>CAXIUP010000232.1:157500-173118 GCA_964035015.1 Corallium rubrum | reverse complement strand
TGAATTGGTCTAGCTAAAACTGCATTGGTCTAGCGTAAAGTGGATTGGTCTAGCGTAAATTGAATTGGTTTAGCGTAAACTGAATTGGTCTAGCATAAACAGAAGTCTTGCGTAAAACATGGATTGGTCTCATTGGTACGGGCAAAATTTTGCAGGGGGGAGGGGCTAGGGGAGGGGATGGGGACTAAACAGAATTTGCCCATCTATGCGGTCAGATGACGTCACATGGTATTAAATGCGTCATCGCGGCGTTACTTTTGATATGACCCTGATATGGTAAATGTAAGCTAAGATTCTTAAAAAGTGCCTTCTCGCTACTGGGCTGCTTGTGCTGTGATGATCTTTAGAGCTAGACGGCTGATTATTTATTATATTTGGGGGGTTGGGGTTGGGAGGCTGAGGAGAAACTGGGGGCCTTAAAACTGTTTAGTTACTCTAAAATCATCTGCGGCCAGAGGTTCAATGCTAAAAGCGGAGGCCCTCAGACGGAAAACGACAAAAAGGTTAAAAGAGAGGGGAGGGAGCTTTAAGAAACCATTTATAAAGGGTTTTTTTTTATTATATATCATACAAATTTTGCAGTACACTACTGAAAAACAACCAACCAATCGATTTATTATTAAAACTGGAAAATTAAATTAATTTTGGTTTGTTTTTTAAATAAAAACGCTTTAAAAATTCACAAATTAGAACTGAATATCAAGTATTCAACATCAGTTGTACTGATCATGTCTTTTAAAACAACAAGTACAGTTGTATATTAAAAAAAAGTACCTTGTCAGTTAACAGCGAAGGGGATGGGGGAGGGGGTGCTGGGGAGGGGGTGCGGCGAAAAAAAATATTACCTACCAGAGTTTTTCCTCAGGGCCCTTAATCTATTTTATACAAATACAAATACAAATACAAAACTTTATTCATGATTCATCGATCACTCCCTAAAAAGGGCTTTTCGGTGATAATAACTAAAATTACATATAAATGCAAGGTTTCATTGCAGGCTAGCGACATGCGCAGAAGCGGACAACTTCAATTTTTCCTCGTGTTCTGTTTTTTGAACTGACCAGTCTGAACCAATCTGTTGGGTACAGAATTCAGGTAGGTTTCAAGTTTTGTAATTTATATGTGTTTTTTGTTTGCATTGAGAACATATACTAAATAGAAAATTCTTTTGTTTCGTTTATAAGTTACTGTAAACTTTGATAGAGGCATTCAATTTTGAGTGAATGAGCGTGGGACACAGGCCACTTTTGTTTCGCTAATTCGTTGCACCAATTTGCAGAATAAGATATTTTCACACATAATAATATCTTTTGAAGTATGCTGAATCATATTTTTTTTGTTCCCAAGTCTCAGAAGTCTGAAATCCTGGAGTTTTTTTAAAATTCGGCTTTGAATATTCCAACTCTTGAATTTGAAAGTAGCCGTCTCTGCTAGATAACATAACTCAGAGAGATTATTTTTGCTGACCGGTACGTTACGTTACGAGGTTGGTCATGTAGAACCTTTTGAGGTATGTCAATTATGAACCAGGTTGAACTGGCGAATTGTTGACATGTACAGTATAAAAAGTGACAAAGAAGCCAAAGAAGTTTTTAAAGGTATTTATAAGGTTGTTTTTGTCAGCAATGTTGTCTATATCTATACATGACAGTACAAAAGTATGGCTCTTTCTGTCTGAGGATCAAAAGGATATCTTTTTGTCAATAGAGATATTTATTTAAAGCCTGTGAAGTTGTCTGACAGTGAAAGACAGTTCCTTGGTAGTATAATTAGCTTTTCGGCATTGATCTGAACGTGATTGATGAAAACATTCTTATACAAACACAACCGGGGTCATGAAATAGCAGCTATGATTTAGATGGGTTTAGCAACCAGTATCTGCAAAAACGATAATCTCACATGTGTGATTATTTATGATAATCTCAATTATTATTGGATACGTTTCTAGAGTTTACTGCTAGTGCTCTATTTTTGGGGGAAATAGGACTTTTTTATATATAATAAACAGAACAATACGTAAATGCTTGGACATGAAATTTCATATATTTCTCATGTTGACCGAGATATATCACTCGTTCATTTTGCTCACTCGTGAGATATCCTAGTCAACACTCAAAATAAATGTCATATTTCCACACATCCATGTATTATTCTCTATATAATTGGGGTTTTTTAATTCTAACTAGTCTATATATACTCATGGTATATGACTAGTTAGAATCGATCAGGTATCCTGATCGATCAACACACAAAATAGATTTCATATTTCTACACATCTACTCTATATATGTATTATAAATGAATTTGACTGAATTTGGTGATTTTGAATTTGGTAAATCTGACACAAACTTTCTTATTAGAAATATGAATACATATTTACTGAAGTAAAAACTCATATCAAATTAACTGAAAAATATGCGGAGGTAGAAATTTTAAGTGGCAACGAGACTTGGTCAATAACAATAGAATGTTTCATTTGGAACAATGGACTGTTTTATATTTCTGCATTTAATGCAAACTTTTCAATTTATATACTAACACATAGACGTTTGGTTAGTATACACGAGAATTTTTTTTGCTGTGTTGACCAGGATATCTCAAAAGTGAGTACAGCATGCAAAGAGTGAGATATCTTGCACAAAAAATAGAATTCATATTTCTAAGCATTCATGTGTTTTTATATTTATTATATACATGTAAAAAAATTATGCTGCAGTAAATTGTCAGCCCACAAAAAAGAGAAGTAAACTTTAATTATTCATTTGCTTGGCTTTGCAAGGCAAATATTTATCTCTACAGCAACTCAGCCATCATGAGTATACAGATATCACAGTTTGTTAACAAGATCTGTTTGCAACAGGCTGGTAACAAGCCGGTTAACTTACTACCAAAACTGATGATGCGTGGTATGCTTTCTAGCTGCCTAAAACATTGACAAATCTGTCTGCATTCCTAAACCTTTGTGGCAGGCTGGAGAATTCAAAAGTAGAAAATGGACCAATCATATATATTCCAATGATCTCTCAGTGTCAATTTTAAAGGCTAAGGAATGCAGATGGTATTCATTAATGTTTGGGTGGAAATTATGACATTTTTTTGGATCATGTTGTGCATCATTGGTTTTGGTAATAAGTTGTAACAAGATTGTTCCTTTAGCAAGCTGCTACAACTTTGTTAGCATCAGCCTGTCAATAAGTTGTTATCTGCAGCATGGTAAATTAGAACAACTTGTCACAGGTCGGTTAGAGTAGTTTACCTTGTGACAAGTTGTCAACAACCTGTTACTGACTTGTTAACAACCTGGGACAGCCAGTGCAAACACATGACCGTGAGCGGTACAGCATGTCCAGCAGATGGTAACAATTGGTAATAGGGAGATATAATGATTTAGTGTAGAGTATATGTATGGACAGATGGCAAGAAATGGTAGCACCTGATAACAAATGGTAGCAGATGGTAAGAGGTAGTTAGCAGATGGTAACAAACAGTAACAGTTGGTAACAGATGGTAGATGAGTTTGAGTGTAAACTAAAGGGATGGTACAGATGGCAGCAGATGGTAAGAAATGGTAGCATTTGCTAACAGATGACAGCAGATGGTACCAGCTAGCTAGTGTAGAGTATACGGATGGTACGGGTGAAATTGACTTGTGTTATTAACTTAGCTTTGCGTGTTACTTAAATTAATTATAGCGAAAGGAGTGAGATATTTGTTGCAAGGTTTTTTGAGATCAAGCCACACATAATAGCCATTCCACAGAAATGACACATTTAAAAAAAAAAATTAACATAAGAACACCTACAATACCATTTTTGGGTGCTACAATACCTTGCCCTTCTGGAATGTGAAAAACCCCAATTAAATTACCACAATTACCCACGCGCATTGTGGGAACAGAAATAAGAACATTATTATGCATTGATTAGAACAAATATTGTTACTTTTTAAGAAAAGTGTCCTATTTCTTGTATCAAAACTAAATTTCTTCATTATTTTATGTATTCAACTTGCCATGCATTGGTATTTAATAACTTACATAGTAGCCCACATTGAACACACCCTCATTTTAGTGTCATGCGAGTCACAATATTTTCACATAAAGTATTCTCATTTCTTGTCAACTTGGTACTCTTAGTTAATGAAATCAATCCCCCAAAATCTAGGGAAATATTTTCAGTAGTTTCAAAGAAAAATCACCCTGAAATTCGTCACGTGAGTCACAGGAATAGAATTCAAAGCCGTTGAGACGTTCATATCAGTCGAATGGAGTGGATCAAGGTACAAATCAACACAGAATGTTAAATAGACCTATTTAATTCAAATTCTATTCTTAACCCTTTATAGCCCAAGACCTTCCCATATGCTGTATAAAATCGTCTGGCATTAGCCAGAATAAAATTCTTAAAGTGGCCAATGGACTATATACAGGGTTAAAATATTGATTTGGCTGCTTTAACAGCTATTAAAAGCCATTTTATACAAATTCTCATATAGTGATCTTGGGGTACTGTGGCATTTCTAAAAATGTAGTTCCAGTTAGTTGTCCATCAGCCATCTTGTTATAAATTATTACTTTAAAAGGGGGTGTAAAAAGGATGAGCGAGAGTAAAAATAGATAAATATATAAAGTGAAAACGCCGTTTATGTCCTCGCTCATTATTACTCTCGCTCATCCTTTTTACACCCCTCCTTGCTCATCGACGGTATGAATAGCAAATGTCTTTCGCATCTCATCGATGTGTTATTGTTATTTTGATTTGATTGGCTAATTTTTTGCATCTCATCAATTTGTTATTGTCATTTTTTCTGATTGGCTTATTTTTGGTCACGTGATTACCTTTCGTATATAAGCTCATTGTTTGTTTACAGTTTTACACTCTTCACGTTTCTCTCTGACGAAGGGCCTTCGCTCGAAACGTTAGACTCCTATGTTCTCTGTTTCGGCAGTATATCTAACCTTGCTATGTTTCGATTAATTTTTAATACTGGCTTTTATCTCTCTTGACAAAAAGCATATCCTTTTGATCCTCAGACAGAAAGAGCCATAATTTTGTATTGTCATGTATAGATTTAGACAACATTGTTGACAAACAATCTTATAAATACCTTTAAAAACTTCTTTGGCGTCATACAGTAGCTCTCTCTCTCTCACTTTATGTCAACAATTTGTCAATTTCAACCTGATTCATAATTGACATACCTCAAAAGGTTCTACCTGAAATGGTCTTTGTTAACTGGATCGTTGCACATCAACGACTGCATGATACCAAAAATAATCTCTGAGTTATGTTATCTAGCAATGACAGTTATTTTCACATCAAAAGTTGGAATATTCAAAGCCGAATTTTGGAAAGAACTGCAAAGTTTCAGACTTGGGAACAAAAAAAATGGATTCAGCATACAGTGCTTCTAAACATAAGTTCGTATGAAATTATTTTATTTTTCAAATTTGTGCATTGGAATCGCTTCTCTAGAGCACTTTTGGTTGGTTGGCCTGTGACCTATTTGTAAAATTTGCATGTTTTCTAAAGGCTATAGTACTCTTACACCATTAACTTTAGGCTCTCTTATTTTTCGTTAGTTAAAGCCACGTATTAACCAAATTGGCAATTCTTACAGTACTCCAGTATAGGCAGTATTACTATGGTAAGATGGTTTTTTTTGTTTTCTACAAGGAGCGCTTCACTGCATGGAAAAGTGTACGAGATTTTTGAGATTCCAAATATCTCTAAATTTTCCCAAAGATTGTAAAAATTTTAAAAGGATTTTTGCAAGGCTCTGGGTGGACTAGCACGTATGGATCGTTATTCCTTAATGTTTTTGCTCACTAATCTTGACGAGGTCTGGGCCGAGTTTATATGCGTTCACAAACTCGATTTAGGATTTCGTGGGGCGATGATCTTCGGTATACGCAATGTCTACCGATCAGCGGCAGGCATTATTAAATTGTGCACTACGCTACAACTTGCCAAGAAAAGTCCTAGACAACGTGGTGGCATTGTTTGGCGCTGGAATATATTGATTTTTCTACTATAGTGTATTTTTCTACTATACTATTATATCAAACACAACTCTATTTGTTGCTGGAAGTATATATCAAGGCCACAAAAGGCTTAGCGACATTTCGAGGGGCAAACAGTGTATTAGATTGCCGTTCTTCACTTCAAGCAAGAGTGCTGACGCCATCACTCTTTAATGGCTCGATTTTATACGCGTGACGTCCATGCGATGAGCGACTGAGTAATAAAGGATTATCGAAATGCGAACTCCGATCATTTCGTTTGCTGTCAACACATTGTCCTGATGCCTCCGGGGGCTACAGACTCCTGCGCTTAACACCTCATACATTGCTAGAGACCAGATTCACACCGCCCGCAACATGATTCGCTTTCTTCCCCGCCAGTTGACAGTACCCGAACCGCCACGCTCTCCTTTGTTTTAACCTTGGTTATTTCATAACCCCATAAAACGTCGCATGCTTACAGTTGATGTCACATTACTTTACCGCCGTGTGTTGCGAAGTTCGTTGGGAAGTTCCGAAGTTCGTTCGGAAGTTCAGAATTACGTTGCCAAGGTTGAAAACCATCCAATCAAATTGCGAGCTTTGGATCAAAACTCATTCTGATTGGATAATTTTTCAACCTTGGCAACGTAATTCCGAACTTCCGAACGAACTTCGGAACTTCCCAACGAACTTCGCAACACACGGCGGTAAAGTAATGTGAAATCAACTGTAAGCTCTTTAATTGAAAATGCTTCGGACGATAACAAGTATTTTACTACTAAATAGTAAATGGTAGCAACTCGCAGCACTTCACTTTTGATAAAAACTTCTAGTTGTAGGTTATATCTTTATCTATTATGTTTATACATGCAGTGACAACGGATTAAATTAAATTTTTTTAAATTTAATACGATTTTATTTATTTAAAATAACTTCAATGCTGTTTTAGACCTTTCAGGACCTTTCAAAGCTTTTTAGACCTTTGAAGACATTTTTAGACTTTATCAATTCAATATCAATACCAATTTGCATGCGAAAGGTGTTCAAAAGGTCTTCAGAGCTGTCAATTTTACATCACATTTCAGACTAATGTTGCACAGTCAAAGTAAGTTACAGCTGCATGAACAATGTTAAGTCAATAATCACTAAACACAATGCACACATATCTAGGAATAACATGGCACAGGATAAGGACACTAGCAGTTGCAATTGTAGGAAAAACACGAATTGTCCACTTAGAAAACAATGCATGACTAGGGACATAGTGTACAAAGCAACAGTCCCAGTAAACAACACAAACACGATCAAGAATTACATTGGCATGACTTCAACCACATTCAAAGAGCGATTGGCCCACCACACTAAATCTTTGCAGCATAAAAAGTATGCAAACGACACCGAACTTTCGAAATATATGTGGGCATTGAAAGAAAACAATAAGGATTTTAGTATTAATTGGCAAATTTTAAAACATTCTATTTCGTACACGGGAGGTTCAAAACGATGTAATTTATGTTTAGAAGAAAAATTTTATATTTTGAAAGATAAAAACAAGAATTGTTTACTCAACAAAAGAGCAGAAATTATCAGTCAATGTCGTCATCGAAACAAATTCCGCGCAAACAGCGCAACAAAAGCCATGAATGCATGTATTGTTTCGCCCCCACACTCCCACGTTCCGGCAAGAAGGATATAAGTACCCCCTGTTTTCGAAAATTGTCATCTGCCTGAAGATTCTTTTTAGATGAAACAGCCTGTTGCAGACTTTTGAGGTAAGCGAAAAAAAATAAATATATATATATATATATATATATTACATTTGCCCCAAGAGCTAAAAAGCAGCGAATGAAATCTCATAATTGTAAAACTGATCCTTTTTTTTTCGTACGGGGATATACTTTCAAAGTTTCAGACTGTGTATTTTATAGAGCCATTTCAACAACAGTATGTCTGCAGAAAACCTATTGAGAAGAGCTGTTTCCCTGTTGGAAAATAATTCTCCTGCTGAATCATCATCATCCCCGTCGGCAACTCAGACTCAGATCCCGACTAATACGGTCTCTGGTGCACCACAACCTATCACACAGGCTAGAGCGTTCGGATCAACGGCATCAACTAATGCGCTGCAGGAGCACAGACAGTCGTTATTCAGTCGTCAATCATCATCATCCCCGTCGGCAACTCAGACTCGGATCCCGACTTATGCGGCCTCTACTAGTACACCACAACCTGTCACACAGGGTAGAACGTTCGGATCAACGGCACCAACTAATGCGCTGCAGGAGCACAGACAGTTATTCAGTCGTCAATCAGTATGTGTATTGTAGATAGACAGACATATACCTTCCCAAGCAAGGGAATAGGCTTTGCAGAACTAAGTTCTACAAAGATCACAGCGCATATAAAAACAAGTCAAAAATTCAAGTCTCTAATCATGTCCCTCCACTTTGCTTTGTCAAGAGCCATTTCGTGCCATTTGTCGACTTCTATGTTTGCTTTCTTCAGAGTTTTGTAAAGAGAGCGACCATACGTATATTGAGGTGCCCCTCTGGGTCTATTTGATCGTACCCACGAAGATAACATCTTCCTTGGTAGCCGTGACCAAGGCATTCGTACAACATGGCCAGCCCAACGCAGTTGTTGTTTGCAGATATATGTGTCGATTGATTTCAGTGAAAGTCTCTTCAACAAAATACCATTCGAGATTCCGTGCTTACGAGTGTGTCTTCTATTTATTCGACACATAGCTCTCAGACACCTATGGTGAAAATTTCTCAATTTTCGAAGGAGATGTTCGGTCAAACTCCAGCATTCAGCTCCATACAATAGTATTGGTAGAATGAATGTACTGTACACTGAACCTTTCACTTTCAATGATACTTGGGATGACGAAAATAAACATTTCCGAAGGGATCCAAAGGCATTACCAGCTTTTACAATTCTTAAGTCAACATCCCTCACATCTGTACATTCACGAGTAACAACACTACCGAGGTATGTAAATTTGTCCACTATGGGAATACAACGATTTTCTCCAACAATTACATCAGAAAGATCTGCATTATCGTAGTTATCCGGATTTTCATACATGGACGGTGGTTTTGAGCAGAACAGGATTTCTGATTTTGAGTCTTCTTTTGGTTCGATCTTTCCTGAGTGTACTTCCATGCCAAAACGTGCAAAGTGCGATATGATGCTACACACTCCTTTTGTTAGATCTTCTCGAGAATCAAACAAGACCGCTGTATCGTCAGCATATTCCGAATCGAGGAGGGGAAATTCTTCACCACGTGCTCGATGACTGCGTCCAGTTAGTATGACATCCATCTTTGTTCTGAACATACAGTTAGGAATATCACATTGCAGTTTCCAAGTGATCATAACGGCTGCCATAAAGAATGTGAATAAGATTGGTCCAAGTATGTCACCTTGTTTGACACCGATAATACACTCAAACGTTTGTGTGACTTCATCGACTGTGAACTTGACTTTAAAGTCAGAATGCAACGCCTTCAGCAGGCTAATAAGTTTTGGCGGTACTCCAAATTTAACAAGAATATTCCATAGCAATTCCCTTGGCACGCGGTCAAAGGCTTTAACTAAGTCTAAGAAAAAGACCCATGACTCTAAACCATGTTCCCGCCTCTTCTTAAGAGCTATCTTGATGGTGAAGACAGCATCTGTGCATCCTCTGCCAGGTCTAAAACCACATTGAGGCTCGTGATCTAAACTTTCCTGGATTGGTAGTAGTCGCATATGAAGTAGAATGGCAATGATTTTGTATGCCACTTCCAGCAGCATTATGCCTCGATAGTTCTTTGGCCAACTTAAATCACCTTTCTTTGGAAGAACATTCAGTCGACCAATGTTCCATTCTTCAGGTACAACTTCAGTTACCCAAAGCTGTACCACAACACCTTTCAACATTCCAAATGTTTCATCGCACTCAAGTAGACTTTTCCACGCCTGGGGGCAAATCCCGGATTCTCCAGGAGCCTTGTTCTTTAGCTTCAGAGTGGCAAGTCTGATTTCTTCATTAGTTGGTGTATGATCACATCCGTCCACTAACGGGTTCTGAGGTAACATGTCAAGCACAGTGTGATCGTATGTTGCTGATCTTCCATACAGCATTTTGAAGTGGTTGCAGAAGACAATTGCGTTTTCTTCCGGTGTTTTGCATGTAGTTCCGTCGGGGTGTTTCATTTGCCTACAGTTAGTTGGTTTTGTTTTCGACAGTCCAGCTTTCAAACTTTTCAATGAATCCCATGCTTGTTTTGTGCCAGATTGTAAATTCAATACATCACATTGATTTTGGATCCATTTGTTCTTCGCATCTTTCACAGCCGATTTCAGTTTCTGCCGAGCAAGTTGAAGTCGTTGGACGCGAGAGCGAGTTCTTCGGTTGAAAACTTCTCTCATGGCTTGATTTCTTGCTTCAATGAGAGATAGCAATTTGCTCGCGTTTGATCGAAACCATCCAGGTTGAGCTCGCTCTTTCTTTGGCAGAGATGTAAAACTTGCCTTCCCAATTGCTTCAGCTAGTTCAGTATAGGTTGGTTGTGATGTGGATCCCACGTTGCTCATGACTTCTTGACAAAAACTCTTACGTTTGTTTGGGTCATCCAGTTTGGTATGATCAAGGTTGATCATTTTTTGGCGCGGTTCCGTCTTCTTTTTCAACCGTTTCATCACACGAAGCTTCAGAGAGATAGCACGATGGTCGCTGTCCAAAATTTGCGGAGCAACACCAGCATCTATAACACGATGGAACATCTCCCTATTGACGATGATGTGATCAATTTGATGTTGTTTCTTACTTCGAGGGTGAATCCAGGTTGAGTAGTTCTTTTTCTTGAAACGTGTTGTTGTAACTGCGAGATTATTGATTGCCAAATACGATAGAAACCTTCTTCCCGAGTCATTCGTATGCTGGAGACCATAGCACCCGAGAGGACCATCATTTTCTTCCTTAGCATAGCCCAAGCTGGAGTTGCAGTCAGAACCGATTACCAGTATGTCGTCATTCTGCTTTCTTCCCATGCATCTATCAAGTTGATCAAAATAGACATCCCAGACGTCATCAGATGCACTGCCAACTGGTGCGTACGCGGATATCAGAAATACCCCAACATCCTTGTTTTGCCGATCTTTCAGGAGCAAGCGTACAGCCATCACACGTGCACCTAAATCGGTGTGAGTTTCTCCTCCAGCAGCTTTCCAAGCTGAAACACCATCTGGGCTGAGAGCAATAGCTACTCCCTGCGATCCTCTTTTACCTTCCAGTAAGGATTGGTCAAGTCCAGATGTAATAAGCATATACTGACCATGTTCAAGAACCTCTTTTCCATGTCGCCATGTTTCTTGTAAGCAAACGGCAACAGCTTTTCTGTTTGACAACACCTCGAAGAGTTCATCTAATCTGCCATCTGATTTGATGCCACGGACATTCTGGGACAGAAATTCGACTTTCCTTCCCTTCTTCTTTTTACCTTTTTGTCTACTATGCTTGCGAGGCATAGCAGGCAACGGAGCTTTGGATGTTCAATCCTACCACAAACGGAAGCCCACCGGACTTGCAAGCTTGCAGCCTCTTGGATCGAATAGCTCCTTCCAACAACTTCTTGACCACCAAAAGACCACGAAAAGCGGTTTTCTTTTCAACAAAGAAAATTTCTGTTTGTCGAAGCATGCCTTGTTACTCCTGACTGAATGCTACTGTTTCCAGATGAGGACGATGATGCGTGAAGCCGAGCCGGTGTCGACATGTCTATGAAGCTTTCATCCACTATTTGCGATATTTGCAAATTCCTTTCATCCACTATTTGTGATATTTGCAAATTCCTTGCTGTCATCTTGCTGTCATCTTCATAGCACAAATATTAATATAAACGTTGAAAAATAGAAATCAAAACTTTGTATTTTATAACTTGGCATCACTATTTTGATTATCCAGAGCCTATAAGTATTCTGTATCTCTTTGTATTCACATGCACTAATGCAATATAGCGAAATTTCAAAATTAGATCTAATCTGGAACTTGTGTTAATTAAAACATGTTTCGATCTTAATTCTTCTGTAGAGAATGCAACCTTATCGATCAAGAAGAAATTTCCAACTGCAGGCAAGGAATACTGCAAGGAAAGGTATAATTATGAAGAACATGCATGAAAACATATTTCAGTGTATATTGTAATCAGTTAATAGTGTAAGAATATTATTTTGCAACAAAATTAGATGCTGCAGTAACCATTATTCGCAGAAAACTGCCTCCGTCTTAATGTTCACAGACACAGCGTAGGAAATTTGTGACTTTGCTATTTAATTATGTATATGGGCATTTCTAATATATTTATTAATTTATGAAAAACTAGGAAAATTCTACGAAAACTAAATGCCTACAATCTGTTAATAAATGTGAATGTGATACCGCAGAACTGACTGTACAACCTTGTAAGTCATATATGCATACATGTACACAATGTTTTGTTTCTCGGGCATCGTTAGGCCGAGTCTAGGTTTCGGCTCGGTTTCTTTTTCTTTTCTTTTTTTTGGGTGTCACGATTTTGCATTTTTGTACATTTTACTTCCGCTACTATTCATACTTCCGGTGAGTTGTTAGCCGTGTGACTGAGTGAGGCCGTGAGGGATGTTGTAAGTTCTTTACTCCTTTCGCTTTTGAAGTTGGACAAAAAGTTGAACAGCTTTGCCTTTTGATCAAAGTGTTCTTGCGCGTTGTTGGTAGATTTCGAAACTGACTGACTGACTTTGTAGTTTAACACTGATGTGGCTGACAACTGTCTTGACCTGGGTAAAGTACTGTATACACCACATTCACCCTTCGATTCAGGCTCCGCGTACTTACTGGTACGTAGCCCAAGTCACAGAATAGTAAGACAACCAGAAGTCCAACTCAAGTGAAAACTTGTCCACATTTCTTCAATGCGCATGCGCTTTATTTTACGCCATCCTACGCGATCCTACGCAATGTGCTACGCCATCCTACGCCATCCTGGCAAGTTCCCCCGGCCGTTTTAACCTTCTTTTGAAGGTACAAACTGTCGGGGGAACTTGCCAGGATGGCGTGGGCGAGGAATCAAGATGCGCGAGGCGACATGCGCGACGATATAAACTTCAAAGGTTCCGACGCGAGTTGGACTTCTGGTTGTATTACTATTCTGTGCCCGAGTGAACGCCTGGCCCATTAAGAATTTACCGCATATGTGTAAACGAGGAATGCGCATGAGTATAGCATAGATTGTACATGCAGGCATGTACGTATGTACGGAAACAGTGTGCAATACAACGCATTTGAAAATCTTGGAGTAGAGTAGGAAGGTAGCTGTGTGTAGAGTTCTTGTAGCAGTTTAGTAGGAGAAACAAAGAATCATCCGTTGGCAATTATTAAGATTTGTAATTTTGAAAGTATGATGGGTAAATATCGTATGATCACCTTTGGCTCGGTTTCAGGGGTCGCTGCAACCATGCAACGGTGTCATCTATAAGGCTCTGGGCATAGTCAATCGAGATATGGTCTGGAAACTCAACTAAAGTCTTTGTTCCATCTTTTTGTTCGCCTTTATGCATTTTTGTGCACGGTGCACGGTCACTGAACACATTGTATTTTAGCATAATGAACGAATTGTCCAATAGCAACGTTTCAGTTCAATCACTCAACCGTGCTATTTAAATATTAATAAACCTAAAACAAAGGATGTGCACGGTGTAAGGTACGGTTCAACATAAAATCACAGCTCATTATAGGCGCTTTGAAGTTTGCCGAGTTTCCAGACCATATCTCGATTGACTATGCTCTGGGGGAGTACTCTTTAGAAATCAATATTTACAATTTAGATGTAAAATGGTGCAATGTAATGCATTTAGGTTGGACTTATTCTTTCGGTAATCCAAAGAGGAGGTGGCTTGCCATTGGAGAAATTCACCCCTGATTGTGCTTCATATAGGGAGCTATCTGGAATAATCTTTCTTAATTACATCGTCATCTTTAATTAAACTTTATAGAAAAAACAATTACTCGGACAATCGTGTGCTTGGCAGACAAAGATGTAAAAGATGTTCCTACTTCACTTCTAAAGTTGCAGCTGCAAAGCAATGGTTTGGGAGAAAAAAGGGTTGCATTTCCAGTATCTGCAAAAGCAGATGGAGTGAGGAAGGTGATCTATGAGTAAGCACATCAGCCTACTGTACATGGATGGTATAACCTTAATTCCTTGTTAATGAATTTGCAAGACGGAAACTTGATTTTGAAATATAGTATTTACTTTTGTACTTCGTAGAACCTATCCCTTACTGGCAGATTGTGGAGGGTTTGAGATTCTTTTGACGAAGCCAAAGACAAGAACAGAATTGGAGGTCGTCAGATGCGGTAGTTGCTCTACAGATGAACTAAGATGTTTGGGAACGGGACGCATTTACATCAGGCCGATACAAAAGAATGTGATTATGAAGGAAGAAGAAGAAGACGATGCATCCGAAGAATATGAAGAATGTCTTTCCTGTTCACAGCTGTTCCTAATCCGTGAGATTCGGCAACATACTACAACCTGTAGGCCCTGTACGGTACGTTTATCTCCCCCAGATTGAGCCATAAGATCATCGAGGACGATCAGGTTACGTTGAGAGACTTCAAGAAAATTATCAGAGTCAATGTCGGAAGGTATACCCTCATAGAATTCGATGCCTGGTATTGTCTTGATCATTTCTAAATACATGGGCTGCCATTGTCCATAACACCAAATGATACGTTCAGGAGGAGGATTAATCGTAGTTTTGGCGTTTTCCAGAAGCGTTTTCACCCATACTGTTTTACCACTCTGTGTGCATCCAGCGACAATGCAAGTAAATGGATGCTGCATGACTGTTGCTCCAATGATAACTGGGGAAACATGCCCAGTATTACTTTCCTGATGGGAATTTTTAATATGGCGTTGAAGATTGCCTCTTGTCGCAAACGTTTTTCCGCAAGTGTTACAGATGTACGACATGTTCACTCTTTGACGTTTAGGAGTAAAATGATTGTTTCAAAGCATATTCGGACAATTTATTTCAATTTCCTCCCTATTTCTCTTTCCTTTTATCTTCCTCTTATCTTCCCCTTATCTTCCTCTTATCTTCCTCTTATCTTCCTCTTATCTTCCACTTATCTTCCTCTTATCTTCCTTATCTTCCTTATCTTCCTCTTATCTTCCCCTTATCTTCCTTATCTTCCTTATCTTCCTCTTATCTTCCCCTTATCTTCCTTATCTTCCTCTTATCTTCCCTATATCTTCCCTTTATCTTCCCTTTATCTTCCTTATCTTCCACTTATCTTCCTCTTATCTTCCTCTAATCTTCCTTATCTTCCTCTTATCTTCCTTATCTTCCACTTATCTTCCCTTTATCTTCCCATTTATTTTCCTTATCTTCCTCTCATCTTCCCTATATCTTCCCTTTATCTTCCCTTTATCTTCCTTATCTTCCTTATCTTCCTTATCTTCCTCTTATCTTCCTTATCTTCCTCTTATCTTCCTTATCTTCCTCTTATCTTCCTCTTATCTTCCTCTTATCTTCCTCTTATCTTCCCCTTATCTTCCTTATCTTCCTCTTACCTGCCTTAT
>CAXIUP010000232.1:75000-150000 GCA_964035015.1 Corallium rubrum | reverse complement strand
ACATAATAATATCTTTTGAAGTATGCTGAATCATATTTTTTTTGTTCCCAAGTCTCAGAAGTCTGAAATCCTGGAGTTTTTTTAAAATTCGGCTTTGAATATTCCAACTCTTGAATTTGAAAGTAGCCGTCTCTGCTAGATAACATAACTCAGAGAGATTATTTTTGCTGACCGGTACGTTACGTTACGAGGTTGGTCATGTAGAACCTTTTGAGGTATGTCAATTATGAACCAGGTTGAACTGGCGAATTGTTGACATGTACAGTATAAAAAGTGACAAAGAAGCCAAAGAAGTTTTTAAAGGTATTTATAAGGTTGTTTTTGTCAGCAATGTTGTCTATATCTATACATGACAGTACAAAAGTATGGCTCTTTCTGTCTGAGGATCAAAAGGATATCTTTTTGTCAATAGAGATATTTATTTAAAGCCTGTGAAGTTGTCTGACAGTGAAAGACAGTTCCTTGGTAGTATAATTAGCTTTTCGGCATTGATCTGAACGTGATTGATGAAAACATTCTTATACAAACACAACCGGGGTCATGAAATAGCAGCTATGATTTAGATGGGTTTAGCAACCAGTATCTGCAAAAACGATAATCTCACATGTGTGATTATTTATGATAATCTCAATTATTATTGGATACGTTTCTAGAGTTTACTGCTAGTGCTCTATTTTTGGGGGAAATAGGACTTTTTTATATATAATAAACAGAACAATACGTAAATGCTTGGACATGAAATTTCATATATTTCTCATGTTGACCGAGATATATCACTCGTTCATTTTGCTCACTCGTGAGATATCCTAGTCAACACTCAAAATAAATGTCATATTTCCACACATCCATGTATTATTCTCTATATAATTGGGGTTTTTTAATTCTAACTAGTCTATATATACTCATGGTATATGACTAGTTAGAATCGATCAGGTATCCTGATCGATCAACACACAAAATAGATTTCATATTTCTACACATCTACTCTATATATGTATTATAAATGAATTTGACTGAATTTGGTGATTTTGAATTTGGTAAATCTGACACAAACTTTCTTATTAGAAATATGAATACATATTTACTGAAGTAAAAACTCATATCAAATTAACTGAAAAATATGCGGAGGTAGAAATTTTAAGTGGCAACGAGACTTGGTCAATAACAATAGAATGTTTCATTTGGAACAATGGACTGTTTTATATTTCTGCATTTAATGCAAACTTTTCAATTTATATACTAACACATAGACGTTTGGTTAGTATACACGAGAATTTTTTTTGCTGTGTTGACCAGGATATCTCAAAAGTGAGTACAGCATGCAAAGAGTGAGATATCTTGCACAAAAAATAGAATTCATATTTCTAAGCATTCATGTGTTTTTATATTTATTATATACATGTAAAAAAATTATGCTGCAGTAAATTGTCAGCCCACAAAAAAGAGAAGTAAACTTTAATTATTCATTTGCTTGGCTTTGCAAGGCAAATATTTATCTCTACAGCAACTCAGCCATCATGAGTATACAGATATCACAGTTTGTTAACAAGATCTGTTTGCAACAGGCTGGTAACAAGCCGGTTAACTTACTACCAAAACTGATGATGCGTGGTATGCTTTCTAGCTGCCTAAAACATTGACAAATCTGTCTGCATTCCTAAACCTTTGTGGCAGGCTGGAGAATTCAAAAGTAGAAAATGGACCAATCATATATATTCCAATGATCTCTCAGTGTCAATTTTAAAGGCTAAGGAATGCAGATGGTATTCATTAATGTTTGGGTGGAAATTATGACATTTTTTTGGATCATGTTGTGCATCATTGGTTTTGGTAATAAGTTGTAACAAGATTGTTCCTTTAGCAAGCTGCTACAACTTTGTTAGCATCAGCCTGTCAATAAGTTGTTATCTGCAGCATGGTAAATTAGAACAACTTGTCACAGGTCGGTTAGAGTAGTTTACCTTGTGACAAGTTGTCAACAACCTGTTACTGACTTGTTAACAACCTGGGACAGCCAGTGCAAACACATGACCGTGAGCGGTACAGCATGTCCAGCAGATGGTAACAATTGGTAATAGGGAGATATAATGATTTAGTGTAGAGTATATGTATGGACAGATGGCAAGAAATGGTAGCACCTGATAACAAATGGTAGCAGATGGTAAGAGGTAGTTAGCAGATGGTAACAAACAGTAACAGTTGGTAACAGATGGTAGATGAGTTTGAGTGTAAACTAAAGGGATGGTACAGATGGCAGCAGATGGTAAGAAATGGTAGCATTTGCTAACAGATGACAGCAGATGGTACCAGCTAGCTAGTGTAGAGTATACGGATGGTACGGGTGAAATTGACTTGTGTTATTAACTTAGCTTTGCGTGTTACTTAAATTAATTATAGCGAAAGGAGTGAGATATTTGTTGCAAGGTTTTTTGAGATCAAGCCACACATAATAGCCATTCCACAGAAATGACACATTTAAAAAAAAAAAATTAACATAAGAACACCTACAATACCATTTTTGGGTGCTACAATACCTTGCCCTTCTGGAATGTGAAAAACCCCAATTAAATTACCACAATTACCCACGCGCATTGTGGGAACAGAAATAAGAACATTATTATGCATTGATTAGAACAAATATTGTTACTTTTTAAGAAAAGTGTCCTATTTCTTGTATCAAAACTAAATTTCTTCATTATTTTATGTATTCAACTTGCCATGCATTGGTATTTAATAACTTACATAGTAGCCCACATTGAACACACCCTCATTTTAGTGTCATGCGAGTCACAATATTTTCACATAAAGTATTCTCATTTCTTGTCAACTTGGTACTCTTAGTTAATGAAATCAATCCCCCAAAATCTAGGGAAATATTTTCAGTAGTTTCAAAGAAAAATCACCCTGAAATTCGTCACGTGAGTCACAGGAATAGAATTCAAAGCCGTTGAGACGTTCATATCAGTCGAATGGAGTGGATCAAGGTACAAATCAACACAGAATGTTAAATAGACCTATTTAATTCAAATTCTATTCTTAACCCTTTATAGCCCAAGACCTTCCCATATGCTGTATAAAATCGTCTGGCATTAGCCAGAATAAAATTCTTAAAGTGGCCAATGGACTATATACAGGGTTAAAATATTGATTTGGCTGCTTTAACAGCTATTAAAAGCCATTTTATACAAATTCTCATATAGTGATCTTGGGGTACTGTGGCATTTCTAAAAATGTAGTTCCAGTTAGTTGTCCATCAGCCATCTTGTTATAAATTATTACTTTAAAAGGGGGTGTAAAAAGGATGAGCGAGAGTAAAAATAGATAAATATATAAAGTGAAAACGCCGTTTATGTCCTCGCTCATTATTACTCTCGCTCATCCTTTTTACACCCCCTCCTTGCTCATCGACGGTATGAATAGCAAATGTCTTTCGCATCTCATCGATGTGTTATTGTTATTTTGATTTGATTGGCTAATTTTTTGCATCTCATCAATTTGTTATTGTCATTTTTTCTGATTGGCTTATTTTTGGTCACGTGATTACCTTTCGTATATAAGCTCATTGTTTGTTTACAGTTTTACACTCTTCACGTTTCTCTCTGACGAAGGGCCTTCGCTCGAAACGTTAGACTCCTATGTTCTCTGTTTCGGCAGTATATCTAACCTTGCTATGTTTCGATTAATTTTTAATACTGGCTTTTATCTCTCTTGACAAAAAGCATATCCTTTTGATCCTCAGACAGAAAGAGCCATAATTTTGTATTGTCATGTATAGATTTAGACAACATTGTTGACAAACAATCTTATAAATACCTTTAAAAACTTCTTTGGCGTCATACAGTAGCTCTCTCTCTCTCACTTTATGTCAACAATTTGTCAATTTCAACCTGATTCATAATTGACATACCTCAAAAGGTTCTACCTGAAATGGTCTTTGTTAACTGGATCGTTGCACATCAACGACTGCATGATACCAAAAATAATCTCTGAGTTATGTTATCTAGCAATGACAGTTATTTTCACATCAAAAGTTGGAATATTCAAAGCCGAATTTTGGAAAGAACTGCAAAGTTTCAGACTTGGGAACAAAAAAAATGGATTCAGCATACAGTGCTTCTAAACATAAGTTCGTATGAAATTATTTTATTTTTCAAATTTGTGCATTGGAATCGCTTCTCTAGAGCACTTTTGGTTGGTTGGCCTGTGACCTATTTGTAAAATTTGCATGTTTTCTAAAGGCTATAGTACTCTTACACCATTAACTTTAGGCTCTCTTATTTTTCGTTAGTTAAAGCCACGTATTAACCAAATTGGCAATTCTTACAGTACTCCAGTATAGGCAGTATTACTATGGTAAGATGGTTTTTTTTGTTTTCTACAAGGAGCGCTTCACTGCATGGAAAAGTGTACGAGATTTTTGAGATTCCAAATATCTCTAAATTTTCCCAAAGATTGTAAAAATTTTAAAAGGATTTTTGCAAGGCTCTGGGTGGACTAGCACGTATGGATCGTTATTCCTTAATGTTTTTGCTCACTAATCTTGACGAGGTCTGGGCCGAGTTTATATGCGTTCACAAACTCGATTTAGGATTTCGTGGGGCGATGATCTTCGGTATACGCAATGTCTACCGATCAGCGGCAGGCATTATTAAATTGTGCACTACGCTACAACTTGCCAAGAAAAGTCCTAGACAACGTGGTGGCATTGTTTGGCGCTGGAATATATTGATTTTTCTACTATAGTGTATTTTTCTACTATACTATTATATCAAACACAACTCTATTTGTTGCTGGAAGTATATATCAAGGCCACAAAAGGCTTAGCGACATTTCGAGGGGCAAACAGTGTATTAGATTGCCGTTCTTCACTTCAAGCAAGAGTGCTGACGCCATCACTCTTTAATGGCTCGATTTTATACGCGTGACGTCCATGCGATGAGCGACTGAGTAATAAAGGATTATCGAAATGCGAACTCCGATCATTTCGTTTGCTGTCAACACATTGTCCTGATGCCTCCGGGGGCTACAGACTCCTGCGCTTAACACCTCATACATTGCTAGAGACCAGATTCACACCGCCCGCAACATGATTCGCTTTCTTCCCCGCCAGTTGACAGTACCCGAACCGCCACGCTCTCCTTTGTTTTAACCTTGGTTATTTCATAACCCCATAAAACGTCGCATGCTTACAGTTGATGTCACATTACTTTACCGCCGTGTGTTGCGAAGTTCGTTGGGAAGTTCCGAAGTTCGTTCGGAAGTTCAGAATTACGTTGCCAAGGTTGAAAACCATCCAATCAAATTGCGAGCTTTGGATCAAAACTCATTCTGATTGGATAATTTTTCAACCTTGGCAACGTAATTCCGAACTTCCGAACGAACTTCGGAACTTCCCAACGAACTTCGCAACACACGGCGGTAAAGTAATGTGAAATCAACTGTAAGCTCTTTAATTGAAAATGCTTCGGACGATAACAAGTATTTTACTACTAAATAGTAAATGGTAGCAACTCGCAGCACTTCACTTTTGATAAAAACTTCTAGTTGTAGGTTATATCTTTATCTATTATGTTTATACATGCAGTGACAACGGATTAAATTAAATTTTTTTAAATTTAATACGATTTTATTTATTTAAAATAACTTCAATGCTGTTTTAGACCTTTCAGGACCTTTCAAAGCTTTTTAGACCTTTGAAGACATTTTTAGACTTTATCAATTCAATATCAATACCAATTTGCATGCGAAAGGTGTTCAAAAGGTCTTCAGAGCTGTCAATTTTACATCACATTTCAGACTAATGTTGCACAGTCAAAGTAAGTTACAGCTGCATGAACAATGTTAAGTCAATAATCACTAAACACAATGCACACATATCTAGGAATAACATGGCACAGGATAAGGACACTAGCAGTTGCAATTGTAGGAAAAACACGAATTGTCCACTTAGAAAACAATGCATGACTAGGGACATAGTGTACAAAGCAACAGTCCCAGTAAACAACACAAACACGATCAAGAATTACATTGGCATGACTTCAACCACATTCAAAGAGCGATTGGCCAACCACACTAAATCTTTTCAGCATAAAAAGCATGCAAACGACACCGAACTTTCGAAATATATTTGGGCATTGAAAGAAAACAATAAGGATTTTAGTATTAATTGGCAAATTTTAAAACATTCTATTTCGTACACGGGAGGTTCAAAACGATGTAATTTATGTTTAGAAGAAAAATTTTATATTTTGAAAGATAAAAACAAGAATTGTTTACTCAACAAAAGAGCAGAAATTATCAGTCAATGTCGTCATCGAAACAAATTCCGCGCAAACAGCGCAACAAAAGCCATGAATGCATGTATTGTTTCGCCCCCACACTCCCACGTTCCGGCAAGAAGGATATAAGCACCCCCTGTTTTCGAAAATTGTCATCTGCCTGAAGATTCTTTTTTAGATGAAACAGCCTGTTGCAGACTTTTGAGGTAAGCGAAAAAAAAAATAAATATATATATATATATATATTACATTTGCCCCAAGAGCTAAAAAGCAGCGAATGAAATCTCATAATTGTAAAACTGATCCTTTTTTTTTCGTACGGGGATATACTTTCAAAGTTTCAGACTGTGTATTTTATAGAGCCATTTCAACAACAGTATGTCTGCAGAAAACCTATTGAGAAGAGCTGTTTCCCTGTTGGAAAATAATTCTCCTGCTGAATCATCATCATCCCCGTCGGCAACTCAGACTCAGATCCCGACTAATACGGTCTCTGGTGCACCACAACCTATCACACAGGCTAGAGCGTTCGGATCAACGGCATCAACTAATGCGCTGCAGGAGCACAGACAGTCGTTATTCAGTCGTCAATCATCATCATCCCCGTCGGCAACTCAGACTCGGATCCCGACTTATGCGGCCTCTACTAGTACACCACAACCTGTCACACAGGGTAGAACGTTCGGATCAACGGCACCAACTAATGCGCTGCAGGAGCACAGACAGTTATTCAGTCGTCAATCAGTATGTGTATTGTAGATAGACAGACATATACCTTCCCAAGCAAGGGAATAGGCTTTGCAGAACTAAGTTCTACAAAGATCACAGCGCATATAAAAACAAGTCAAAAATTCAAGTCTCTAATCATGTCCCTCCACTTTGCTTTGTCAAGAGCCATTTCGTGCCATTTGTCGACTTCTATGTTTGCTTTCTTCAGAGTTTTGTAAAGAGAGCGACCATACGTATATTGAGGTGCCCCTCTGGGTCTATTTGATCGTACCCACGAAGATAACATCTTCCTTGGTAGCCGTGACCAAGGCATTCGTACAACATGGCCAGCCCAACGCAGTTGTTGTTTGCAGATATATGTGTCGATTGATTTCAGTGAAAGTCTCTTCAACAAAATACCATTCGAGATTCCGTGCTTACGAGTGTGTCTTCTATTTATTCGACACATAGCTCTCAGACACCTATGGTGAAAATTTCTCAATTTTCGAAGGAGATGTTCGGTCAAACTCCAGCATTCAGCTCCATACAATAGTATTGGTAGAATGAATGTACTGTACACTGAACCTTTCACTTTCAATGATACTTGGGATGACGAAAATAAACATTTCCGAAGGGATCCAAAGGCATTACCAGCTTTTACAATTCTTAAGTCAACATCCCTCACATCTGTACATTCACGAGTAACAACACTACCGAGGTATGTAAATTTGTCCACTATGGGAATACAACGATTTTCTCCAACAATTACATCAGAAAGATCTGCATTATCGTAGTTATCCGGATTTTCATACATGGACGGTGGTTTTGAGCAGAACAGGATTTCTGATTTTGAGTCTTCTTTTGGTTCGATCTTTCCTGAGTGTACTTCCATGCCAAAACGTGCAAAGTGCGATATGATGCTACACACTCCTTTTGTTAGATCTTCTCGAGAATCAAACAAGACCGCTGTATCGTCAGCATATTCCGAATCGAGGAGGGGAAATTCTTCACCACGTGCTCGATGACTGCGTCCAGTTAGTATGACATCCATCTTTGTTCTGAACATACAGTTAGGAATATCACATTGCAGTTTCCAAGTGATCATAACGGCTGCCATAAAGAATGTGAATAAGATTGGTCCAAGTATGTCACCTTGTTTGACACCGATAATACACTCAAACGTTTGTGTGACTTCATCGACTGTGAACTTGACTTTAAAGTCAGAATGCAACGCCTTCAGCAGGCTAATAAGTTTTGGCGGTACTCCAAATTTAACAAGAATATTCCATAGCAATTCCCTTGGCACGCGGTCAAAGGCTTTAACTAAGTCTAAGAAAAAGACCCATGACTCTAAACCATGTTCCCGCCTCTTCTTAAGAGCTATCTTGATGGTGAAGACAGCATCTGTGCATCCTCTGCCAGGTCTAAAACCACATTGAGGCTCGTGATCTAAACTTTCCTGGATTGGTAGTAGTCGCATATGAAGTAGAATGGCAATGATTTTGTATGCCACTTCCAGCAGCATTATGCCTCGATAGTTCTTTGGCCAACTTAAATCACCTTTCTTTGGAAGAACATTCAGTCGACCAATGTTCCATTCTTCAGGTACAACTTCAGTTACCCAAAGCTGTACCACAACACCTTTCAACATTCCAAATGTTTCATCGCACTCAAGTAGACTTTTCCACGCCTGGGGGCAAATCCCGGATTCTCCAGGAGCCTTGTTCTTTAGCTTCAGAGTGGCAAGTCTGATTTCTTCATTAGTTGGTGTATGATCACATCCGTCCACTAACGGGTTCTGAGGTAACATGTCAAGCACAGTGTGATCGTATGTTGCTGATCTTCCATACAGCATTTTGAAGTGGTTGCAGAAGACAATTGCGTTTTCTTCCGGTGTTTTGCATGTAGTTCCGTCGGGGTGTTTCATTTGCCTACAGTTAGTTGGTTTTGTTTTCGACAGTCCAGCTTTCAAACTTTTCAATGAATCCCATGCTTGTTTTGTGCCAGATTGTAAATTCAATACATCACATTGATTTTGGATCCATTTGTTCTTCGCATCTTTCACAGCCGATTTCAGTTTCTGCCGAGCAAGTTGAAGTCGTTGGACGCGAGAGCGAGTTCTTCGGTTGAAAACTTCTCTCATGGCTTGATTTCTTGCTTCAATGAGAGATAGCAATTTGCTCGCGTTTGATCGAAACCATCCAGGTTGAGCTCGCTCTTTCTTTGGCAGAGATGTAAAACTTGCCTTCCCAATTGCTTCAGCTAGTTCAGTATAGGTTGGTTGTGATGTGGATCCCACGTTGCTCATGACTTCTTGACAAAAACTCTTACGTTTGTTTGGGTCATCCAGTTTGGTATGATCAAGGTTGATCATTTTTTGGCGCGGTTCCGTCTTCTTTTTCAACCGTTTCATCACACGAAGCTTCAGAGAGATAGCACGATGGTCGCTGTCCAAAATTTGCGGAGCAACACCAGCATCTATAACACGATGGAACATCTCCCTATTGACGATGATGTGATCAATTTGATGTTGTTTCTTACTTCGAGGGTGAATCCAGGTTGAGTAGTTCTTTTTCTTGAAACGTGTTGTTGTAACTGCGAGATTATTGATTGCCAAATACGATAGAAACCTTCTTCCCGAGTCATTCGTATGCTGGAGACCATAGCACCCGAGAGGACCATCATTTTCTTCCTTAGCATAGCCCAAGCTGGAGTTGCAGTCAGAACCGATTACCAGTATGTCGTCATTCTGCTTTCTTCCCATGCATCTATCAAGTTGATCAAAATAGACATCCCAGACGTCATCAGATGCACTGCCAACTGGTGCGTACGCGGATATCAGAAATACCCCAACATCCTTGTTTTGCCGATCTTTCAGGAGCAAGCGTACAGCCATCACACGTGCACCTAAATCGGTGTGAGTTTCTCCTCCAGCAGCTTTCCAAGCTGAAACACCATCTGGGCTGAGAGCAATAGCTACTCCCTGCGATCCTCTTTTACCTTCCAGTAAGGATTGGTCAAGTCCAGATGTAATAAGCATATACTGACCATGTTCAAGAACCTCTTTTCCATGTCGCCATGTTTCTTGTAAGCAAACGGCAACAGCTTTTCTGTTTGACAACACCTCGAAGAGTTCATCTAATCTGCCATCTGATTTGATGCCACGGACATTCTGGGACAGAAATTCGACTTTCCTTCCCTTCTTCTTTTTACCTTTTTGTCTACTATGCTTGCGAGGCATAGCAGGCAACGGAGCTTTGGATGTTCAATCCTACCACAAACGGAAGCCCACCGGACTTGCAAGCTTGCAGCCTCTTGGATCGAATAGCTCCTTCCAACAACTTCTTGACCACCAAAAGACCACGAAAAGCGGTTTTCTTTTCAACAAAGAAAATTTCTGTTTGTCGAAGCATGCCTTGTTACTCCTGACTGAATGCTACTGTTTCCAGATGAGGACGATGATGCGTGAAGCCGAGCCGGTGTCGACATGTCTATGAAGCTTTCATCCACTATTTGCGATATTTGCAAATTCCTTTCATCCACTATTTGTGATATTTGCAAATTCCTTGCTGTCATCTTGCTGTCATCTTCATAGCACAAATATTAATATAAACGTTGAAAAATAGAAATCAAAACTTTGTATTTTATAACTTGGCATCACTATTTTGATTATCCAGAGCCTATAAGTATTCTGTATCTCTTTGTATTCACATGCACTAATGCAATATAGCGAAATTTCAAAATTAGATCTAATCTGGAACTTGTGTTAATTAAAACATGTTTCGATCTTAATTCTTCTGTAGAGAATGCAACCTTATCGATCAAGAAGAAATTTCCAACTGCAGGCAAGGAATATTGCAAGGAAAGGTATAATTATGAAGAACATGCATGAAAACATATTTCAGTGTATATTGTAATCAGTTAATAGTGTAAGAATATTATTTTGCAACAAAATTAGATGCTGCAGTAACCATTATTCGCAGAAAACTGCCTCCGTCTTAATGTTCACAGACACAGCGTAGGAAATTTGTGACTTTGCTATTTAATTATGTATATGGGCATTTCTAATATATTTATTAATTTATGAAAAACTAGGAAAATTCTACGAAAACTAAATGCCTACAATCTGTTAATAAATGTGAATGTGATACCGCAGAACTGACTGTACAACCTTGTAAGTCATATATGCATACATGTACACAATGTTTTGTTTCTCGGGCATCGTTAGGCCGAGTCTAGGTTTCGGCTCGGTTTCTTTTTCTTTTCTTTTTTTTGGGTGTCACGATTTTGCATTTTTGTACATTTTACTTCCGCTACTATTCATACTTCCGGTGAGTTGTTAGCCGTGTGACTGAGTGAGGCCGTGAGGGATGTTGTAAGTTCTTTACTCCTTTCGCTTTTGAAGTTGGACAAAAAGTTGAACAGCTTTGCCTTTTGATCAAAGTGTTCTTGCGCGTTGTTGGTAGATTTCGAAACTGACTGACTGACTTTGTAGTTTAACACTGATGTGGCTGACAACTGTCTTGACCTGGGTAAAGTACTGTATACACCACATTCACCCTTCGATTCAGGCTCCGCGTACTTACTGGTACGTAGCCCAAGTCACAGAATAGTAAGACAACCAGAAGTCCAACTCAAGTGAAAACTTGTCCACATTTCTTCAATGCGCATGCGCTTTATTTTACGCCATCCTACGCGATCCTACGCAATGTGCTACGCCATCCTACGCCATCCTGGCAAGTTCCCCCGGCCGTTTTAACCTTCTTTTGAAGGTACAAACTGTCGGGGGAACTTGCCAGGATGGTGTGGGCGAGGAATCAAGATGCGCGAGGCGACATGCGCGACGATATAAACTTCAAAGGTTCCGACGCGAGTTGGACTTCTGGTTGTATTACTATTCTGTGCCCGAGTGAACGCCTGGCCCATTAAGAATTTACCGCATATGTGTAAACGAGGAATGCGCATGAGTATAGCATAGATTGTACATGCAGGCATGTACGTATGTACGGAAACAGTGTGCAATACAACGCATTTGAAAATCTTGGAGTAGAGTAGGAAGGTAGCTGTGTGTAGAGTTCTTGTAGCAGTTTAGTAGGAGAAACAAAGAATCATCCGTTGGCAATTATTAAGATTTGTAATTTTGAAAGTATGATGGGTAAATATCGTATGATCACCTTTGGCTCGGTTTCAGGGGTCGCTGCAACCATGCAACGGTGTCATCTATAAGGCTCTGGGCATAGTCAATCGAGATATGGTCTGGAAACTCAACTAAAGTCTTTGTTCCATCTTTTTGTTCGCCTTTATGCATTTTTGTGCACGGTGCACGGTCACTGAACACATTGTATTTTAGCATAATGAACGAATTGTCCAATAGCAACGTTTCAGTTCAATCACTCAACCGTGCTATTTAAATATTAATAAACCTAAAACAAAGGATGTGCACGGTGTAAGGTACGGTTCAACATAAAATCACAGCTCATTATAGGCGCTTTGAAGTTTGCCGAGTTTCCAGACCATATCTCGATTGACTATGCTCTGGGGGAGTACTCTTTAGAAATCAATATTTACAATTTAGATGTAAAATGGTGCAATGTAATGCATTTAGGTTGGACTTACTCTTTCGGTAATCCAAAGAGGAGGTGGCTTGCCATTGGAGAAATTCACCCCTGATTGTGCTTCATATAGGGAGCTATCTGGAATAATCTTTCTTAATTACATCGTCATCTTTAATTAAACTTTATAGAAAAAACAATTACTCGGACAATCGTGTGCTTGGCAGACAAAGATGTAAAAGATGTTCCTACTTCACTTCTAAAGTTGCAGCTGCAAAGCAATGGTTTGGGAGAAAAAAGGGTTGCATTTCCAGTATCTGCAAAAGCAGATGGAGTGAGGAAGGTGATCTATGAGTAAGCACATCAGCCTACTGTACATGGATGGTATAACCTTAATTCCTTGTTAATGAATTTGCAAGACGGAAACTTGATTTTGAAATATAGTATTTACTTTTGTACTTCGTAGAACCTATCCCTTACTGGCAGATTGTGGAGGGTTTGAGATTCTTTTGACGAAGCCAAAGACAAGAACAGAATTGGAGGTCGTCAGATGCGGTAGTTGCTCTACAGATGAACTAAGATGTTTGGGAACGGGACGCATTTACATCAGGCCGATACAAAAGAATGTGATTATGAAGGAAGAAGAAGAAGACGATGCATCCGAAGAATATGAAGAATGTCTTTCCTGTTCACAGCTGTTCCTAATCCGTGAGATTCGGCAACATACTACAACCTGTAGGCCCTGTACGGTACGTTAAAATATGCTTCCGAACTGCTAACGATGTGTTGATAATGTTATTCGAACCTCTGCATGTTTATAGTGTTATATGTAATCCACTACATTAGCAACAAATTAGTTGTTAAAAGATGTCAACCATGACCGCAATTAGCAACGCTGCTTCAAAATTTGCTGAGAAAAAATGCTGAGTAACGGTGAGCTGTGTTGAAGGGTGTGTCATGGCCAATAGATTTTAATATATAGTGGGTTCAGCACTTCAACCTTCCAAAACTGAAGGCATGTGAGATATACTAACTGAACACAAAGCGCGGGACTCATGTTGATTTCTTTAACCGCTTGTACAAAAATTACATGCCTGAATGTAACTCATGCACTGATTCCGCTTCTTGAAAAAATCCAAAAAGTCAACTATAATATTGAATTTTCTATTTTTACAAAGTAACTGATATATGCAATTGCTGCTATTTTAAGGTGCGAACCAATGGCAATAGAATGGACACGCATGATAATGCAGAAAGCCAGGACCATACAATCATATCAACAAATCATGATGCGAGGTACAGTAAGGGCCTGTTTATATGATCTCGGTACACCGGGACGTCATCTCGGCTTGTAGATAATTTACTGTTATTTTCCCGGTTGAAGCAACCGAGATCTCGGAACACCAGGACAGATTTTTCCCCATATAAACGCGACATCCCGGTACACCGGGATGAAGTTTACTGAACTACAATGCTTGTAACTTTGAATATTACGGTCAGAATTTCGTCCAAACGGTCAGGTCTAAAGACAAAACACTGAATAAAAGTGAAGTAACTTCTAACATAGTAGAATTAGGGTGAGTTTTTGCTTTTTTTGTCCACTTCCTTAAATTCCCGCGCTTTTTGACCCGGGATGAAATTCATCCTGGTCAACCAGGGATGAAATTCATCCCGGGCAACCGGGACATCCTGGTACACCGGGATCATATAAACAGCCCCCAAATCTGTGTTTTTTTTACCTGTAACTCTGTTTCTTTTGAATTTAAATTTGACATTCATTTGCTGTATTTCTAACAGGTTCTGTTTTAAATGTTAGTATTTTGTTCTAAAATCTGGCAGTATATGCAGGACTCTTGATTGAGTGGTTGTACTGTGCTTTTTATTTATTTTTATTTATATTGTTTGGGAGTTTCCATTGGCATTGTTACGATACCTGGAAGTTTTCCCGTCAGACGGACGGACGGACGGACGGATAGATAGACGGATGGATAGAAGGATGGAAGAGGGAGGAGGGAAAAAAGTGGTTGTTAGTGCGTATGGTTAATTTGGACGTAGAGATATAAATAAATTATTCTAATTTATTTTTTGTTAAGCAACGGAAGTCCAAACCAACCTATTATTGTAGCTGACAATCTGCATAGCCATATATCAGTAATTGAAATTTCGATTGACGATACGAATGGTGAAAATGTTAGGCCTGATCATGATACAAGCGGTGACGATGAATTTGATGCTAACATTAATAACGTTGACAGTACCCGTGATGACGGCACTGACAGACAACTGTCAACACTCGGTGAAATCCCTTCAGGAAACCTCAACAGGTAATGCAGTATGTAATTATCAATTCCGCAGACGATTAATTCAAATACCGTTTATGTAACTAATTATCTAATATTGTATATATAAACATATTTTCATAATAGTGACGACATTCCTTACGAAGAACACTTACGAACGGCACTGGAGGCAACGATGTCTAGAATGTAAGTCTTGGTATATACTGTACATGCATGCGTGCATGTGGACCTATAGTATAAAAATATTGTTTTTCTTGCACTAAAGGCCTGGCCAAACGCTGTCAACATTTCATTCAACATCGTTCAACATTGTTGAATTCAACATGTTGAAAGCGTTTGGCCACCCCTGTTGAAGTAATAGTTCAAATACGAGACGGAGGAATTTACTGGGATTTCAAAGTCCGAGTGCCTTTATGCACGACGGCGTTGAAATCCCGGTAAAGTCCGACGTCGAGTGTTTGAACCGATTTCTCCATATTAATTTACATATTTTCAAAGTCCTAGTCAACGTCATCACGTGATCAGCTAGATGGATCTTCGTTCCGGTTTCAAAACACTAATTGAATTATTAATGAGTTTGAGAACGTTGTTGAATAGTGTTGAATGATGCTGCACGAAATTTGAACATGTTCAAATTTTCGTTCAACACACGTTCAACATTTCTATTGTTCTCAAAATGTTGAAAGGTGTTGAACGCATTTGGCCACATTTCATTCAACTTTGTTGAAAAGAGACATGCGCCAATGCGGGATATTGTCGATTCCACCGAGCTTTTGTGGTAGCCCGTGTTCAATTAATTGTCATTCATGAATGTTGCGCGATGTTGAATTCATTTGGCCACTCGTGCTTTCAACATTATTCACATGTTCTACAATGTTGAATGCGATGTTGAAAGCGTTTGGCCAGGCCTTAAGTCGCCATGCACAACCATACCGTTACAAGACAGCATGTACAATGAAAGCGGGGTAAGAGCCTCGGTGTATGCCTTTTGGGCGACTGACAGGAAGATATTGCGAGACAAGTTACTGAAGGGATGCTACACGGTGCAACGCTGAAATATTTTGCTGCAATCGTGGCAGAAAGTAGAACCGTATTCTACTTTGTGCTACGATTGTCGCAACTTGTCTCGCAGTGATTTTGATTATTGCACAGCATGTTACACGTGGACGCGGTAGTACGGTCTTTACAACTTGCTCACAACCGTCGCTGCAAGATGAGTTGCATAAAAATTACACCGTGTAACAGCGCATTAGAAGTTATTTTCGTCATATTTAATTATTCTTGCGAGTAACATATGTTTGTGTACAGGTCTGATTGCGAAGACCCTGTCACGATTTTGAAGGAATTTCAAGAAAAATTAATGAGAGGACGTCCACTTGATATTCAGGACGAAACAACACTGATGGAAGGGAAGACGTCCGAAATCTTTGTTTCAAGGTCGACATTATTTATGGACGCCATGGATGAGCTCATTGACCAGGATAATTTTGACTTTAGCTTGCCATTAGAAGTAACCTTTACTGGCGAATCGGCTGAAGACTACGGCGGACCACGTAAAGAGTTTCTTGGAGAGGCAATGAGGGAGACACGAGATCGTCTGTTTCAAGATGATGGATTTGGCCACCAAATTATAAAAGATGAAGTGTCGTGTCTTCAAAAAAAGCACTATTTTGGAGGTGGTCTTATATTCGGTAACGGGCTAATATGAACACATATGTTTTATTGTTATACGTAGTATGTGCAATGACAGATATAACGTCGACGGAACGATTGCCAGATTCGTTTTTGCTACGATATAAAGGAGGAAGATGTTCAGAAAAAATCAATTAAAGTGATTGCGTGTTGCATTTTTTAAGTGACGTGGTTAAATAAATAAGAAGAAATTGTTTGCAAAAACCTGAAAATTTTTACTTTAGTTCACTGCCGGTATTGGCCCATACTTACAATTATTATTTAATAATATTAATTAGAAATCCTGTCGAAGGGGCCCATCACATTAAAATTTATTACAGTATTAGCGCGAGAGAACAACTTTTTTCCTGGACGTTTGTATATGCGCTGCAGTATAGCAGTATACTAGGCGTAGTCCCGTTTACCATAGTAGATTTTGGAGACATGTTTCTCCCGAACATTTCCCCCTGCTTTTAAGGGAACCGTTTTCGTATGTTAGCGGTTAGGTTGCGGAGGAGCCACTCCGGCACCTATTCTGAGGTCAACCTTCTTTAATATTTAAGTTTTAATTCTGATAACGCTGTGCAGGGTTCAATTAACACCAATTACAACTTGCAAGGTCCTCTGTTTTGAAGTGTTTACACGACATCAATAACAGTCTACAACTCGTTTAGCGATAATTATCAGGCATTTGTCAATGTGATATATTATAAATGTATATACCATATATGTGATTTATATTTTAAATAGACTTCATATTATATTGTATCATGAATACTTTTAGCAGTCGTAGAAAAGGCAACAACAAATTATTTAAACAAGAAAAAAGCTGAATTTGAGTCAATGGGTCCTAATTAGTATGCTGTATATCTGATACAACATTGATGTTTTATTAATCAATGCTGTAGCCTGTATCCGATTTACAACACCTGTTTAAACATTAATTCCGTTTGAATTGTATCATGAATTATTAATGAGTATTTCAATATGTGTTTTAGGATTCAGCCTATTAGAAGGAGGTCCTTTACCCAACTTCATCAACGAAGATCAATTGAAAGTCTTGGTTGAAAGTCGTCCACCACGCCCATTAAGAAAGTCTGAATTACAATTTCAATCTGGCCTAGCTAAACTTGGACTCATAGAGGTATCTATATCAACTGCATGAATATGTTTTTTTATTATATGGCTGCTATTTTACCCTAATCTTGAGTTTGCAAGATGTTATTCTTTAAACTTTGTTTTATTTTAACTTTTTGGAATCGTCGGCTGGTAAAGCAGGTAGGCTGTAGGGAAGTTTCCCTCCCTCCACACACCCTGCCCCCTTAGTCCTTACTCGACTCTCCCAGTAAAATATGAAACAAACATACTTATAGACCACACACAAATGTGAATTTTCTTTGAATTTAAAGTTGTTCAGGAGGAAACCAACTCTTGTAGATTTCCTGAAAGGAACTGGGAACATACCATTAATGTCATACCCCAAACTGGCGAAGTTACTACAGCCTCATTTTTCAGAGAGTGGATCAAACAAGAGATTCCTTGAGGAGGATGCATACCGTAAATTTCTGAATTACATGAAAGAAGTCGCAGGTAATCGTATATATATACACTGTATTATTAAGTATGTATGTATGTATGTATGTATGTATGTATGTATGTATGTATGTATGTATGTATGTATGTATGTATGTATGTATGTATGTATGTATGTATGTATGTATGTATGTATGTATGTATATGTCTATCCTAATGGGGACCTGTGCACGTTGTGGACATACATTGCGGGGACTCTGTGGGTTGTGGGGACCTTTTTATGGTCCCCAGAGTGAATTTCTCCTATTTCAATCGAGATATACAGAAGAGGAATTAAAATGGCCTTTCCCAACATGGCCCCACAACTACGAGAAATGAAAAATGTGTGTAAAATATTTCACACAATTCAACCTAACATTCTGGGGACTTACACAATGTACTATTTCGCTGTGGGGACAAAAGCATCTGAACTTCTTTTTCTAGCGTTCAGGGGACCCCAAAACGAATTTGTTTTAAGCAATGCAGAAAGTTGAATAAAATCGTTTCACCATACTGCATGTCCCCAAAACTGAGATAAACGGAAAATGTAACGTATCGAAAATTTGACGCAATTAAACCCTACGTTCTGGGGACATGTTCATAGATACACAATGTCATGTTTCGCTGTGAGGTCATGGGCATTAAACTTTGTTTCGATGGTCGGAGGTTAATACTAGACAAGAAGAAATAAAAAGCTTTAAAAAAGATGAACAGTACACACGCCTTCATTTACACGAAGAAATTAGCCTTTCTTCTGTCATTAAATTACTACTCTCTTTTGAGACAACGGATTCAGATAAACGAATTACGCTGTTGAATAACCTCAAAAGCCTACGGACGACCGGAAAGCCAATTAAATGGTTATGCACATTTTGACGCAACCTCGCATCAATCCGACTGTTAAATCCTGAAAATCCAATTGTCGGAGACAAGTTCCTGCAGTCTGCAGACTATGTGGATCGGCGTGGGAAATGGATGACACGTTCAAAGAATCATTTTAAGAACAACAATCACGATTCGCGAACTGCATGCTTTGCTTTATATTTGGTGAACCTTTCAAGTGGAGAGTCACGAAGATCTTCCTCAGTTGGTAAAGAGGTTTAGGTCAAGAATTCAACGAAGTCATAAAACGCTCGACCACTTTAGCAGTTTAGCCAATGATGCCTGAAATTTTCTCCCTTTCTAATAATGTGTGTGGCTAACTGCTTAAGCTCCTAGGAAATGCGCTGAGGGGATTATCTTGTAATTTACAGTACGGCGTTTGGCTTCTCCAAGTTTTCTGGTTTCTCTTCAAGATACATTAAACAAGCTGTTTGTTTTGTTTTTCTCTTTGTTGTTCTCTTCTGGGGTAAGTAGAATCAACCATTGTATAACACTTTGTCCACTTTTTTCCTATAGCAAAGATTTAGTTGTCGCCTTGTCAGTCTGTTGCGTAATGACGGTTTATTTTGTCGTCATCAATTAAGGCCTGTTTAAACGGATCCAACATTGTCCAACATTGTTGGTCCAACAATGTTGGACCATTGTTGGCCAACATGTTCAAACGGATGCAACAACATCCAACACAAGTGCTATTAATTAATAATTAACAATACACATCCCATAAGCAAACCCGCTCCTCAAGCATTTCAAGAAGCTCGTCTATTTTCGCGTCAGTCCACTTCCTTGACTTAATTGCCTTTGATAGATCAGTCTTCATTTTTTTACTTGAAGTAGCTTTTGCTATCTCATCTTCCTCGGAATTCACGACATTTTTATTCTTATTATTCAGAGGAGTTTTAGCGAGGGGTTCCTCACGTTCCTGCGTCAAACTCTTGAACAAACTCTCGTCACTCCCGCATTCCGCCATCTTGAATGTTTTTACCTCGTCAAATGACTCAAATCTCCATGGAAACGATGTCGATGTACTCGTTTTCCGTCAAATATTGGACGATGTTGCATGAAAAGTTTGAACGGAATCAAACTTGATCCAACAATGTCCAACATCATGCAACATTATCCAACATGGTGTTCAAACGAATCCAACATGTTGCATTCAAAATTTGTTGGATGATGTTGGACTAACATGTAGGATCCGTTTAAACAGGCCTTTAGAATTTAATAACTTCGGTTGCTTCATTGTTAGTCACCAGTGTCCAACGATTCTTACCGCGTGACACTCTACAAAACATATATTTCCCAGAGCACTTTCTCGTTTTCAAACTCGCATGTCGAAATTAGAACCTTCTCCGGGCATTCGGCCCTCTACCCGCGCTCGGGGACAATATGAGCAGTTACATGTAAAGTGTATAGGATTTAGAAGGCCGCGTATACGCATTGTGAACATCCTTACTTGTCTTCAAATTTTGAATCGGAAGCTCTAGTAGAAAGAAAGTAGATTTTTGGGACATACAGGTACGTCTTCATACAGCTCGTGTGCAAGACGCCGTGACGTCATTGTATACTACTCATTATTCCGAGCCTATGAACGGTTTCACACAACGTCTTCGTCATTCGTACCAAATGCAGAACCAGTAGAGTTTATATATATATATATATATATTATTTACCGGTTGGGAGGTCCGTACTAGAAAAATATTTGCCCCAGGTCTTCTTAAAAAATGGCCTGAGGCCGCAGGCCGAGGGACATTTTTGAGACCGAGGGCAACTATTTTTCCGTACGGCCCGATCAAAGCGGTAAATAACATATTTACTTTTTTGTTAATCGTACAATTTAAATTTACATAATTAGGTAAATTAACATAACTAAATTAAGTTGCATAATCGACATGACGTTCATGTGATATTCGAAAATCCAAAGTTTATCGTTCGACAGTAAACAACTGGTCTGACAGCCAGTGAAAGGAAGCTTGGAACCTTTTTTGTGATTAAAAAAAAGTAAAAACTTGAAGATCTAGTTACGAAAGGAAGTCAGAATGCAGTCCGAGTGTTTTTAACGTTTAGTTGATAAAGATTCTTCGTCGTTCTTCTTCGTCGCTTGCTCGTTTTTGGCTGTTCGCTTGGAATCGAAAGTCACTTTGAAATACCGGCTAACTCCATGTTGAAAGTGTGAAATCAATCGGCGTGATAAACCCATTGTTTAACTGTTTAGTTTTATTTGAAAGTTTCCAACTTTGTTAAGAAACTTTGGGGAGTGTAAAAAACATTCTAATTTATACGGCTTTGTTATTGTTCACGTGCTAATTGCGTGCGTTCGATTGTTTACGTCACTAACGTGTTCTTTTGTTCACGTGAAGTACTTTTACTGACAAAGTCAGTGAACGAGCAGTATTTTGTTTGTTTGTTTGTTTGTTTGTGTGTGTGTGTGTGTGTGTGTTATGTAAGTTCTTATTTTGTATTGTTAAGTGAAAATATAAGTTTAAAACCAAAGTAGTCGAGTGTTGTGTCTCTCATCAAACGAAAATCATGACACCCACTCACTCACTCACTCACTCACTCGCTCACTCGCTCGCTCGCTCGCTCACTCACTCACTCACTCACTCACTCACTCACTCACTCACTCACTCACTCACTCACTCACTCACTCACTCACTCACTCATTCATTCATTCAAATCATTCAATTCATTCACTCATTCAATTCATTCATTCATTCATTCATTCATTCATTCATTCATTCATTCATTCATTCATTCATTCATTCATTCATTCATTCATTCATTCATTCATTCATTCATTCATTCAAAACAATACCCTATACCTGTTAAGAACCACTTATTTCCAGCATTGCTGATATCCACGAACTCGACGAAAGTACTATATAGGCATTGGTCTTCCCACAACGCTACAGTATAGTTATTTCAAGGTCCCTATAACAACGGTTTTAAGAAAAAAGGTATGTAATTTTAAGTGATACAACTTTTCTTATGGTAATATTTCAATATACGTAATTTAAATGCAAATGGCAAAAATATGTCTTCTGTAGAATAGCTGAAAACATCCAAGAAAATACTTCAGCTCAACACATAACAAAACAGATATATCCGTTACGGCGTAGACAATGACTTCCGTCAACAACTGGAGTGCTTGAAGTGTATACTAATATGTTAAATCAAGTTTTTGGACCTCATAGCAGTTCTCTGCGCAGTATATAGCGACAGTGTAAAGGACAGATGCATGTGCAACTGACGTCTAAGCCTGCCATGTTTAATTTCCGATTTTGATAACGATTTTGATAAAACTTGCTGCTAACATTTCAGAAATCAATAAAGAGCAAACTGAGTGCAGCGGAGATACACAAAACAATTAGATTCGTCTTTGGTAGAATAAAAATCTGCCCCCTAAATTCCCAAATTTATTGTCTATAGCGTAATCAAAATCTTATATGGTGGAATGAAGACATTTAAAGGTCCCCTCAAAATACAGTAGATGAGAAAAGACAAACAATTTACAATAACAACTCTTTTAACTATATTTCTACTCTTGGAATATAACCTATACGATGTTTGCCGCAATTTCGTTTGTTTTCTAGGGTCCATTAACAACTAACTTACCTCATTAAAATTTACTTTCACTAATAATACCTCCACCGCGTTCGATTAGTTCTAATCGGACCCAGGTTGACGTCACTCGAGGTAGTATTAGTGGAACTTCATTTCAATGAGGTAAATTTGAAGTCTTATAAGTATCGTACCGAGTTCCACTTGATGTTAAAATATCAAAAAGCATCTCAAAGACTGGACACAAGGAAACCTTGCCTGAAAATTCGGCCAACATAATATTACAAAATAGTAGCATGAAATGAGGTGTTATTAGCTACTGAACCTCCCGTTCGACTCGGGCCCTTTAGTAAAATTCCTTCGGGTCGACTAAATGACCCTCATCGAGCAGGAGATTTAATAGCTAATACACCTCTTTTCATGCTATAACTTACAATAAATGTATAATCTGCAGTGTTGCTGGCTGAGATCCATGAAAGCAATTATACAAGCCAATAGTGCATGATGTTGCTACAATGTCAACGACCATAACTATAGCTTATTTCAGAGTCCCCATAATTACGGTTTCAATTTCAAGAGAAAAGATGTTTATTTTTAGATATATTTAATAGCTTTATTGCCTAGAGCAACTGGTGGTCAAACAGGGCAAAATGCCCCAATTGAACATGACTACCATGATGTAGCTGTTGATTTAACGGAGAGGAAAACTGGAGAACCCGGCGAAACACCCTCGAAGCACAGGGAAGATCAACTACAATGCTACTCAGATTAGTTCCTCACCCATCCAAATACTAGCCCCATCTAACCAGGCTTAACTCTTGGTGAGAGGCAGCGCGCTAACGGCACACTCCGCTGGTGCTCCCCAGAACTTTTATTATAGTATTTTATATATATATATATAGTACAATCTACAGACACTTGTTTCGCTGTTCAGTGTAGCTCTGGTACAGTCTAGATATGGCATGACAGCCATTTATAATTTTTAACATGTACAAAAATTTTTTGCACGTACAAAGAATTTTTAGCATGTACAAAGTTATAGACTATTTACAGTTATATTTTCTTATATTTTAAAAAATATTTAGTATATTATATTTATGTATTTGTAATTAGTAGGCGAAAAGCCACCTTGTGGATGAACTACTAATAAAGCCATTATTATTATTATTATTATTATTATTATTTATACCCCAAGCGATTGTCGGTGACAACCGCTTGTGGGACAATAGCTGTCATACGCACATCCAGAGAGCGTAAAGCGGTATGGGGTCAGAGTGCTCAAACTACCACAAGGCTAGTGGGCTTTGCATATACATATATATATATATATATACTATTTACAAAATGAGTGGCCGTTCTGTATCGGAGTATACAGACACGAGGCGAAGCCGAGTGCCTGTATCCTGACACTGAACGGCCACAAATTTTGTAAATTACTTCTAAAACGCCTATTAAATTAGCTAACACTATATCATGTTAAAGGGATATGGCAATAAAAATTATTTTTGTCTAATTTGTAAGAACATCAAGAATAGTTATGAAGTGCGTTTACAAATTTTCATTAGATTTTTTATTTTTTAAGAAATTCGGCATTATTTGCGTACGAATACGCTCGCCATCCGCCATTTTGGATATGCATATCTATCGTCAGATATGCATGACGTCACAAGCAGGGTAAAATTTGTCTAAACATTTCTTAATTTCCTAGGTATTTTAATGCAAAATCTTAAGTATTTTGATCTGATATATTTCAAATTGAAACTCTAACAATGTAAAAGAATTTTAGCTGACATTTCGCTACTGACTGCAATTTTTACAATGTTTACCCTGCTTGTGACGTCACTTAATTAGATCTAATTGTGAAACAAGATGGCGGACGGCTTGTGTTTTTGTTCGCAAATATCTGAAAAAGTAAGCCAGCTAATGAAAATCTGTAAACGTACTTTCTAACTTTTCTACATATTCTTACAAATTGGACAAAAATAATTTTTATTGCCATATCCCTTTAAGAGCTGATAAATCGTCAAGGTAAGGATTATGCTACGATTATTAAACTAGTTGATGTGAGCATGCGCTTTGATTTAGTATTAGTCCCACATTTTATATTCTAAGTGACCTGCCATGTGACCACAAATGTGACCACCATTTGTTGTTTGCATCTCCATCTTGTATGAGGACGCCACCAGCGTACCTCACTCAAGGTAGTTGAATACGAAGTGTCTGTACACTTACTACAGAACTGATATCAGTGTCTGTATAAATGTGATACTGATACAGAACTGATGTTTTATTAAAGTTCTGTATCACGATACATTTACAGACACTGTGATTTCAGTAACAAATTTATCACTGAGATGCTGTACACATCAAATATCACAAAAACAAAACTTTGTAAAGATGAGGAAATATATTTTCTATAATTCTTCGTATTTTTTAACAAGTTTTGGTTAGCGTTTGGTCGTAGCGATGTTTTCTAAAACTTTGTCATGAGTGAAGAACATATTGAACATGAATTAAGTACATAAAAGTCCGTAACACCGAAGTAAAAACACCAGAATAAAAGGTCGTTTCAGCATATATTTAAATGTGTGTACATGTTCGGTTCCAATCTAGGATGTTATTTACTTTTTTTTTTGAAATTATTTACTGACGAAGACTGTTGTCTTGTTAACATCGTCCGCGAATAAACAGAATGACCACTGTTAAAATGAAATCAGTTGTTTAAAACTTTTCTTTTATCTTTACTGTTTTTTTATCGACCTATGAAATTATTGAACACGTCGGACTTGCCATAAAAGTCATTTTCAAAACTTTTTAAATGTGTATATAGAACATAGGTAGTTTTTAAAAACATTTGATGTAATTCCATTTGTATTTCTCAGCATAAGAATGGAAATAAAGATTATTATTATACAAAAACAATTAGTCACCTCAGCCTCGGTAACTATCGGTGTATTTACCTCACCGCTTCACGGCCCAGTAAATATTCACCGATAGTCACCTCGACTTCGCTGACTAATTGTTAAATATTCATTTCAAGGTCCCCATAATAACTATTTTATTTTGGGAAATCGATATCCTATATGGTGGCGTGAAGACGTTTCAAGGTCCCCACAAAACACATTTGATGAGAAAAGACATAAAATTTTCAATAACAACTCTTTTAACTATATTTATACTCTTGGAATATAACCTATAAATGTATAATCTGCAGTGTTGCGGCTGATGATCCATGTAAGCAATTGTGCAAGTGAATAGTGCACGATGTCGCTACAATGTCAATGATCATAACTATAGTTATTTCAAGGTCCCCATATACGGTTTCAAGAGAAAAGGAAGAACTATATAGCAGAAGAAATCCGAAGGGGAAAAGTATCTATCACACTTACACAGGAGCGCTTAGCCGCCGATGTTTACGAGTTACGCACCTGCATTGACACTGGCGTTGTTACAACCGAAATAAGAGGTACGTTCAAAGCTTCTACTCAGCCGTGTGATACCAGTGCATTAAATCACGAAGAGGTTGAGTGTAAAACTGACAACCAAAGGGGAAAGATGGCGCAAGACGGAAAAGCTTTTGGCCGATGTGTGGTCATCGATGAGAGCTGTGGTAGAGCATTTAAGAAGGTTGAATTAAGTCAGTCTTCGGTCGCGCTGGATCTGACATGGGATGAGCCTAATCGACCAAAATGCTCTTGTTCATGCGGGGAAATTGCGGCCGAAATGGAAAGTATAAAACTTGATATTGTTGTTTTGCAGAAGTTGGTCGAAGACAGAATGCATAACCCAAGTTATGATAAAGTAAAAGATGATCTAATACAATCACTCAAGCAGAATTTAACCAATGCAGATCAACGCTGCCATGACTTAAGTCAGAAAGCTCATTGAAAAAGATAATGAAATTCTTAAATTAACTGAGAAAGTTCGCTCCCTTGAGGAAACCCGACAACAAAACGTGGACGAAGGTAGCCCTAAAGGAATTGAAAACGAGTTACCCGTGAGACATAAATTATCTAGAGAGAGTTTGGTACACTGCCTTGCCTCTCTGCCTTTATGCGGAGAGCAAACAATACCGGAAAAAGTTACAGGTCCATCATTTCCTATAATGAGAATAAATTAAATCAATCACAACATAGCCCATCGCATGTACACCGAAATTATGTAAGTAAGCCACAAGCGAAAGGACAACCACTTTCGGAAACGCCGAATGAAGAATCTCTCACAATGGGAGATGATACAGCAAGAAAGGTTAGAATGGAAGAAATACCTAGAGTTTGTCGGTCAATTAACAGGGGGGCTGACTCACAAGTAAAATCTATCCCTGTTGCCGGTAGTAACTCATTTATATCACGATCTATAACTAAAATAAGACGCAGACATAATTCACAAACCTGCATGATGGAAACGCAGTACGGGTTTCGAAGCGTCCAAGATGGGAAACTTAACGTCAGTTCAAGACCTATTCCTACAAGAATGACTTGCCGTGAACCCGATAATCAATCTAGAGTTCATGATATTCAAAGGAAAGCGGTCAACGACAGCGTCTTAAAGAGGATAAAACATCAGAAGTCTTATGATACACCAATTATCCTTTCGGCTAATGTTAGGGCAATAACAACTAAGGTGGACGAGATCCAGCAGATCGCCGAACTAATTTCTGCATGCAATATGCATAACAGAAACTTGGTTGTCCCATGACGTTCCAGATTCCAGTGTGTCTATTCCTGGCTATAACCTATTTCGCAAGATCGTGTCAATACTTCTGGTGGAGGAGTGTGTATTTATTTAGACCATAATATACCATGCACGCTTCTAGAATCTTGTGATCAAGACGAAGTTGAATCAATTTGGGTATCAATGAGACAGGATAGTTTACCAAGACGAATTACATCAATTGTCCTAGCCGTGATATACCATTCAACCAGTAACAGACAACCTGAGAATGTTATTTTACAGGAAACGTCCAGAAAAACCTTGACGCGTTAATGTCCAAACAGCCAAACGCTCTTGTTGTAATAACTGGAGATTTCAACCCTACCTCGACGGGATTTCAATTAAAAGATATAGCTCAAGTAAACCATCTAAAACTAGTAACATTTAAAACCAGGGATACCGGTATTTTGGACTGTTTTTTTACGAATAAACCGAAGCTGTTCAACGTATCTCAACTACCTAAAGTTGGATCTTCAGATCATTACACATTCCATCTATCCATCTATCCATCTATCCATCTACCCATCTACCCATCCACCCATCCACCCATCCACCCATCCACCCATCCACCCATCCACCCATCCACCCATCCACCCATCCACCCATCCACCCACCCACCCAACCAACCACCCACCCAAACCACCCCCCACCCACCCACCCACCCACCCACCCACCCATGAAAGCAATGAAAGTGAATAGTGCATGTATGATGTTGCTATACAGTGTCATGACCATTTATATCTATATTCATTTCAAGGTCCCCATAATAACTATTTTATTATAGGGAAATCGATATCCTATATGGTGGAGTGAAGACATTTCAGGGTCCCCACAAAACACATTTGATGAGAAAAGACATAAAATTTTCAATAACAACTCTTTTAACTTTATTTATTATATGCATGACAAAATTACTGCAATCTGATTGGCTAAGAGGAGTGCAATTATATCGTTAATTGCACTCTCCGGAGTGCAAATTAATGTTACCATGGTAACAGTGGTAAAAAATAAAATTCAAAATGGCGGCGTATTTTCAAATTGAAAGATTCTGACTTTTCCAACGACTTGTGGAACACTTTCAACTGAAAATTTCATGTAAATATTTGAAGATCAATACAGGTAACATCTGCTCACCATAAGTGAAACTGTTTGTTGTCCAATTGTAACGAAACAAGATGTTTTCAAACGCGCGAATTACTACGAAGCGTACCACAAGGATTGACACTTCAGGTAATTGTAAATTGGTTTTGAAGTTTGTGATTACTTATAGTTAGTTGCCAGAAAGAAAAATTAATTCACTGCTTTGAATAACTTTTTAAGATTGTCTGTGGTTGTATGGCCAATAAACATTCAAATTAAAACAAAATTTTTTGACTGTAATTAAGATAGACATCGTAATTTTGTCATGCATATAATAAACTACAGCTCGTGCAATTTTGGATCAATTTTCAAATATCACTTGTAGTGTAAAATCATTAATTGCACTCGCTATCATATGATTACCTATACTTATACTCTTGGAATATAACTTATAAATGTATAATCTGCAGGGTTGCGGTTGATGATCCATGTAAGCAATTATGCAAGTGAATAGTGCACGATGTCGCTACAATGGCAACGATCATAACTATAGTTATTTCAAGGTCCCCATATACGGTTTCAAGAGAAAAGATGAATACGTATACACAATCTAAAAGCAGAATAATATCTTTTGCACCGTGTAGCTCCATGATATCCATGAAAGCAATGAAAGCGGTACATGCATGATGTTACTACAGTGTTATGACCATTTATAAAATAAGTTGTCCTCTACGCACGCTCTGATTGGCTGGGCTCCGTGCATTTATCAGTGTATGAAGATCATGAATGGCGTGGAGTGGCGAAAGAAATTGAGTATCGCCTCGTGCCTTTTCACTTTCTTCGTGTTCAAATGACGCCAAACGTGCATTTATAAGAGTATATAGGCACGGAGCTTTATGTTTTATTTGTTAAATATAATTATATCCATTTGAAGGTCCCCATAATAACTCTTTCGTGAAAAAGGCGCATAATTTTGATTTTCAATGATACCACTGTAACGTTTTGCCGATGTTCATGTGGGTTGTTGACCTGAGCGTGTTGATTGCCGCAGAAGCCGAGGTAGAAAGACACAACAGCAGTTTGTAAATGATGTTCTTTACTGAAGGACAACTCAACAACTACCGTATCACGACAGTGCTCACGCTATTTACGCTATTTACGCAATTTACACATTTACACAGTATATACGACTACAAACTAAATACAAGTCCCCATAGCGCTGCACGTCACATTATTCCCCCTTTCAAAAACACGTCCTCATGTCTGCTCTACAATATCTATAGACACTGACATAATCTAAAAGTACTATATAACTCAGGCCAGCTAAATACAAACTCGACATCTACTACTACTATTTACTGTTACTTAAACTATACAACTGACATGCAATTATAGCAAAATTCTATGCAGGTTCTTTGAACCGAAACAACCATCAGTCTTTCAGAGTCATCTGAACACCATCAAGTTCTTAAACAAAGCAGTTCAATTAACTAAAATAACGTTAAGACAGTCTATAACACCACACAAAGCGATTGGTTAACAACTCAAGGTTTCCCGTACAGTTCATTCAGTTGCTCGCGTTCAGGTCCCAAACCAAAGTTTGTAACGCAAACGTCTTCCCTTACGTGGTCATGCATGATGCATCGAGTTATGCATTCACAGTTTCTCATGACATATCTCACAGCTAACGAAGACGTTAATACTCCTTACTCACTCGCTGAGACAGCTGCAAGAAACCGACGAGCTTTTCTTGAACAAACAGGTACCGTATCACAATGTCATACTCTTTGAAATTAAAACAAGGTTACACAACATCAACTTCTTCCATGTTATACAGACTACAATCCACCGACTCCTCGTCGATTTAATGCACAAGTTCTCTCCAAGAACTTAAAATATCTTGACCTTCCGTCACAAACACGCACTCGAGTTCCACGAACTCCAACACTGCTGTCTCCTCTAGTCCCACTTAGTCACTTTTCATTCAAACTGCTAACTTTTTCTTTTTTACGTTTGCCAGTTCGGCGAAGTTCCAAATCTACGACTTTATACGCGCGGGCGTATTGATGCTGACAAATAGTCGCGTACTGACACTGGCTACTGATGGCTGGCGAATTTACGCTGACGTTGACTTCAAAACGCAACGGTCACTCAATGGCGTTGACATTATTCTTTTAACAACCAAGTTCGTACCTTTTGGTTCTTTATTTCTTTAACTACACTTTCTTAAAATTAACGAAGCTACTAATGTCCAACATATAATGAGCTTAATATATACAGCTCGCTGGTAACCAGATGACACAATCTTTGGCACTTGTCCAAATAGCTTCTCGCGAATTTCAATCATTGACCACTAGTCTATATACTTCGGGTTTTCATTCAACCGCGTTGAGATTTTCAGAGTCGTTCAGACTCGCCAGTTGCACGAACTCGTCTGCCGAAACTTCATGATAGCCGTAACACACTCCGAACTGCCACTATCTTTGCAGATAAACAGATCCCGCCGCTGGCACCAGTGTAACGTTTTGCCGATGTTCCGGCGGGTTGTTAACCTGAGTGTGTTGATTGCCGCCCAAGCCGAGGTAGAAGGCACAACAGCAGTTTGTAAAAGATGTTCTTTACTGGACGACAACTCAACAACTACCGTATCACGACAGTGCTCACGCTATTTACACAAATGCACACGTCAACTACACAATCACGACTACAGTACATACGACTACAAACTAAGTACAAGTCCCCATAGCGCTGCACGCTACATTACGTTTACTGTAGGTCTTCTCAATATGTATACCGGTATAACAGTGAATGTTTAAATATTATTTGCAGTATTGCTGATATCCACGAACTCAATGAAAGTACTATATATAGGCATTGGTCTTGCTATAGAACGTAAATATGCTATAACTTCAGGCTACAGTATAGTTATTTCAAGGTCCCCATAACAACGGTTTTAAGAGAAAAGGTGTGTAACTTTTCTTATAATAATATTTCAATATACTTAATTTAAATGCAAAAATATGTCTTCCGTAGAATAGCTGATATCCATGCATGAAAGCGATGAAAGTGAATAGTGCATGAACGGTTGGTACAACGTCAGTGACTGTAACTATTGTCGTTTCAAGGTCCCCACAACATGACTTCATGGGGAAAAACGAATAACTCTTAACGATAAACACTTCACTATATGATTCAGATCTATATAACTCAATACATACAACCGAAACTGAGTGTAAATATAGCATCTGCAGCGTATAGTCGATATCCATGCGTGAAAGCAATGCAAGTGAATAGTGCATGCATGCATGGGCTACGATGTTGTTACAACGTCAATAACTGTAACTATTAGTCATATCAAGTCCCCACAACGATTTTGTGAGAAAATGCGTGTAATTTTAAATGATACCACTTTTGTATATACTTCTATATATAAGTTATAGTCTCGATATAGTTCTAGTTCAATACGAACAGCGGTAAATGTAAAAATGTATCATCTGTAGCATAAATTACATGTAGCCGATATACATGAAAAGCAGGGGCGGATCTAGGATTTTTCGTACGTTAGTCAAAATTTTATGACGTCATCGATGACGTCATACCTGATGACGTCATGTGACGTCAGGGTGGCAGTCCGATTTTCGTGGGGAGTAGATGTTTTATTTTATCAAACTACAGATACGTCAATGCGATACTTTTCGCCATTAACAATGTTCAGTAGAATAAGACTGTTTCGCCCCATATCAGGGCTCATCAAATTATTATTATCAAATTATTATATATTAACTAAATAAGTACACTAGCACAGCTCCATATTTATTATTAATTTCAAATATATTTTCGACTGATTGACGCTTATATCAAACATAATATCAGTAATATCATTGTCACAGCAAGTCAACAATTCAGAGAACAACTTACAACTGGACATCAAATTTATACATAGTGACCATTGACCAAGCCATGTGATATGATATGAATATCGGTAAATTCGCTATAAACAGACTAGGGCTAAAATTCCACAATCCAAATGACAAAAGGCACCAAATCTAATACTATAGCCTATAGGTACAGTCTTAGCCACAGGCTAATCAGCATAGACACCATGACAGACTGCGTTTGGAGCCTTATTATAAACTTAATATACTTTAATATACAGTCTGGAAAACTCTCAAGATACGAGCGCAAAACATATGCAAATTAGTAGCCACACGTGCAGCCGGATTATATTTAGATTTATTAGATCGCGAAAACCTTCGATAAACAATATAATAAATGCCCAATTTAGTTAAATAGGTTATGTTTACCTTATGGCCGTAGAAGACTTGTTCTTCTTGTCGTCTCGAACATACTTGGTACGATTCGGCAGCGAAATTTCTACTGAGCGTCAAGCTCGTGTTGTTGATGGCGCTCATGAGCTCCTCGAGCGAGACGTTTGGCAACGCGTCGATTCGTTGCTTTAGACCAGCATAAATATCTTGGAGATATCCCTGATCTTCATTTTCAAACGCAGAAAGTACGGTTTCGTATGAAACACTTCCCGCAGACATAGCACTATAGCAGTATGCTCTGATAATCTGATTTACTCTGACAAGTCGGAAAATTGAACCTTTCGTAGTCAAGCTTCGATCAGAAAGGCCGTAGTAATATTATGCTGAAGCATATACCCCACGCTGCGATAAGTCATGACTAACCAAAAAAATAAAGCCAATGACTATTCAGATATTTTTCGAATTAGCCAATCATATAGCTTGTTTATGAGCCCCTGACCGCTCAAAGCCGGTCAGAACTCCCCGGAAAGTGGTCAACATTGACTGTGGACCAATCAAATAGCTAGATTCGGCGACAAGTTAGTCACTGCTCACGCGTAAGACCGCTGGTTTGACTAAGATATATTGCTTTGGGAAAAGTCAGCGCTGAACGAAATTTGACACCTGGAATAATTAATTACTGGACCGCGATTTGAATATAATTAACCAAGTTAATTTATGACTATGCAATTTCTACGTTAGTCGCGTGACCGATTTGACTACCCCTAGATCCGCCCCTGATGAAAAGGATGCAAGTGAATAGCGCATGTTGTTGCTCTAAAATGGCAATGTCAATAAGCCATTTCAAGGTACCCATAACGATGAAACAATTAGAAAAAAAACGCACATAATTTTCATAGACCTCTTTCACGACATATATCATCTAAAATCAAAAATCAGAAAAGCTGCACAGTAACGCTTTATGCGTAAGGTGATAACAAATATGTATTCAAAATCACTGAAAACATCCAAGATAAGATTTTAGCTCAACAAATAACAAAACAGATAAATCCGTTATGGCGTAGACAATGACTTCCGTCAACAACTGGAGTGCTTGAAGTGTATACTAATATCTTAAATCAAGTTTTTGGACCTCAGAGCAGTACTCTGCGCGGTTTTCTTTGTCTGTGATATCTAGGTGCCTATTATATCGCGACAGTGTAAAGGACAGGTGCATGTGCAACTGACGTCTAAGCTTGCCATGTTTAATTTCCGATTTTGATAACCTAAAAAAACTTGCTGCTAACATTTCAGAAATTAATAAAGAGCTAACTGAGTGCTGCAGAGATATACACAAAACAATTAGATTAGTCTTTGGTATACAAAGAACATTTATTTCGAATTTATACAAAGTTAAAAAGATTAAATAATATGCAATGTCGTTAAAAAATATAAAAGAAATAATCTAAATTTTACATTGAACCTGAAAATGTTAAAAAAAGAATATATTGTTATATATGTTTTAAATGTTAGCCTCCGTGCAGGCGAACTCAAAGTTTCCTGCAACTGGCGCGTAAAAACTAACTCTGGTACCCCTCAGGCACAATAAAGCAGACCGCAAAATACTAAATGAAAGTCGTGTTCGTATCCAATTCATTGTGGTAGAATATCTTTCAGCTCTTTGATTACTCTTTGGTAGAATAAAAATCTGCACCCTAAATTCCCAAATTTATTCTCTATAGCGTAATCAAAATGTTATATGGTGGAATGAAGACATTTAAAGGTCCCCACAACAAAACACATTAGGTGAGAAAAGACAAAAAAAATTCAATAACAACTCTTTTAACTATATTTCTACTCTTGGAATATACTGTAACCTATTTCTGCAGTGTTGCCAGGTGATGATCCATGAAAGCAATTATACAAGCTAATAGTGCATGATGTTGTTACAATGTCAACGACCATATTAACTATAGTTATTTCAAGTCCCCATAATAATGGTTTCAATTTCAAGAGAAAAGATGTTTATTTTTAGATATATATTTTTTTAGATTTAGATTTATTAACTGTATTGCCTAGGGCAACTGGTGGTCGAACAGGGCAAATTGTCCAAATTGTAGGTGTTGACTTTACGGAGGTGAGAACTGGAGAATCTGGTGAAGAACCCTCGCACAAGAGAAATCAACTACAACTATTCTCACATTAGTTCCAAGCTCAACAAAGGGGTCATTCTCCAACGGTAACTCATCCAAGCACTAACCCCATCTAACTGGGCTTAACTTTCAGTGAGAAGCAGCTGCTAACAGCACACACTACCGGTGATCCCTGCAAGTTTTCAAAGTCTTTGTCGGTGATATCTACCGTACATGCCTATTATGTACCTGACAGCCAAGCCTATGATGTTTAATTTCCAATTTTGATAACCCAAAATTTTTTGACAAGTTTCTAAAAATTATTTTGAGCACTGTACCTGTTTCACGAACCCAAGAACGGCAATATTATCCAGTAAATATCTGGTAAGATTTTATCAGATACTACTGTCTACCATCTAACCTTAGCCACACATTTTAAATAAATCACTATGGTAAAATACATTTGGCAAAAAGAGTAAATACTGTGTTGTGTACAACTGTACAAAACATTAGACTTTAAGCTTTAAACAAAGATTCGATCATTTCAGAGTCAAATCGTCTTGCGTTAGTCAGAGTAAAATACTAAAAGGCCACCACAATAGGGAAAGGGTTAAAAAACTAAAATATTACACCTATCATGGTTTTGTTCAAAAATAAAGGATGTACCAGATCTCCTTCAAGTGGACAGACAAATACCAGAAACCAAATACATTTAGTTTGGATGTGACATGTACTTAGTTACAACTAAGTACTAACTTTAAGCCAGAGTACATTGTAGTGTACTCTTAGTTTAATATATCGAAATTAAATTAAACAAGATGTCAAGTATTTACAGCTTGTTCAACACCAATTTCTAACCAGAGAACACAAGACGCTTTAAATAAATTGACTCAAATGAGGCTGGCGATCAAAAAATTGTTATTAGATGCCTAAGCTATGGTACGTCATTCAACAATGAAAGCTTAGACATCTAATTAAGATTTTTAAAAAGCAGTTGGCTTCATTTGAGTTTATATACTGTATTTTTACCTCATACCATGCTACTGAAAGGCAGCTTCACCAGATTACAAAAAGCTCCTTATTCAGTAAGTTTTAAAACCCAAACAGGGTTCAGCACTAACCAGTAATTACATGTGTCAAGTAACACACTTTCCTAGTTACCGGACTCCACTAGATATACATTTTTTTGCTAAGATACCAGTGTATAGATATAGAAAAACCTTATTAAAATTATTTACTGGGTTAGTGCTTTCATAACAAGATTACAAGTACGCTACATGTATATTTACTGGTAAAATGTGGACTTTTATTAGAAAACTAGGAATAGAAACCACATATACTTTGCATTATTTATATTACAAAGATGCTGTTTTCTTCAAACTTAGCCCACAATACATGAGACACCTAAGTGCTGGCATAATACAGTATTACTGGATCACTTTTCAAATGTAATTGATGCAAATCAGGGCATGAGATTTGACATTTTCAGCAGTATCCAGTGGGATACTGGCACTTAAAATCTGGTATCCCTCCTCGAAATTTAGTATGCCACATTTGGATAGTAGATACTCCAATAAGCAGCATCCAAATATGCCTATACGTGTAATATTTTAATCTAGTTCCTAGAGCCTGCGATCATTTTGTCCAGTGAATAGTGATGGCTCTTTGTTGCTGGGTACTACTTCATGTATGCCCTATGATCATTTAATCCTGGTACGCACTGGGAACAAGATTACAGATTTACAGTTCGTCGAATTTAATTTCCACCAACATTTACAGATAAGACACGAAGAACAACAACTGGGATAGCTGCTCAACAAATCAACAATTGTTCACTATCCCAATTTTCATGGTATCCCCACGGGATACTGAGCTTATGATACCCAGTATCCAAACTTAAAATCTGGTATCCTGTCGATCGATATCGGGATACCACAAATCTCATGCCATGCAAATATAAATGAACTCAAGAATAACAGTTGTCTCGCTACAGAGTCGTTTTGCTACACACATAACACCGTTTCCCACCAGCGCTCTCGCATCTACATCCAAGATTCGATTATATACAAAGTGTAATAACAGTCTATTCAGTCCATTGATTATCTACATATAGTCCAGTGAGTCCACTATTAAAATATTTCTACCAAATACACATATGAAACAACAACGTGGCAATGTGTACGGTAACCGTACACCAACAGCTATTTGCTATTTATATGGGATTCTTGTGAGCATGTGTAAATAACTTACCTATTTTTTTTTTTAAAATTTTTTACAAACTTTATTGAGTCAACAAATCACTACAAAGAGAGATATGCTTACATGCAATGGTAAATAACTCAATCAGAAAAGCGCGAACCAATAATGAAAGCATACAGTTCTATAAATGCTTTTACCGTATTGTGGAAGTTTTCTTATCGAGAATATTATGAGAAAATTCGTCTGGTGTTAAGCCGGTTTTTTTACTGGAGAATTTTGTCACGCGAGGTGACATTTTTATTGTTAAAATTGAAAAGCTTGGAATAGATTTCTAATTAGTTTCACTCGAGAACTCATAACACAAATGAAAATGGTCGCTTCGCGCAACAAAATTCGCCAGTGAAAGTAGTGTTAAAGTTCATAAATCATAAGTTCAAATGTTATTTCCTGAAAGAAGTCGTATCAAGAGAAAGTCTACGTAATAATTAACTTCCGAAATTATTTAGAAACGTTGGCAACGAACTTCTGAACCGCGCGTTGAGGTGAAATCGACAATCAATAAGGAGTCTCCATATATGATTCATAGATTATTAGATTTCTTTGTGCTTTGGGCAAATAAGGAATGATTTACGGATCGGAACGTTAAAATTACTAAATAGAACTTCTTCATTAAAAGTTATTGACGCATGCTCACGAGAATCCGATGAATGGCAAATAGTCGTTGGCGTGTACTGTTACCGACTACGAATAGCCACTTGATGAAACAATTTGAAATAGGGCATATTACTTCAGCACATCTTACCACAAATTAGTCCATGCTCCCCAGAAACATCAGTAACGATTTTAATTTGTTGCTTTAACCCATTTTATCCAGTGAGGAAAAGAGTCTCTCTTCGAATTTAACAAATAGCGAGTCTCGAGTGTGAGATTGATCCCATCAACTCGATACGATTGGCCATTAAAATCCATACCAATGAACTTCCACATTTTTTTGGCAAAATCTATTTACTTTTTCCATATATCAGCAACAAATACACAAAAGTCGAAACTATTATTACTTTATTACAACGTTTTCTCGATACGCCCCGTGGCCCGTGTACAAAACCTGCGCCTATCATACGACTGATCAGCGGAACATCAAGTGTTTTTTTTGGAAGTACTTTATATACTAGAAATACATGAATGCAAAAAACCCTCGCCCGCTTTTACATGCTTTTTTGAAACAAAAAACCCTGATTAAAATAAGCACTCCTAATTATACAGCCAATATAAAAACAAACAAATATAAAAACAAATGATATTAAATCCTTGGGATATAAAATTATAGAATTTATGGATAGGTCTATAGGATGACAAAACTGATTTACTGTCGTGGCAATAGAAGCGTTCCTAAAATAATTGTGCAATTCGTTTGTTCAAATTGATCAATTCATTTGATGAACTTCCTGTTTATTATTGCTAAACTTCCTGTTTTGAATTTGATTGGTTCCTGGTTTTTGAATAACCAATAAGAAAAAGGATTATTTGCCAAACATCAATCAAATTCAAAACAGAATTCAAAACAGGAAGTTTAGCAATATTTTCATCAAATGAATTGTTCAACGTGAGGAATACAACTGCACAATTATTTTAGGAACGCTTCTATTGCCACGACAGTAAATCATTTAATGAAAGTTGAACATATCAAAGCAAAACTTAGATTTCATTATTAAATTCTGGTTGTAAAAAATATTTTGTTTTTAGGAGGTTTCAAAAGGGATTATTTTTAGCAAGCCTTTAAATGGCTTCTCTATGCATGTACATTTTGCAAAGGCAGAATTAAAAGTTGACAGCTCCAAAATTACATTTATAATAGAGTCTGAGATAAAAACAATTCAGTAGAATCGGATCCGGAAAGAAGTATTAAACAGACAACGTTTCAGCTGAAAAATTGGAATCACAGCCAAGAAAACCCGACAAAGCCCACGTCCAGCACGGTTAATATAAGGGTGATATAAGCCTAAGATAGTGTTTTAAGTTAGCTTTAGTTAAGCTGACTTATGGTTAATTTGGACGAGCAAAGGGAAAGCACGAAAACGTGAAGCTGTATATTGTTTTAGGACATAAGGACAAAACACAAATCCCCTACCGTTGAATGATTTTGAGACCACTGAGTGACCACAAACACTGCAATTCAGATCGAGGTTTTGTTTACCATACGGCGTTTGGTTTCTTCAGGTTCTCTGGTTTCGCTTCGAGATATATTAAACCGGCTCTTTGTATTCTTTTCTTCGTTGTTCTCTTTTAATTTAAGTAGAGCAGGCTCCATTTCGTAATAAACGAAAGCAAAAATAATACTGACAGATTTAGTTTTCTGCATCGCTAGTCACCAGTGTCCAACAATTCTTACCGCGTGACACCGTCCCGAACATATATATATATAAACTATTTCCGAAATTACGTCTCCCTCGCTTTTTCTCCACGCGTGTAAAATGGACTCCACGCATGTTGAGATTAGCACCCTCACCGGGCTCCGGGCCTTCAGCCCTACGCCCGGCTCGGGGATTACCAGAGTATAAATTATCTTTGTTTAATTAAAGTGTCACTATGATGAAAAAATCGTCAGTCTTTTTTTTTATCTTATCATAAAGTACTTTAAAATGACGGTGAACGGCGTTTGTGGTTTGTCAATATCTCATCTCGTTCAGGAGATATTCACGTTTTGGCAATATGTAAATTTATGGCTGATGACGTCATTTTCTCCAAACGAGCGAAATGAAAATCGTAAAATAAGGAATATCTCTGGAAATAAACAATAGAATGTGCTTAAAATTTGTATGCTTATAGTATCTAATAAAATACACTTCTCTGTGGAACTTTTCATTGCCATGGTAAGCGCATGCTCTCAGGTTACTCTAAACCTTAAAAAGGGAATTATCATTTTTGCTTCATTGTTTAAAAATAGAAAGATTTAAACGTTTGAATTACAATGCCTACATAAGCCCTAATCGTCACATTTATTCGCTGGAGTAAACGCTACTTGATTGCTGATAAATAAGAAAATTTCATTTTGTCATTGGAGGAGGCCAGGAACCAGCAGTTTCCACGAAAACAACTGAAGTTCCACAGTGAAACGTATTTTATTAAATACTATAAGCATGCAAAATTTGTGCACTTTCTATTGTTTATTTCTAGAGATATTCCTAATTTTACGATTTTCATTTCGCTCGTTTGGAGAAAATGACGTCACCAGCCATATAATTTGCATATTTCAAAAATGTGAATATCTCTTGAACGAGATGAGTTATTTACAAACCACAAACGCCGTTCCTCCTCATTTTAAATGTACTTTATGATTAGATCAAAAAAAGACTGACGATTTTTCATCTTAGTGACACTTTAAAGCGGGACGAGGATAAAAAAAATCGTCTCTTATTCATGATACCATCAAGGCGTTTTCGGTTTCGCAATATCTTGTCTCGTTTTAGAGATATTCACGTTTTTAAACATGCAAATTAAGTGCCTTCTGACGTCAGTTTTTCACGCATACTAAATGATATTTACAAAATGGTGAATGTATCTCTGAAAGTAACAGGCAAAATTCATTCAAACTTTGCAGAGTATAGTCATGGAGTACGTAGACACGCCAATGTTCACATATGTTGTCGCCATGGAAGCCGCTTGGAGATAGTAACTACTTAACTGAAAAACAAGATTTTTCCTTTCACCTATTTCTTAAAGAATACGATAATTTAAACGTCGGCTGAAATATAACCTGTACGTGTATACGAGTACTCCTTTCTATGCTTTAGTTTAAATATTGTTTATTAGTGAAAAAATAAACAGTTTCTGTGCTGCAAATGAAAGGCATTTGTTTCTGAACGGTCTCCATGGCAAGGTAGCTATACTCGTGCAAAGTTTGAATGGATTTAACCTGTAACTACCAGAGATATTCATTTCATCATTTTGTAAATCTTATTTAGTATGCGTGAGAAATTGACGTCCTAAGGCACCTAATTTGCATGTTTTAAAAAGGTGAATATCTAGAGAACGAGACAAGATATTGCAAAACCGAAAACGCCTTGATGCTTTATTTCGAAATGTTTCATTAAGATCAAAATTATAAACTTCATTTTGTGTGAAATTACGTAGTTGAGTGAGCTATCATTGTATTTTTCGTCTGTATTTCCGAAAAGAGTAAGTTATCATTGTATTTTTCGTTTGTGTTTCAGTCCTAAAAGATTTTATAGGTGAAGCGGTTGTAGGCTTGCATTGCTCCCAGTTTTAATATCAACACCACTTCCACACGTAATTTTATTGTCCATATAATATAATATAATATAATATAATAAATAGAACTTTACTCGGCAGCTCAAAGATATGGATTTTCTGTTCTCGTGGCAAGAGCAATATCTCACTAGTGAGATATTGGTCTTGTCACTCGAAGATAAAATCCATATCTTCTTGCCACCGTGTAATATCCCAGAGATATATATATATATATATATATATACGTGTGGGTTTTGGTCTACGAAACGCAAAGAGTGCTCGATAACATATAGTTAGAGCAAATATAGATTTTCGCTTACCTCAAAAGTCTGCAACAGGCTGTTTCATCTAAAAAAGAATCTTCAGGCTGAAGATTCTTTTTTAGATGAAACAGCCTGTTGCAGACTTTTGAGGTAAGCGAAAATATATATATATATATAATCTAAAAGTTGATTAATCTCTCTTGTACGGTATAGCTTTAGCTCCGTGATATCCGTGAAAGCAATGAAAGTGAATAGTGTATATATGCATGATGTCGCTACAATGGCAATGACCGTAACTATGGTTATTTCAATTTACATCAAGAGAAAAGATGTATAATTTTAGGTAATACAATTTTAATTCTTATATAATCTAAAGCAGAATATTTTTGTAGCGTTGCTGCATGATATCCATGAAAGCAATGAAAGTGAATAGTGCATGTATGATGTTGCTATACAATGTCATGACCATATATATCTATATTTATTTCAAGGTCCCCATAATAACTATTTTATTATAGGGAAATCGATATCCTATATGGTGGAGTGAAGACATTTCAAGGTCGCCGCAAAACACATTTGATGAGAAAAGACATAAAATTTTCAATAACAACTCTTTTAACATTTATACTCTTGGAATATAACTTATAAATGTATAATCTGCAGTGTTGGCGGCTGATGATCCATGTAAGCAATTATGCAAGTAATAGTGCACGATGTCGCTACAATGTTGTAATATAGTGATTAGCATTATAATATGAATTATTAATTATAGGTATAAACTGTATAAATAGTCCTCGTGTTTAGACCGAGGGAGTTCACTTTTTCGTATTAAAGTATATTACAGTTGGCGACGAAGATGGGATCCCTTTAACGAAGAAATACGTCGAAGAACTCGTGAAGCGTTGGATATGGCAACCATAGGCCAGATTGGAGAGTTTGTGGAAGGCCAGGAAGAATTTGAATGCTACATCGAGCGAGTAGAGCAGTTCTCCAAAGCCAACGATGTATCTGAAGACAGGCGAGTGGCTGTTTTGCTGACCGTTATTGGAGCTTGAACATACGGGTTGTTGAAGAGTTTATTGGCGCCCCAGAGTCCGAGTTCAAAGGATTTGGCGACATTGGTAAGCACATTAAAGGCGGTTTTCCACTAGGCGAAAAATGTCGCGCAAAGCGACATTTTCTTTTGTCTCGCAAGCTCTCGAGTGGAACTAATTAGCCATGACAAAAGAAAAATGTCAAGTCGGTCGACAAATGCCGCCTAGTGGAAAACCGCCTTAAAGGATCATTTTAGTCCAAAACCGTCCGTGATTGCCGAGCGATTTAAATTTCATGGTCGCTATCAAAGGGAAGGTGAGTCCGTGACCAGATATATTGTAGAGCTTAAGAAGTTAGCCGCTACGTGTGAATTCGGAACTTTCCTAAGTGAATCATTAAGAGATCGTTTCGTTTGTGGTCTACGGGATGGGGCAACACAGAAGAAGCTCTTATCGGTGGCTGATTTAACGTTCAAGCGAGCAAGTGAAATTGCCCAAGCCATGGAGATTGCTGAGAAAAACACTCAGGAATTTAGACCTGGCTCGCATTCAGAAGTGAAAAAGATTTCCCGAATGACGGTGAGAGGGGATAAAGGCAAATTGAATAAGCCTCAAGGAGGAAAAATTCCCCAGGGGATAGCTGATAAACCGACAACGTCTTATCGGTGTGCGGGAAGTCATGCCCCAAATTTACGCAAATTTAAAGAAGAAAAGTGTTATGCGTGTTCAAAGAAGGGACACATTGCCAAAGTTTGCCGATCAAAGAAAGCGAGTAAGACATCACTTAAGTATGTCGCACAAGAAGATTTGGCACCTAGGGTCTATGATTTGGCTGAAGAAGAGCTCGGGTTATATTGCGTTTATACGAAGCCCAAAGTTAAGAAATACACAGCCAAAATACAGATCGATCAAGAATATGTGGATATGGAGATTGATACCGGCGCGGCGGTGTCCATAATCCCCGAGGGACTCTATAGTGCTCAATTAAGTCATCACCCATTAGCCAAGTCGAAAGTCGTTTTGAAGACGTACTCTCCAAGTTCTCGGTGAAGTTAAACTACCAATTCAATATCAGGGACAAAAGGCTACGTTGACGGCCTTTGTCGTTAAAGGGAACAATCCGCCCTTGTTGGGTCGAGATTGGTAAGCGAAATTTAAGCTAAATTGGTCAAGAATTTTCGCGGTAATAAGTGAGTCGGTTCCAGGTTCAACGGCTGAACTAACGGAGAAATATCCGCAGTTGTTTTCGGAAGGTTATGGATCTATTAAGGATTTTAAAGCTCAAATCCATTTGCGAGAAAATGCTCAACCGAAATTTTGTAAAGCTCGACCAGTGCCGTATGCCTTAAAAGGGGCCGTAGAAAAGGAACTGGATCGACTAGAAGCCGAGGGAATTATCTATAAAGTTGATCACAGTGAATGGGCTACTCCTCTTGTAGTGGTACCAAAGGCGAATACAGTAAATCAGTTCGGTTGTGTGGGGACTATAAAGTGACTGTTAATCCATGTATTGAAGTACAACAACACCCTTTACCTAATCCGGAAGATATATTCACAACGTTAGCTGAAGGGACGGTGTTTACTAAATTGGATTTATCCCATGCGTATCGACAGTTGCACTTAGATGAACATTCCCAAGAGTTACTTACGATCAATACCCACCGGGGCCTGTACCGATATACCAGATTGCCTTTTGGGGTGTCCTCGGCCCCAGCGATTTTCCAAGCAGTGATGGAACACATCCTTCAAGGATTGAAGAGGGTAATTTGCCGAGTAGATGACATCCTAGTGAACGAGAAGTCTGTTCCAGAACATTTACAACTTCTAGACGAGGTTTCGAGGAGGTTAGATGCGCAGGGAATTCACCCTTTGCCTGAGAAAGTAGAAGCTATTCGGAATGCTCCTGTTCCAGCAGATGTTAGTCAACTGAAATCGTATTTGGGATTGTTGAATTATTACGCCAAGTTCATTCCAAATATGTCAACGGTTCTTAAGCCTTTGTACGATTTGTTGCAAAAGAATAGTCCATGGGTTTGGTCCCAGGCCAGCGAAAAGGCTTTACAAGGCAGCAAGAAGATGTTGTTAGAGAGTCAATTGCTGGTACACTATGACCCTCGTAAACCATTAAAGTTAGCCACCAACGCATCCGCGTATGGGGTGGGTGCCGTGATCTCCCACAGCATGGAAGATGGTAGTGAGAAACCAATCGCATTCGCATCGCGAACTTTGAGTTCCAGTTAGAGGAACTACTCCCAATTACAGAAAGAAGCACTGGCTATTATCTTTGACGTAAGGAAATTTCACCAATATTTGTATGGGTGTAAATTTACGTTAGAAACAGATCATAAGCCATTGGTAACGATTTTTGGTCCTAAGACGGGGTACCTACCTCAGCTGCAGCACGATTACAGCGTTGGGCGATTATTCTATCGGCGTACCAGTATGAAATTGAGTACCGAAGCTCAGCCAAACATGCGAATGCTGACGCCTTATCTCGATTACCATTAGAAACCGTAACTCCAGCGATCGAAGAAGAAGCAGAAATTTTCCAATTGTCGTATTTTGATGAATTACCAGAGACGGCCAAGCACATTAGTCAAGCCACTAGTCGAGACCCTAGTCTGTCACGTGTGTTGGAGCTTACCCTAAAGGGATGGCCAAACGTGGTGGAAACAGGGGACTTAAAACAATACTTCGTACGTCGACATGAACTGTCCGTTGACCAGGGGTGTGTTCTGTGGGGACGACGCGTGGTGATTCCTCCAAGTTAAAGGAAGCGAATCCTCGACGACTTACATGACCAGCATCCAGGCATGTGTCGAATGAAAGCCTTAGCACGAAGTTATTTGTGGTGGCCCAAATTGGACCAAGAGATCGAAACGAAGGTCCGTGCCTGTGGGGTCTGCCAATCGGTTCAAAAGAGTCCACCAGTCGCACCGTTACATCCTTGGAATTGGCCCAGTCAACCCTGGCAAAGGATACATATTGATCATTTTGAGTTTGAGAAGAGTTTCTACTTAGTTGTCATCGACAGCCATTCAAAGTGGATCGAAGTGGTACGTACGAAATCCATGACAGCAGCCAAGACCATTGAAATCCTAAGGAACTTGTTTTCCTCTTATGGATTGCCAGAAACCATAGTTTCCGATAACGGGCCAGGTTTTGCAAGTAAAGAATTTCGACAGTTCACCCTATCATGCGGCGTCCAATGGAGCTGCGGAACGAGCCGTTCAAATGGTCAAAAGAGCACTATTCAAACAAGTCCAGGACGTGAAATCGACGTTATGTGGAAGTGTAGAACATCGATTGTCGAATTTCTTGTTGAAATATCGTTGTACGCCACATACAGTAACGGGACAATCGCCTGCAAAACTGTTCTTGAAGAGACCGTTGCGGAATTCATTGACTTTGTTGAAACCAAATTTAGCGAAGCGAGTGGAAAAAACAACAAGAGAACCAAGTGAGATACCAGGCGAAGAACTGAGTTGCTAGAGAATTGGAAGCCAATCAGTTGGTGCGTGTTCGGAATTACCGTGGAGGAATGGAAAAATGGGTACTTGGAACGATAGTGAAGAAACTTGGTCCGCGAACATTCCGAGTGCGAGTTCAGGGGGAGACCAGAATGTGCCATCTAGATCAACTGATAACGTCAGCCGAGAAGGGGTCGAATGACGAAAGAGATGAAGGCACAATAGATGATGAATCCCATCACATCCCTATGTCACGGGAAGATAGTTTAAACGATATTGAAGAATCGACTGCAACAGCGAAGGATCCAAACGGTGAGAGATTAGCCATTGCCAGTGAGCCTCCTGTAGTTGACCAACCTGTCGCAGCTCAAGAATTCAGTGGGGAAGAACCAGTCGACGTTATCCTCAACGAATTAGACGAGCACCCGAAAGATTAACTTATTAAACTTATGTAAATGTGTTTAGCAAAATCGAGACATTATTAGTTATCGACAGAATAATCTAATGTTAAGTTAAATAAGAACAGGAAAAAAAACTTTTAAGAACTTTAGTAAGTTAGACTGAAAAAAGGGGAAAGTGTAATATAGTGACTAGCATTGTAATATGAATTATTAATTAGGTATAAACTGTATAAATAGTCCTCGTGTTTAGACCGAGGGAGTTCACTTTTTCGTATTAAAGTATATTACAAATGTCAGTGATCATAACTATAGTTATTTGAAGGTCCCCATAATAACTCTTTCGTGAAAAAGACGCATCATTTTCAATGATACCACTGTAACGTTTTGCCGATGTTCAGGCGGGTTGTTGACCTGAGTGTGTTGATTGCCGCCCAAGCCGAGGTAGAAGGCACAACAGCAGTTTGTAAAAGATGTTCTTTACTGGACGACAACTCAACAACTACCGTATCACGACAGTGCTCACGCTATTTACACAAATGCACACGTCAACTATACAATCACGACTACAGTACATACGACTACAAACTAAGTACAAGTCCCCATAGCGCTGCACGCTACATTACGTTTACTGTAGGTCTTCTCAATATGTATACCGGTATAACAGTGAATGTTTAAATATTATTTGCAGTATTGCTGATATCCACGAACTCGATGAAAGTACTATATATGGGCATTGGTCTTGCTACAGAACGTAAATATGCTATAACTTCAGACTACGGTATAGTTATTTCAAGGTCCCCATAACAACGGTTTTTAGAAAAAATGTGTGTAACTTTTCTTATAATAATATTTCAATATACTTAATTTAAATGCAAAAATATGTCCTCCGTAGAATAGCTGATATCCATGCATGAAAGCGATGAAAGTGAATAGTGCATGAACGGTTGGTACAACGTCAGTGGCTGTAACTATTGTCGTTTCAAGGTCCCCACAACATGACTTCATGAGAAAAAATAGGCACGCCCAGGCGTGCATGTATCTACTGCGCTTAATGCCTATAGCTACTATGGTAAAAGCAACGATGCAATTATACACTAATTTGTAACAACCTTGTATTCAGAGCTGAACGAGTTCTTGGCAAAATCGATGGAATCGTATACTTAGATCTAGATTGACAAAATTGTCTATGCTCACAGGCTATGCTGTGTTTTAACTTAAGAAAGAAGGAACTCAGAGTAAAGCCATCAAGGCATAGGAGGTAAGTACTAACAACTCTATTCGTTCCAAGCCCGAACAGGTGGTCACCCATTCAAATACTAACTCAATCCAATTGGGCTTTACTCCGGTCATCTTGGTGAGAGGCAGTGCACTAAAGGCTTGACTATTAAAGCTATGGTACTAAAAACTATAGTCTTAAAGTATGGTAGTAATTAGCTTTAAGTAGAGTAGTAGACCATCAAATTAACATAACAAGTCAGAAAATTTGACTTAATTGACTAATACAGTACTCAAATATCTTTGTTACAACAAACAATAATGCAATCTAGTTAGATGGTAAAGGAAATCGCTGAGATATCAAGCATCTCAAGTATTACTGCTGTAAAATTTAATAGTGAATGAAAAGGATGTCCAGCAATGTCATCAACCCTGCACATTAATAATTGTTCTTCAAGACATACAATGTTCTTCAATGCATACAACTAGTAAAAGGTAAAATAAATGTTTGCAAATTCATGACACAGATTTTGCATGGCATTAACAACTTTAGCATACAATTTTACTCCATTAATACTTTATATAGACTTGCCAGTTCACGCTCTCAACAATACTAGCCTGTCAGTTGTCACTGACATTTGACTATTTGCCATCGACAATATGTTATTTAATACCATATTTCGGACGCTCGTGGAGTACGATATAGGTTTTGCACATTGTTGCTTGACCATAAAGCTAACTTGGTTCTGACTTGTTGCCGAACAGAAATGAATGATCTTCTACACAGTCTTGTCAGTTTATTAAAGAAACACGATCGACAGACATGTTGACCATACAAATTGCCTCGTCTGAATATGAAATCGTCCATGGAACGGCCATTAATTTGCTTGCAAAAACTTTTATCATCATTCCAACGTCTCATACATCACAATTCAGAACTGACTACGATTCATATTTAAAATACTTACTAAATTTTAAAAACTGTGTTGTTGAATAGACATCATTCCTTGATATCGTTCTTGCTTCTTGCTTCGTGCATCAGTTATTTTGGCTTCGGTGGCTTGTCGTGAGTCAATCGTTTCATTCTATGTTTTGATTGGCTCCGAAGGCATTCTTTTGTTAACTTAACAAGCTTAACTTACATGCACGACAGCATAATATCTACTCGCGCAAGCGCAGTAGATACAAAAACGAATAACTTGAACGATAAACACTTTACTTATGATTCAGATCTATAGAACTCAATACATGCAACCGAAACTGGGTGTAAATATAGCATCTGCAGCGTATAGTCGATATCCATGCATGAAAGCAATGCAAGTGAATAGTGCATGCATGCATGGGCTACGATGTTGTTACAACGTCAATAACTGTAACTATTAGTCATATCAAGTCCCCACAACGATTTTGTGAGAAAATGCGTATAATTTTAAATGATACCACTTTTGTATATACTTCTATATATAAGTTATAGTTTCGATATAGTTCTAGTTCAATACGAACAGCGGTAAATGTAAAAATGTATCATCTGTAGCATAAATTACATGTAGCCGATATACATGAAAAGGATGCAAGTGAATAGCGCATGTTGTTGCTCTAAAATGGCAATGTCAATAAGCCATTTCAAGGTACCCATAACGATGAAACAATTAGAAAAAAAACGCACATAATTTTCATAGACCTCTTTCACGATATATATCATCTAAAATCAAAAATCAGAAAAGCTGCACAGTAACGCTTTATGCGTAAGGTGATAACAAATATGTATTCAAAATCACTGAAAACATCCAAGATAAGATTTTAGCTCAACAAATAACAAAACAGATAAATCCGTTATGGCGTAGACAATGGCTTCCGTCAACAACTGGAGTGCTTGAAGTGTATACTAATATCTTAAATCAAGTTTTTGGACCTCAGAGCAGTACTCTGCGCGGTTTTCTTTGTCTGTGATATCTAGGTGCCTATTATATCGCGACAGTGTAAAGGATAGGTGCATGTGCAACTGACGTCTAAGCTTGCCATGTTTAATTTCCGATTTTGATAACCTAAAAAAACTTGCTGCTAACATTTCAGAAATTAATAAAGAGCTAACTGAGTGCTGCAGAGATATACACAAAACAATTAGATTAGTCTTTGGTAGAATAAAAATCTGCACCCTAAATTCCCAAATTTATTCTCTATAGCGTAATCAAAATGTTATATGGTGGAATGAAGACATTTAAAGGTCCCCACAACAAAACACATTAGGTGAGAAAAGACAAAAAAAATTCAATAACAACTCTTTTAACTATTATATTTCTACTCTTGGAATATACTGTAACCTATTTCTGCAGTGTTGCCAGGTGATGATCCATGAAAGCAATTATACGAGCTAATAGTGCATGATGTTGTTACAATGTCAACGACCATATTAACTATAGTTATTTCAAATCCCCATAATAATGGTTTCAATTTCAAGAGAAAAGATGTTTATTTTTAGATATATATTTTTTTAGATTTAGATTCATTAACTGTATTGCCTAGGGCAACTGGTGGTCAAACAGGGCAAATTGTCCAAATTGTAGGTGTTGACTTTACGGAGGTGAGAACTGGAGAATCTGGTGAAGAACCCTCGCACAAGAGAAATCAACTACAACTATTCTCACATTAGTTCCAAGCTCAACAAAGGGGTCATTCCCCAACGGTAACTCATCCAAGCACTAACCCCATCTAACTGGGCTTAACTTTCAGTGAGAAGCAGCTGCTAACAGCACACACTGCCGGTGCTCCCTGCAAGTTTTCAAAGTCTTTGTTGGTGATATCTACCGTACATGCCTATTATGTACCTGACAGCCGGGCCTATGATGTTTAATTTCCAATTTTGATAACCCCCAAAAATTTGACAAGTTTCTAAAAATTATTTTGAGCACTGTGCCTGTTTCACAAACCCAAGAACGGCAATATTATCCAGTAAATATCTGGTAAGATTTTATCAGATACTACCAGATAGACAAGTCTTATTGAATACTGGTATCCAGATCTAGCGCATCCCTATAAAGAGTGTATAATTAAGACTTGTGTCTACCATCTAACCTTAGCCACACATTTTAAATAAATCACTGTGGTAAAAATACATTTGGCAAAAAGAGTAATACTGTGTTGTGTACAAAACATTAGACTTTATGCTTTAAACAAAGATTCGATCATTTCAGAGTCAAATCGTCTTGCATTAGTCAGAGTAAAATACTAAAAGGCCACCACAATAGGGAAAGGGTTAAAAAACTAAAATATTACACTTATCATGGTTTTGTTCAAAAATAAAGGATGTACCAGATCTCCTTCAATGAATACAAGATACTAAGTACTAGATAGTGGACAGACAAATACCAGAAACCAAATACATTTAGTTCGTATGTGACATGCACTTAGTTACAACTAAGTACTAACTTTAAGCCAGAGTAGTGTCAACTGAGTAGTTTAATACATCGAAATTAAATTAAACAAGATGTCAAGTATTTACAGCTTGCTCAACACTAATTTCTAACCAGAGAACACAAGAAGCTTTAAATAAATTGACTCAAATGAGGCTGGCTATCAAAAAATTGTTATTAGATGCCTAAGCTATGGTACGTCATTCAACAATGAAAGCTTAGACATCTAATGAAGATTTTTAAAAAGTAGTTGGCTTCATTTGAGTTTATATACTGTATTTTTACCACATACCATGCTACTGAAAGGCAGCTTCATCAGATTACAAAAAGCTCCTTATTCAGTAAGTTTTAAAACCCAAACAGGGTTCAGCACTAACCAGTAATTACATGTGTCAAGTAACACACTTTCCTAGTTACCGGACTCCACTAGATATACATTTTTTTGCTAAGATACCAGTATATAGATATAGAATAACCCTATTAAAATTATTTACCGGGTTAGTGCTTTCATAACAAGATTACAAGTACGCTACATGTATATTTACTGGTAAAATGTGGACTTTTATTAGAAAACTAGGAATAGAAACCACATATACTTTGCATTATTTATATTATAAAGATGCTGTTTTCTTCAAACTTAGCCCACAATACATGAGACACCTAAGTGCTGGCATAATACAGTATTACTGGATCACTTTTCAAATGTAATTGATGCAACTCTGGGCATGAGATTTGAGATTTTCAGCAGTATCCAGTGGGATACTGGCACTTAAAATCTGGTGTCCCTCCTTGAAATTTAGTATGCCACATTTGGATAGTAGATATTCCAATAAGCAGCATCCAAACAAGGTTAACGTTTATTTAACACATTATACATACTATACTAGTGTATGCCTATATGCGGAATATTTTAATCTAGTTCCTAGAGCCTGCGATCATTTTGTCCAGTGAATAGCGCGATGGCTCTTGTTGCTGGGTACTACTTCATGTATGCCTATGATCATTTAATCCTGGTACGCACTGGGAACACGATTACAGATTTACAGTTCGTGGAATTTAATTTCCACCAACATTTGCAGACAAGACACGAAGAACAACAACTGGGATAGCTGCTCAACAAATCAACAATTGTTCACTATCCCAATTTTCATGGTATATCCCATGGATATCAGGATACTGCAAATCTCATGCCCTGCAAATATAAATGAACTCAAGAATACCGGTAGTTTTCTTACAGAGTCATTTCACTACACACATAACGTCGTTTCCCAGCAGTGCTCTTGTATCTACATGGACACTGAGAATATTTGGCAAGAATATTAGATTCGATTATATACAAAGTGTATATGTTTGCAAAAACAGTCTATTCAGTCCAGTGAGTATCTACATATAGTCCAGTGAGTCCACTATTAAAATATTTCTACCAAATACACATATGAAACAACAAAGTGGCTATGTGTACAGTAACTGTACGCCAACAGCTATTTGCTGTTTATATGGGACTCTAGTGAGCATGTGTAAATAACTTACCTATAATGAAAGCATGCCGTTCTATAGTCTATGTAATAAGTCTTAATTAATTTCTGAAATTACATGCATGTATTTGGAAACGTTGGCAACGAACTTCTGAACCGCGCTTTGAGGTGAAATCGACAATCAATAAGGAGTCTCCATATATGATTCATAGATTATTAGATTTCTTTGTGCTTTGGGCAAATAAGGAATGATTTACGGATCGGAACCTTAAAATTACTAAATAGAACTTCTTCATTAGAAGTTATTGACGCATGCTCACGAGAATCCGATGAATGGCAAATAGTCGTTGGCGTGTACGGTTACCGACTACGAATAGCCACTTCGATGAAACAATTTGAAATAGGGCATATTACTTCAGCACATCTTACCACAAATCAGTCCATGCTCCCCAGAAACATCAGTAACGATTCTTATTTGTTGCTTTAACCCATTTTATCCAGTGAGGAAAAGAGTCTCTCTTCGAATTTAACAAATAGCGAGTCTCGAGTGTGAGATTGATCCATCCTTAAAATTATATCCATTTGAGTGATTTGACCATTTAGTTCTTGCCATCAAACTCGATACAATTGGCCATTAAAATCCATACCAATGAATTTCCACATTTCTTTGGCAAGATCTGTTTACTCTTTCCATATATTAGCAACAAATACACAAAAGTCGAAATTATTACAAGGTTTTCTCGATACACCAAGCGCCGTATGGTCCTGCGCCTATCATACGACTGATCAGCGGAACAAATTTGCCTGCGCTGTCAAAAGCTTGTCAAAAGCTTGACATGTTAACGCATGTCGAGGTTAGCACCCTCACCGGGCTCCGGGCCTTCGGCCCTACGCCCGGGCTCGGAGATTACCAGAGTATAAATTATCTTTGTTTAATTAAAGTGGGACGACGATGAAAAAATCGTCTCAATATTAATGAAACCATCAAGGCGTTCTCGGTTTCGCAATATCTTGTCTCGTTTTAGAGATATTCACCTTTTTAAACATGCAAATTAAGCGCCTTGTGACGTCAGTTTCTCGCGCATACTAAATGATATTTACAAAAGGATGAATATATTTCAGAAAGTAACAGGCAAAATTCATTCAAACTTTGCACGAGTACGTACGCACGCCAATGTTCACATATGTTGTCGCTATGGAAACCGCTTGGAGATAGGAAGGCTTTTTCTTCGGGTGGAAGAGCACAGAATGCGTCATCAGAACGGAATTTAGATAACCAGGGCACAGTTCTTTAAATGTCAACGTTTTTAGCGCTTAGGGTGGGTAGTGTACAATTGTCAGGCATTGTGGAAGTGTGGAAATGTGAAAGTGTGGTAGTGTGACCACACTTCCACACTTCCACACTTCCACACTTCCACACTTCCACACTTCCACACTTCCACACTACCACACTTCCACACTTCCACACTTCCACACTACCACACTTCCACACTTCCACACTTCCACACTTCCACACTTCCACACTTCCACACTTCCACACTTCCACACTTCCACACTTCCACACTTCCACACTTCCACACTTCCACACTTCCACACTTCCACACTTCCACACTTCCACACTTCCACACTTCCACACTTCCACACTTCCACACTTCCACACTTCCACACTTCCACACTTCCACACTTCCACACTTCCACACTTCCACACTTCCACACTTCCACACTTCCACACTTCCACACTTCCACACTTCCACACTTCCACACTTCCACACTTCCACACTTCCACACTTCCACACTTCCACACTTCCACACTTCCACACTTCCACACTTCCACACTTCCACACTTCCACACTTCCACACTTCCACACTTCCAGACTACCACACTTCCAGACTTCCACACTTCCACACTTCCACACTTCCACACTTCCACACCTCCACACTTCCAGACTACCACACGTCCAGACTACCACACTTCCAGACTTCCACACTTCCACACTTCCACACTTCCACACTTCCACACTACCACACTACCATACTTCCACACTTCCACACCGCCACACTTCCACACTTCCACACTTCCACACACACTTCCACACTACCACACTTCCACACTACCACACTACAAGACTGCCACACTTCCACACTTCCACACCTCCACACTTCCACACTTCCACACTTCCACACTTCCACACTTCCAGACTACCACACTTCCACACTGCCAGACTACCACACTACCAGACTACCACACTTCCACACTTCCAGACGTCCACACTTCCACACATCCACACATCCACACTTCCACACTTCCACACTTCCAGACTACCACACTTCCACACTTCCACACTTCCACACTTCCACACTTCCACACTTCCACACTTCCACACTTCCACACTTCTACACTTCCACACTTCCACACTTCCACACCTCCACACCTCCACACTTCCACACTTCCACACATCCACACATCCACACATCCACACATCCACACTACCACACTTCCACACTTCCACACTTCCACACTTCCAGACTACCACACTTCCACACTTCCACACTTCCACACTTCCACACTTCCACACTTCCAGACTACCACACTTCCACACTTCCACACTTCCACACTTCCACACTTCCACACTTCCACACTTCCACACTTCCACACTTCCACACTTCCACACTTCCACACTTCCACACTTCCACACTTCCACACTTCCACACTTCCACACTTCCACACTTCCACACTTCCACACTTCCACACTTCCACACTTCCACACTTCCACACCTCCACACTTCCACACTTCCAGACTACCACACTTCCAGACTTCCACACTTCCACACTTCCACACTTCCACACTTCCACACCTCCACACTTCCAGACTACCACACGTCCAGACTACCACACTTCCAGACTTCCACACTTCCACACTTCCACACTTCCACACTTCCACACTACCATACTTCCACACTACCATACTTCCACACTTCCACACCGCCACACTTCCACACTTCCACACTTCCACACACACTTCCACACTACCACACTTCCACACTACCACACTACAAGACTGCCACACTTCCACACTTCCACACCTCCACACTTCCACACTTCCACACTTCCACACTTCCACACTTCCACACTACCACACTTCCACACTGCCAGACTACCACACTACCAGACTACCACACTTCCACACTTCCAGACGTCCACACTTCCACACATCCACACATCCACACTTCCACACTTCCACACTTCCAGACTACCACACTTCCACACTTCCACACTTCCACACTTCCACACTTCCACACTTCCACACTTCTACACTTCTACACTTCCACACTTCCACACTTCCACACCTCCACACCTCCACACTTCCACACTTCCACACATCCACACATCCACACATCCACACATCCACACTACCACACTTCCACACTTCCACACTTCCAGACTACCACACTTCCACACTTCCACACTTCCACACTTCCACACTTCCACACTTCCACACTTCCACACTTCCAGACTACCACACTTCCACACTTCCACACTTCCACACTTCCACACCTCCACACTTCCACACCTCCACACTTCCACACTACCAGACTACCACACCTCCACACTTCCACACTCCACGCTTCCACACTCCCAGACTACCACACTTCCACACTTGCACACTTTCACACTTTCACACTTCCACACTACCACACTTCCACACTTCCACACTTCCACACTTCCACACTTCCACACTTCCACACTTCCACACTTCCACACTTCCACACTTCCAGACTACCACACTTCCACACTTCCACACTTCCACACTTCCAGACGTCCACACTTCCACACTTCCAGACGTCCACACCTCCACACTTCCACACTTCCACACTACCAGACTACCACACTTCCAGACGTCCACACTTCCACACTTCCAGACTACCACACTTCCACACTTCCAGACGTCCACACTTCCACACATCCACACTTCCACACTTCTACACTTCTACACTTCCACACTTCCAGACTACCACACTTCCACACTTCCACACTTCCACACTTCCACACTTCCACACTTCCACACTTCCACACTTCCACACCTCCACACCTCCACACCTCCACACTACCAGACTACCACACCTCCACACTTCCACACTCCACGCTTCCACACTCCCAGACTACCACACTTCCACACTTGCACACTTTCACACTTCCACACTACCACACTTCCACACTTCCACACTTCCACACTTCACACTTCCACACTTCCACACTTCCACACTTCCACACTACCACACTTCCACACTTCCACACTTCCACACTGCCACACTTCCACACCTCCACACCTCCACACCTCCACACCTCCACACCTCCACACCTCCACACTACCACACTTCCACACTTCCACACTACCACACTACCACACTTCCACACTTCCACACTTCCACACTTCCACACTTCCACACTTCCACACTTCCACACTTCCACACTTCCACACTTCCACACTACCAGACTTACACACTTCCACACTTCCACACTCCACACTTCCACACTCCCCGACTACCACACTTTCACACTTCCACACTTCCACCCTTCCACACTACCACACTTAACACTTCCACACTTCCACACTTCCACACTTCCACACTTCCACACTTCCACACTTCCACACTTCCACACTTCCACACTTCCACACTTCCACACTACCACAATTCCACACTTCCACAATTCCACACTTCCACAATGCCAAACAATTGCACACTACCCACCCTAAGTGCTAAAAGCGTTGACATTTAAAGAACTGTGCCCTGGTTATCTAAATTCCATTCTCATGACGCATTCTCTGCTCTTCTACCCTAAAAAAAGCCGATAGTAACTACTTAACTGGAAAACAAGATTTTTCCTTTCACCTATTTCTTAGAGAATACGATAATTTAAACGTCGGCTGAAATATAACCTGTACGTGTATAGGAGTATTCCTTTCTATGCTTTAGTTTAAATATTGCTTATTAGTGAAAAAATAAACAGTTTTTGTGCTGCAAATGAAAGGCATTTGTTTCTGAACGGTCTCCATGGCAACGTCGCTATACTCGTGCAAAGTTTGAATGAATTTAACCTGTTACTACCAGAGATATTCATCTAGCCTGCGAGCATGCTCTTGTAAAGGGAAAGAAGGAGGGGAAAGAGAGAGCCTGCACAGATGCTATAGAGTTTTAGATATCTGCGTCCTAAATCATGACGCAAAATTCTCATTGGTCGGTTTGGCTTATAACGTCAATCGTAAATGCAAATCTGAAAGTGTGTTATTAACTATTCATAATTGTGGATGTTGCGTACTAAAGTCTCGAAAGGCAACAGATCGGATTTTGGAATGAAATTCCAAAATGCGAAAAAGTATACAGTCAAACCAGTCATCTAGACTTGGAAAAAAACGAAGAAACAGTGTACTTATTGCAATGGCTAGATTCAACGAAATGAATCTTGCAAGAGGGAGGGGAAATCGCCAAAAATGCAAACCATATTTAGGAATAACAATGACAAAGTACTCAATAATGCACGCACAATGGCGATTTTCCGATCGATCAGTTTCTCGCAATCGACAAGAAAGTTATGCCAGTTTGATTTGCTTTATTCAGTTGCACACGAACGAGCACACGTCTGACATTTATGGGTTGATGGCTTTATCTCAAATGGGGGTGGATGTTCAAAATCGTATGGAGTCCGTGCAGGCTCTCTCTCCTTTCTTCGATCTTCCAAGAGCCTGTGAGCAGGCTAATATTCATCATTTAGTAAATCTTATTTAGTATGCATGAGAAATTAACGTCACAAAGCACCTAATTTGCATGTGTTAAAAACAAGATATTGCAAAACCGAAAACGCCTTGATGGTTTATTTCGAAATGATGTTTCGTTAAGATCATAGATAGAATTAGATTTTTTTTTACATCACATTCATAAATATATATATATATATATATATTTATGTATCTATATATCTATATGTCTATATATCTATATCTATATATATATATAATACGCGTGAAACTCGGAGTAGCAACCGCATTAAAACTTATTTATTTATACATCGCTCTACCTATTATGGTATTGAGCGCTCTCATAACTAATGCCAATACTGTGTCACTCCTGTTACACACTCTCTTTGGTATATATATATATATATATATATATATATATAAGAATTCCTTGGTTCGCGCTAAGCTCCCAAATGTTAACAATTTGGTGCGTACAGGTATGTGCCCTTGTGGTAAAACCAGATGTCAAATCTGTAAATTTATTATAGGGGGACGTACTTTCAGTGATTCGTTCTCGAAACAAGAATTCTATATAAATTATCGTTTTGATTGTGACTCAGTGGGAGTGGTGTATCTTTTATCTTGTACCACTACTTCTTTCCGTAAGCGTTTTAACAACCATAAGAGTAGTTTACAAAGGTATGGCAGAGGTCAGAGAGGTATTCCAGGTGAATATTTGTATGCTCATTTTTTTTCAAATGGTCACGGGGGACTCTCTGATTTGTCTGCCACTATCATTGATAAAACCAATGTAAATAATCCTACTGAACGCGAAGGCTTTTGGACGTATAAATTGAACACTCTTATTCCAATGGGACTAAATACATGTGACTTCTTTTGATCTATTAACATCTTTTGATCTATTAACATTACTTTTATTTATTAATTTATTCTTATTCTTAATTTATTCATGTTGTAAAACTTTTATAAATACTCGACCGCGCCCATTTCAGGGTTATAGATCTGAAGAAGAGGCTGTGCCTCGAAACGTTATCAATAAAGATGTTTTAAAAACTTAGTTCTCTGTTGATTTTATATATATATATATATATATATATATATATATATATATATATATGTATATATCAAATAAATTATTTTAAACGTGGTGTTCCACAAAATTTATCCTGACTTACTATTATTGCTATGCAAACTTTCAAAGAATTAATTCTCAGTATATTAAATTCAGAACTATATTTTTTATTTACAAATTTAAAACTAAAGTTTTTCTAATTAAAGTATTTATAGAAACTAAATTTATTGTGCAACAATATAAACTGAGTTTTTGTGACAATGTTTTTTCCCTTCATATCTATTCAACAAGAATTCAATTTTTAAGATGGAAACTACTTTTGTCTTATGAACTTATTATCAAATGTATAGCTTTTAGCAGAAGTCCAGAACTGTCAGTTTTCGTAGCAAACCTAAGTATTGTTTTGGGGCCGTACCCAAAATGTTTTGTAGGGGGTGGGTGTTCACTCAATTCTGTAACGACTGTGACAAATAGGTTAACAACTTCACGAGTTTTAAGCAATAACATTACGGTATGAATTAGTAAATTTAAGCATACAAATCACTTTCACGTCGAAAAGTGTGATAAAGCTGATAAGTGATATTATAAAACACCAAAATCGGAATATATTTACATCATTATGTGAAATTTTCTAAGTCTGGGCGCTGGCCGGTACCAACTGAAATCTCTTGTTTACCAACTGGAACAAATATTGCAATTCTTGGGGTGTGTGTGTGTGTGTGGGGGGGGGGGGGGCCCACCCCCTATCTCCGGCTCTGTGTAGTTTTGATAGACCGCTAACTATAGTTTTTCGCCGGTAAAACTGTAGTTTATTTTTCAAATGATTTGAAATTAGCAAAGAAAAGGGTGGTTTAAGAACTTGAGGTGGAATTAAGGAATATAGCATACATCCCTCGTTCTCGGGACTTATCTCTTACTTAGACCGAAATTTCATGCTATTACTTTGTATAGTATCATGTTTGTGGAGATTTCTTTTGTTCTCACAGGTAATAACAACTATTATATTCATTTTTACTAATCCTACCTCCGTTGATGTCAAACCAGGTCTGACTAGAACTAATCATGCCCGGTTTGACGTCAACGGAAGTGACAACAAAAGAAATTCCCGCAAACAAAAGAAATTCCCGCAAACAGAAGAAATTCCCGCAAACATGATATTACAAAGGAAAAGAGGTGATTAGCTATCAAACGTCGTGCTCGATTTGGGTCATTTAGTAAAATGTTACTAAATGACCCTCATCGAGCGGGACGTTTAATAGCTAATGAACCTCTTTTTATGCTATTACTTATAAATATCATGTTCGCCGAAATCTCAGTCGAGGTTTCCTCGTGCTCGATCAGTCTGAGAGGCTGCTATAAACGATAACGGAACGTTTTAAAACGTCGGAGGTATGATCAGTGAAAGTAAATTTTAATGAGGTATACTAAATTAGTTGTTAATGAACCTAGAAAAACAAAAGAAATTGAGGCAAACAAGATATTATCTGAATAACAAAATGTGCTGGAACATTACTCCTGGGCTTCTTAAAGCTGTTTATCTAAAAAAAAACGACAAATAAAAGCCGAACTGGTGTAAACAAGAAGGCTAAGAATCGTCACGAAAAAAGGTAACAGGTAAGGTAAGCATGCACCATACTCCGAAGACAAAAACGCTCGAAACTTAAAAATAAATTGAACCAATAGCCATATAATAAATTTCTTATTAACCTCGTTTGCTCCGTCTGTACGGGAAAGAATGTGCCTTCGGTTTTATCGCACAAATCTCCGGCCCCTTCATCGGTCGGTCTGTACGAAAACTTCATGCAAATATTTTCCCATACAGACCTCGCACTCGGTTAATGAGTCTTTAATATCCCATGAATATACAATTTTGCCTGAATTTACGGGTTGATATAACGCCGGCAACGAGGAGAGACAAGCTTTTGGCCATCTCGAATATAGGGTACTCTGGTGGCGGCACTGTCCCTAACCACCGGAGGCCCAGAGTGAGAAAAACCGCTGTTGCTGAAAGGGCGTTGGTTAAAACGGGAATTTATTAATAAAATACGAGACTAATAGTGAATCAATGCGTATGCCCACCTCACCCTAACCTCCCATGGATTCGGTAATCTGATGTGTTTTTAGGAAACCTTGTCCAACATGATATGTAAGTCGGTATATACCGCAATCTTGGGATATACGTTGTTTAGACCCCTTGACCTTCGAACGGGCCTTGGAATCTAAACAACGTATACCCTTCAGTCCAGGGCCAAATTTCCCTAAATTGGGCAACGTGTGTCAGGGCCGCCACACGTATGGGTTACAATAAATATGGCATAAAAGAATGTTAACATGAATTAATAAAGGGTCGTAATATCTATATCTTATAAGAATTAGCTATTGTTTAGAGAACATTCTATTTTGAAAAGGTTCCATTAATAGTCCTAAAATATTTTGACAGCTAATGGTAAAGCAACCCAAATTATATAGTTCCAACTTGCTGTTTTTCAGCTCAACTACATTTTTCTATATAGAGCCCCCCTTCGTATCTAAATCTAGCCCTGCCTCAGTTGCTGTATATAACCTATACTTTTTAGAATTCTAAAAACATGTATTCTTACAGTAAAACCCGAGTTTTACGACAGGCAAACAGTTAGTCGTAAAATCGTAAAATGGCAGTTAGCGTGTGACATCAGGCATGGCAGCCATATTGGCAGAGGATCTTTAGTTACAATAAACGACCACAGGTATCTTCTAGGGGGAAAGACATTTCCTCATGAGTTCTTATAAATGCACGGAAGTCGGCCAATCAGAGCACACGTAAGGATTTTTTTATATATATTTTTTATTCAAGGTTAAAGGCAGGTGCTAAAGATCAGGTCAAGGTGAAAATTGACCTCTTGATGGACAGTGAGTGAAAACTTTAATTAAATTATTAAATGGATGATCATACTAATACATTGCCCTGCATGGCCATTCACATTTCTTTGTGACGAAAATTCTTGAATTAAGTAATTATGTACAAACGTCATTGTAAAGACGTTTCATAACTACAGATAATTAAATGTAGTTTTAAACAATGCTATGCTATAAACGTGTTAGACTATATATACCAGCTATCGCCTAATAATTTTTGTCTCTTACTCCCACTCATCATCTAGGTAATCATTATCAGCTAGACAATTTTCAACATCTTTCTGGTCTTCATCCTCCTGATCCACACCCTCTTCAAAATCCTCTGCTTCATAAGACTCTGTCTTGATATCAACCTCATTTCCAGCATTAGTCAGTGTATGGATTGGAGCAGCCTTCTTCGCCTGAGCTGTCACAGTACGAAGTGCACGAAACATCCTGTTGGTAACAACCATATATGGCGCTGTACTTCTCAATGACAAATAACCACATCAATCAGTTTCGGTCAAGCTGGATCACTATGAGCAATTACAGGAACAGGGATGCATGCCATTCTCATCCAAAATAAGTGATATTGGTTGTGGAATATGGAATTAAGAGACGGTAGTGGTACCAATTATATATAATAGGTGCATTAGGCTCAATACCAAAGGATCTACAGTCCTATCTCAAGGGTCTAGAGTTGAATAATCCTGTCCGTGAGGATTAAACACCGGTATCTACATCTTTACCATGAAACAACAACAACAACAAATAATAATAATAATAATAATAATATTTCCTGAGTCCCAGGGGTAGGGCTGAATTGAGAGTACTAATCTCGACACGCGTGACGTTCATTTTGCACGCGTGCAGTAAAAGCAAGGGGGGGGGGGGATATTTAAGTGATTTGAACATACATGATAAGATATTATATATATATATATATATATATGTATATATATATATATATGTATATATATATATATATATATATATATATGTATATATATATATATATGTATATGTATATGTATATGTATATGTATATGTATATGTATATGTATATGTATATGTATATGTATATGTATATGTATATGTATATGTATATGTATATGTATATGTATATGTATATGTATATGTATATATATATAACGTCAGGCACACTGTGATTGGTCAGTTACCGTGTTTATATCAGGTTATGCAAACACGCCGGGTTATGAGGTCACGGCACATTCTTAGCCTTCTTTCATAAAAGAAATAGAAAATGGAAGCTCTGTGTTTATATAACCTGATGCAAACACTCCATTGAGTTTGGGAGAATTCGAAAGTACTTATGTAAACCCTCCCCTACGGCTCGGGTTCACATAAACTTTCGAATTCTCCCAACTTACCCTCGTGTTTGCATCAGGCTATATAAACGCGGGCGGCCGTTTTCTATTTCTTAAAATATATTTTCGAATGAAAGTTTCCCTTTTGTTTCATCTTGATGGATATCAATTTAATTACGTTGAGGGTTTTTGCTGTGTCTTCATGATGAAGACGCCAATCTTTTTCTTGACCACTGTTATCTATTTTTGAATGAAAATTTGCCGTTTCATTCCTGAAAACAGTCTGTTTTATACTACAATAGTGTAATAAAAGTAGCGTGCTGCGTAGGCAGTGTAGAAACAACAATCGAAATGTAGTAAGGTTAGATATACTGCCGAAACAGAGAACGTAGGAGTCTAACGTTTCGAGCGAAGGCCCTTCGTCAGAGAGAAACGTGATACTACCTTACTTTTGTTTTTCTCTTATTTCTGGTATTCGAGTCTTTTACATAGATTCGCTAATTTGTATTTTTTTTTTCGACGTGTTTTTCAGTGTTTTTGACTTTGGCGTTAACTGCATACTGACATACTCTTTTACTGATATGAACTTTATCAGTCAGTTTTCTCCGCCGTTTTTTCAAATTCTTGACTGTTACCGGCTTTTTCATGGCAATCTGATTATATACTGATTCGTTTATAGTTCTATACTTATAGTTTTCGAGCTATTAATTTTAGTGCGTTGGTTTTTCTCAGTCATTGTGAAACAGACAAGGAAGCCATTTAAACGCTTGCAAAATCTAAAAATTTTCCACTGGCGAATTTTGTCGCGCGAAAAAAGATCGCTTTGGCAACGTCCATGTAAACATATTATTTTACAATCATACAAAGCGTAAACTATTAAAGCTTTCCTTTTTGTTCAACTTTGAAATGTAGTCAACAATGAAGAAGGAAACAGTGCAATGTTTTCCTCTGACGTCAGCTTTAATCATGCGTTGTTCACGTGAATACACAGTGATTATTGCATCAGATCAAGAACTTTGGATTCTTCGGAGCATTTTGAAAACAAGAGCTTGTTTCGAGCTTGTTTGGTACGAAATAGTCCATTTTCAAAAAGAAAGAGCACCTATACATATCTTCAAAGAAGGTCTGAAAAAAACGTGGAGAAATTTGAAGCTGTTCTTTGTAAATTGTACTTGTTGTGTCTGCAGGTGTATTTGTTTAGTTCAATTGAAATTACAAAGACAAAGTCAAAGTGTTTTGGTAAGTTTTTTTGCTTTTTGCAAGTTTCGAGTCAGTTTGTTATTAAAAGTCTTTGGTATATAACAAAACGCTTGTTGACTTTTGCCTCGAGAAACATCGAGTTTTACGGTCCCTCAGGCTTCCCTTGGTGGCAGTTTTTGCACGTTTTTATAGTTTGGACATATAGCAAAGCTTTCCTTGAAGAATTTTTCATTGTCTGAAATTCTTTTCATGGAACTATTAAGTTTAGGCACCAGTCATAAAGTTAACTGCTAGAGTGGGCCACATGCGGGAATATGGATGTGTCTTTTATCTTCGCTATGTGCGATTAATGAAACATTCGCCTATATTTTAATTGGTCTACTCTTAACTTTGTTAAACCTTGCTTAACATTCGTAGTTTTATATAGTTTTAAAATTTTATCTTAATCACTTATATTAAATTAGCTTGTTGTATTTTGTAATGTAGTACAGTCTTATATAGACCATACTTATTATGAAAATTTCGATGTGTAAATAATTACGTAATTCAGTCTTATGGCTGCAATGTAATGTTAATAAATCTATCTATCTATCTATCATGCATGAAATTATTTTCATCAGTTTGGGTAGGCCGGTAGGTATTTCTTGTTCAAATTGTACAAATATAGATGGGCTATAAAACAAATATATCCATGCACACTATTTGCTTATAGCATTATTTATAAAACACAATTATTTTAAAAGCAATATTTCGAATAAAATAAATTCAAATAAAAGACAAAACTATATTTATACTAAATTGTACATTGTTGTTCCCCACATCTTGATTTCCTGTGGCTTGTCATCTCTATTTGCTTTGTTAATGTTATATACCCATTCATATCTAAATAGGAGGTCGTGCCATCGTAATGATGTTGAACGAGTCATTCCTATATAACCAGCCTCTGTGTACACGACGCATATGCAGTGACCCGTAGGGATAGTCAAAGCAAGATCGAGGAAGATGGAATTCTGGTTAAAAAAGTGTTATAAGAACGAATTTTTGTACTTGCAAATTTCCAGGGCTGAACGTATTTTTCGTTCAGAGGCACAAAAAGAGGTTTGTTTCGCGCGTTATTCATGACCTTAATGGTATATTTATACCCTTGAGTCATGCAAATCCCATTGTTCTATGTCTGCATTATATCAACGATTTCAGCCTATAATGAGTCTTTCAGCAAGCACACTGCAATTTATGGTTTGCAATCAATCCCTTGAGATTTATTAGGAGACAAAGATACGGCGGTCACTGGTTGGAGGAAACATACTCCAAATAAAATAGCTACTAAGCCAAGGAGCCGGCTTTTTCTGTCGCAACTTCGTCGCTCAGCCTCGCCTTCTCGCGCTACGGTTTGTTAATTAGTCGACTTGTGGCAAGTCTATTCAGAAGCATGGTTAGTAATTAATATTCGTTGGCAATCAACAAAGGGCAAGTTACTTTCCCGAGCATTTAAATGCAAATATCAGTGCATTTTACACATGGAAATTAGTTAGAATAAAGGTTTTCTAACATAAAAGACAGGTTTGGTAGTCAAAAGTAGAAACAACAATAGGTTGACGTCATATAAACCTCTTTGAAACTTGACTATCATTGTATTGCGAGGTCTAAAAGACGGATTTTCAAGCTCGGTGCGAGTACTCGCAAGGTTTCCGCTGTATTTCCACCACATGCGATAACTCGCATGCGATAACTCGCGGGTTTCAAGACTGATGAAGCAATGGCCGAGTTTTTTGAACAAACTTCGAGGTGTTTGATATCCTGATGAAGCACTCTTCTGAGTGTTTGATAGCATCTCAAACAAATCGGTATTTCAAGAGAAAATCGAGGCGAAAGTTCGATTAATTTATGTAATTTCTTCCTTCAATATGTACAGGTAATCGTCTGGCTTTTGGTGCAATTAACGATAAATGCCATGAATAATATTTGGTTAAATGTTGAAATATTACGAGTGGTATTTATCGTTAATTGCACCAAAAAACCAGACGATTCTTTGTTAATTAATCATTAAACTGAAAAATATATATTAAAAAATACATGCATTGCGAATGCGAGTATACGTTGAAGCCATACAAATGCAGATAATAGAATATTGCATTATGCGCTATCGCAATATTATGGTAATTATGGTAATTAATAATATCTGATAATTTTGTATTAGTAGTTCTGTATATAATTGGGTCAAATATAAGCAATGGATCTAAATACATTTGTTGTTTTGACCTAAAGGTGGAATAGCCTGCGAGCAGGTCTCCGTCGGGCGCTATATTGTAGGTGAAGGCGCGGGGTGATTTCGTGTAAAGTAGGGGAAAGTAGGGGAACGTAGGGGAAATATGAAAATATCCCCGTAGGGGAAAGTAGGGGGAAAATAAGTACGCGGTAGGTGAGATTGATAAGATAGAGTGGCAGCTACGTGGCCTACGAAAGTGTCCGATTTTCTGTGCAATTCTCGATGGTGCTTGGGTGGGTGTTATGTTGGGCACAGACTGCACAGAGTTGAATAAAAAACCCAACAAAGTAGTCGACTTGTGGTCTAAGAGTTGCCTACAGACTACCGTATGCTAAAGATTTTCTTCCATTCGAGACAGCACTTCACTTGCGATAGTAACTTCTAGCTTTAAGAAATATATCTTACCCTCAACGTTTATATTCACGTATAAGATAGAGTATTCTACTGGCTTTGAAACAAGCCTTAGTCGAGAATTTTTGGTGCAGTATTTTTTTTGTTAATCGTTCGATTTCTGAGGGGCGTAAATTTATAATTTTGTCGTTGCTATGGACAAATCGTTATAATATTATGGTCGAACATCGACGCTTTTTATAAGACATATATCGTTTCCACAAAGCTTATTTTTACGTATCTGGTAGAACATTTCACGGACTTTCCAACAAGCTATAGCCCATGTTTATCTATGTAGTATTTTTTGAATACACGTCCGATTTGTGAAGTCTATCAAAAATTATAATTTTCCGTGCGTATAAAATTTTCCGTGGGTTTGGAGACAAAAACAATTTTAAGAAAGCTACAGAACCCTATACTTTATGGTAGGCCTAAAAAATCGGACGTTTTTGTTTTCGGAAGACCTTTTTAGTGCTTCTATTGTGTCATCATTCGCTACGGCAAAACGTTGGTCATTTTCTTCACTTTGTTTTGTAGCCATTTTTGAATTGAGCAGCAAATTTTAGTTTGGTTGCCCCTAGCAACCCTGAAATTGCACTGCAGAATTTCAACTTTCTGCACTGAATTGCAAATTTGCACTGAATTAACCGGAAATCGCGCTGCTCTCAATCAGATAACAGATTTTTTCTTTCAGTTTAATGTGATTACAATGTAAGTTAACCATCGACACGGTAATGATTTCTTTTGCGCAGTTTTCTTCATGAATTGCTAATGAGTTTGAAATGTTGACATAATTTGTTTTGATTGGTTTATTCACTGCTTGAAGTACTTGCCGCGAATGAAAAATAGTTCAAAATTTCCAACTATCTGCCACGAGCACTAAAACACTCGCAGCGAGCTGCGAGAGTTGCTTCGTGCGAGGACTGGAAATTCGCCTTAACAGTTGCTTGAATATTACAAGAAACATATAAACCAGATAATGATGGACTGTTCAATTGAGTAAAATAACCGAACGACACGTTCCGTAAAATAGCGAGACCCTCCGATTCCAGTCGTCGCGTGGACCCGCGTTCCTTTCTTACAATCCCGCTTGAATGTAAAGACTGAGAGACATTAATTAAGGAATATAATAAAATCTATTTGGCCTTGTTTGCCACAAACATCAGGTGGGTCTGGTTTAATTAATGGTTGGCTAGCCGTAATTCTGGTTAATGTTAATAAGCTAGCTAGCGATATTCTTTTTAACGTTATAATACAAATTTCACTCAAAATTTTTTTTAAAATACCGGACAGCAAAACTTAGCTTTCACAAGCAGTCCCAAACGAAGGATTACGCTCATCAATTTAAAAAAAAATGAAAAATTAGGCTAACCGACCTTGGTAAACTGACCAGTAGACACTGACCTCTTTGAAAGTCTAGTTTCAAAGAGGTTTCAAAGAGGTCTCTTAAGCCCAGCGCACACTGGAGCTATCAGCTTAACAAAATGTCATTTATGACCGATGGCGTGAGGTGTTAGCTCCAGTGTGCGGGGCAGTTTTGTAAGCATTTTGTCACTCGTGACGGCACGAGTGACAAAATGCTTACAAAACTTTTGTATGTATATATATATACATACATATATATATATATATACATATATATATATTACATACATATATATATATATATATATATATCTATGTATATATATATATATATATATATATGTATGTTTATATATATACATACAAAAGTTTTGTAAGCATTTTGTCACTCGTGCCGTCACGAGTGACAGAATGCTTACAAAACTGCCCCGCACACTGGAGCTAACACCTCACGCCATCGGTCATAAATGACATTTTGTTTATCGTTAAAAGTTATTCGTTTTTCTTCGTGAAGTCATGTTGTGGGGACCTCAGTCAAACGACAATAGTTACAGTCATTGACGTTGTACCAACTTCATGCACTATTCACTTTTATTGCTTTCATGGATATCAGCTGTTCTACAGAAGATATCTCAACCTCGTTCCCAGGGCCTTTTTGAAATTGGCGGGGCGGGAAAAGGCCCTGGCATCGGCTGGTGGATTCTGTGTTTTCATTGGTGATCAACCAATGAAAACACAGAATCCACCAGCCGATTATCACCATTATCATCATCATTATTATTATTTATTATATATTTATTGTTACTAAATATTACTAGAATAAAAGTTGTATCACCTGGCTGAAATTATTCTTCACCTTATTGAGGGAAATTTAAATACACGATTCGCGAATCTCGACTGCGCATCAGAATGACGCGTTCTGAGTCGGGATAAAATCATTTCAATTCATAACATCAGGTAAAGACTGAAAATATTCATTTGCATTTAAATTTCCGAAATAGATTATACGGCGAACTCAGTCAGATGTTATGAATTGAAATGAGTTTTATCCCGACTCAGAACGCGTCATTCTGATGCGCAGTCGAGATTCGCGAATCGTGTATAACCTATAGCAGATTAACTTTAATCATAATTACCGCTAGCCAACCTTTGAACCGGACCCAGCTGGTTTTTGTGGCAAACGAGGCCAAAAAGATTTTTTTTGTTAATTCAAGACCTGTCTCTCAGTCTTTATATTTACTTCTCAAACTCATTAATAATTCATGAGCTAATTATCCAATAATAAAGACCCATCTAGTCACGGGATTGCATTTGGATAACTAAGTCAAACACGGTGTCTCAGAACACTACAATACATTTGATCGGCATACGTAATTAGGATATTTGAGGAAAATCACTAGTGATCTTCCTCAAATATCCTAATTACCTATGCAAACTATACTTGTGTTCATTTGAGAAGCTATTTAAACAACTCGAGCTCGTGTCCCACCGGGATATCCAAACACTCGAAAACAATTAACAAAAACACTCGGCCTTCGGCCTCGTGTTTTCATACATTGTTTTCTCGTGTTTGGATATCCCGGTGAAACACTCGCTCTCGTTGTTCAAATATTACTCCAGGATTGTAGCGGAGGAACGAGGGTCCACGCGACGACTGGAATCGAAGAGCTTCGGTATTTTATGGAACGTGCCGTTCTAGTGTTATTTTACCCAATTGAACAGTCTATTTTAATACTATCTCGATACATTATGTCAGTCCAGTTTCAAAGAGGTCGAGTTCTGGTCAGTTTATCAAGTTCTGTACTTTGTTGAAAATTGATGAGCATAATCCTTCGTTGGGAACTGTTTGTGAAAGTTAAGTTTTACTGTCCGGTATTTTTAAATTTTTTTGAGTGATATCTAAATTACAATGCTAGGTCTAATAGGGCCGTTTATACGAGCCGATAAAACGCGGCTTACACAGGACGCGTCTTACATTAGACACGTACTGACCCATTTTTATACAACGTTTTTGAACAAGCCGCGACTGGTGTATAAGACGCGAACGTAAGTCTTTTTATCTTTTATCAGTTTTAGGCCCTGTTTACATGAAGGGAGGGTAACCCTCCCAAGAGGGCTCACGCGATTAAGATCGTCCTGTGGTTTTAAAACTCGCATAAGCTACACTTACAAAGAAGAATTGGTTTAGTTTAGATGTGAACGAATCATAACGTTAATTCAAATCTCCTTTTGTGGCCGAGGAAAGAATTTCGTGACACGAGTTAGCCCTCTTAGGAGGATCACCCTCCCTTCATGTAAACAGGGCCTTATAGGAGTGCTTCGCGTCTTGTGTAAGCCGTGTCTTAAACGACCCTAATATGTATTAAAAGAATAGCTGATTAATATTAACCAGAATTACGGCAAGCCAACCATTAAGCCGAACCACCTGATGTTTGTGGCAAACGAGGCCAAATTAATTATATTTGTTAATTCATGTCTCTGCATATGGCACTTTCTATTTTCTACTCTGTCTAACACCAGATGATTTTATTCGTCAAGGGAAGGCCTCTTGACATGCATGTGGTAAGTTAATGGGTTAAGCGGGGTTGGAGCAAAGAAACGCGGGCCAACGCGACGACTTATTTTACAGAACGTCTCGTTATTCAGTTACGTAATTGAACAGTATTAAGCATTTAAGGTTTCTTGCAATATACAAGCAACTGGAAGACCTTGCGAAAGAATGATAGTCTAGTATCATTGCTTCGCGAGGTCTTCTAGCTGCTTGAATATAGACACAACACGTTGTTCTGATCGTATTTCTGATCTCCATTCAGTCCTCATCTCAGTGCAAACACGTTCACAACATGCACACCATAAACACAGGATGTCGCTCTGATCGGATTTTTATACACTATAACAGCATATTAAATTTGGTGGACATTGAATAAAATTTTTATGAAGACTAGATTATATATGCCAGCAATATTTAGCAGTCGCCATATAAACAATTAAACTAAAAATAAGTCAGTTAGTTAAGGCTTAGCGCTATTGCAAGAGCGAAATCTGACATGCTTTTATTAAGTTTTAATGACAAATATACGGAAAGCGTGAGATAAAAATGTGATAATTGGATACAACCACCTTATCAACAGCATCTATAGCATGATGGTCGCAAACACAACTTGACCTGTCAGTTGTAATTAAATTTTACCCAGGGGAAAGGTTGCCCATTCTTCCTGATTCTAACAATCACTGTGTCAAATTACGACGATATTAAAAGAGGAATCCAAGCGAAACGTGAAGTAATCAAACCGATGCCGTCTTGTGGAGTTTGTCGTGTTAATGGGTGTACACAACACGGTCTGTTATTTAAAAGACTCGATAAACACCTCAAAAGAGTTCACCCAGGCATAACAATCGAAATGAATATGCTGTTGCCTGAACCGAACGTTAAAGAGAGAAACATCCACCAAAAATCTTTCACAGATCGGCATATCAGAAGACCGTGTAGAGTTCCCAGTTGTCGGTACTACAACGTTCCAATGGCAAGACTTTCAGATCATCTGCAAAGAAAACACCAACTAAGTTTGGAGAAACATGCACAACGCTACTCACAAACAAGCCCCAAAGACACTTCAAGAACAGTCCACCTGGAAGATTTCGCTTACACCTTACCAGGAGCATGCTGTTACTGGGAAGATGACCATTGTCCTTAAAACAAAATTTCACATCACAACGGCTTTTTTAAAAGCCAACAAAAACTTCGAGAGAATGCAAACTAAGTACAACAAATGTCAATTTCTGATAATTATTAGCAGCACATATGACAGTGGTGAACGCAATGCCTTTGGTCGTCGAATTTCATATGTACCGAACCAAATGCGAATGAGGGTAGTAGTTTCTTTGAGCTCATTTGCATTGAGTTTGGTTCATACGATATTCAAGTTGGACACGCATAATGCATGGCTAATTCCAAGAGATTATAAGACAGAAAGACCAGGGTTGAAGGCAAAAGGTTATGTAAACCATATTACCAAATAGGTCTGAAGTGTCGTCAAGTATATGTTAGTTTCTTGTAGCGTGATTGTGTTATCAAAGCCGCTGGACAAACAAGTGTTTTCTGTGAAAATCATGTCAAAAAGACAAACGTCCCCGGTTTGCACAATATTTTAAAGAATTGTACAAAATACACATCCTTCGTTCTCTCTAGTACTAGCCAGAAGCGAACTGATAAGAGAAAAGAAATTAGGAAATGAGACTAATGCGCCAACCCTGTTTCGGTAGTAGATCAAATACATGTACTATATTTCGATTTGTGTTTCAATACTGCCTATGCAGCACGCACTACTTTGATATACAATCTGTAGATTTGTCGCCCAAATCTATATAGAAAGAAGTACAAAATCTGACTTTTTTTAGACCAAATAATTAGTAAAAAATAGTCCAAAAATAGTACAATCCATGTTTTACCGAGTGTGGTTTTAGTCGGGGTTGCAAGTCGAGAGTCTAAAATACGCTAAAATTTACGCACAAATATAATTTCCTTCTAGCGGCACAAATAAAACTCGATGCGCGCGGCAAGGTGTTTACTCGGCACTTACTGACACGAAATATTTAGCAAATTTGTCTAAAAAAATCCTGCCTAAAAGAACCTTAAACCAAGGCGCTATTTTTGTAAATTAATAGAGTTGTCTGCGAAGGAGGCTAGACCAAACCTAATTTACATTAGGTTTCGACGTTGGAAACAGATCGTAAATCGTTATTATACAAATTCTTGGTTTATAGCCTGGATTTATGAGCCTGGATTTGCGACACTCGACCAAAACCTAAACTCTCTTTTACGGCCTATGCCACATTTTATGTAAAACGAAAATTACATCACCTTGTATAATATTCGAATTAGCCGTAAATGAAAACACAAAGCAAGGAATGACAGGCACAATATTTATTAATTTGATATCTAATACACAAAAAAAAAACACCTTGCCAGTCCACACTTATGATACGTCATGCTGACGTTGTTGCTTGATGATATTTGAAGCGGTGTTCCCTAGATATCTAGATCATTGGCAGGCATCGTTTCAGTAGAAATGGAGCGACGAAGAGGTCACGGTGAATCTGAAGAGGAAAAGGCAAAACGATATGTTCGAGAACAACGCGATCAAAATGGATTCGAGTTCGGATACTTAAGGAGAAAGGTAGATATAGTAATAATAGATATATTGCTAGGTATTTATGAATAACGCACTATTATATCATGTTTTATAGCACTAACACTAATCAATATTGTAACATGCCTTTGGACAAGACTTTAGTCTTTATTCTTTTAAAAATAACTGTATTAAGAACCATTGGTCGGACGTTTTGTAAAGCTTGTATACTCTAAACAACACACGCAGGTCTCCACAAATTTCGAACGTCCTTTAAGTTTAAAATCGCGCGCGCAAATTTGGTTCTTAAATTTCGCGCGCAAATTTGGTTCGTACATCGCGCGCGCAAATCTGGTTGTTAAATTAAGGGCATGTGCAACGACACTATCCTTAGTTAAGCTTTGGCGTGGACATCATATTAGAGGTAACTGTTTTTGTGAATAACTATGTCGAAATGTGAGAACGAACTTTGTCGACAGACTTTGTCGACAGATGTTATATAGCTTAGAGCTTGCCCGCCAAATTTTAAATCCGAAATTGTTGCCAATAGTATGCTTCGCGGTGATACAATACTCTAATGCCATGACATTAACACAAGGTACGGTCATAGTGGTTTGATACAAACAACGGAACGCAATAAAACGTAATTTCGCAAGACTTTCCATTCAAGTTAAATCAAATACGCGCCAAATTAATGCTTCAAAATGGCCAACAACACGAATGGGATTGGGGGGGTATTGGCAATGTGAACAGCTTGGTGCATACATTGTTACAGATATAATGGCAACGGAAGGGAACTACAAATTGCAGTGTTGATTCTTTCGTGATAGTCGGCAGAACTCTAAAATAGCTGTCTTAAGGGTCATTATACTCTGACGTTTCAGAAACTTGTCCTTCATAATACACAGAGGAAACCAAATGCGAATGTTCTTTTATTTTTTTTATATCGCGCGCAAATCTGGTTGTTAAATCAAGGGTATGTGAAACGACACTATCCTTAGTTAAGGTTAGGCGTGGATATCATATTAGAGGCAACTGTTTTTACGTATAACTATGTCGATATATAAGAACGAACTTTGTCGACACTCGACAGAAACCACACTAATGTTGATAGGGATTGCACGCCAAATTTGAAATCCGAGATTGTTGCCAATAGTATGCTTCTCGGCGATACGCCATGATATTGATACAACTTATGATCACAGTGGTTTGATA
>CAXIUP010000232.1:10000-70000 GCA_964035015.1 Corallium rubrum | reverse complement strand
AGAAATATAACTGCCGTTAAAAGGCTTTCGTCTAAATTGGTAAACCATTCATTCGTAGCATCAATTAATGCAGTGACAGTAGAATGGTTACTTCTAAAACCCGATTGATATTTATTGAGTAAATTATGATATTTGAAATAAGCAGATAATTGATTATAAACTGCTCTCTCAAATATCTTAGCCACTATGCTAATTACCGAAATCGGTCTATAATTATTGGGGTCAGCTTTTTTTCCGATTTATAAATCGGAATAACTTTGGAACATTTCCAGTCATGAGGGATGATTCCCGTTGCTAATGACTTATTGAAAATGACACATAATGAGCTGGCTATAACTGGAGCAGCTTCTTTCAATAATCTCATGGAAATGCCGTCCAAACCAGTAGCTTTTTTGACTGAAGAATTTTTAATAATGTTAAGAACATCAGAAATACTCACTTCAGTAAACTTAAAAGTAGATTCAACTGTTTTATTTTGCTTCAAAAATTCCCGATTGTTTACATTGTTTTGTATATTAGGTAAGTTGGCAGCTAAATTAGGCCCAACATTTGTAAAATGCTCATTAAAAGCTTCGGAAATTTCAGATGAATTGGTAACAAGTTTATTATTAAATAGTAGCTCTTTAATTTCAGAGTGAGAGGTTTTACGTGAAAGAAGTTCGTTTATAATCTTCCAGGTTTTAGACGGATCTTTGGTATTCGTATTAAATTGGTTTGAATAAAAATCAATTTTGGATTTCTTGATCATAGAATTAATTTCATTTCTAATACTTTTGTATTTTTCCCATAAACTTGGGTCTTTGGATAAAGCATGCTCCTGTTTTAACCGATCTCTTATAATCATTTTTCTCCTAATAGGAACAGTCATCCAGGGCACCCTACAGGGCACCCTACAGGGCACCCTACATCCGGGCCTACAGACAGAGAGACAGAGAGGGAGGGAGGGAGGGAGGGAGGGAGGGAGGGAGGGAGAGAGAGAGAGAGAGAGAGAGAGAGAGAGAGAGAGAGAGAGAGAGAGAGAGAGAGAGAGAGAGAGAGAGAGAGAGAGAGAGAGAGAGAGAGAGAGAGAAAGAGAGAGTAAAAGTAGTGTGCTGCGTAGGCAGTGTTGAAACAGCAATCGAAATGTGGTAAGGTTAGATATACTGCCGAGACAGAGAACGTAGTAGTCTAACGTTTCGAGCGAAGGCCCTTCGTCAGAGAGAAACGTAAAGAGTGTAAACAAACGACGAGCTTATATAAGAAAGATAATCATGTGACCAAAAGGTTAGCCAATCGGATAAAATTGATAACAAATTGATAATAAGATGCGAAGGAAATATATTAGCCAATTGGATCAAAATAACAATAATAAATAAATAATGAGATGCGAAAGACATTTGCTATTCCTACTGTCGATTAGTAAAGAGGGCGAAAGGTGTAAGTTCTTACACCGCGGGTTCAATTTCGATCGCGGGTTCAATTCCATTTCCTAGCCGGAAGGCCCTGATGTTGCATTTTTCGCAACTGGTCCTGGTTTGGTCTTAAATGTATATATTCTACACTCGAAATTTTCCTTCACCTAAAATTACCTAGAACATATATCCATATCCATATCCATCCCTCTGACGAAGGGCCTTTGCTCGAAACGTTAGAAATCCCCGTTCAATAATTTTGGCAGTACTCAAACCATACTTTAGAATATGATCATACCCACTCAGCCAATCAGCGTCCACAATTTTGATGCTCTATATTCTATAAACTGTCTCTATATACTCATTGGTATGCTCTAAAGTGTGTATCAAAAAACCGGAACCCGTAGAAAATGAATTAGTATTCTTTTAAAACAACCTATTGTAGTAGTTTGAAAGCCCTAAAAGCGCTGCGTTATAAATTAATCAGCACATAAGTTAAACAGGAAGAGAAAAAAACTTTTAAATACTTTCACCATCCAACAGGTGTTGCATTTTTGCATCTGGAACTCCTGTTTTTTCTCGTGCGACCACCAAAAGTCTACCAAGTTGTCGCATTTCCTGGGAGACGTTGTTTGCACGATTTTTTCCCAGCTTTTCGAGAAGTGTCGAACCATACAGCAAGATCGTTTCATCACTCTGAACAACCTGGCTTATTTGATCATCTATCATTCCGCCAATCACTTCCTCAGACAACTGCTTGCTGCAGCCCTTTGGAAACTTATTTGCAGCAAGCAGTAATCGTCCTGCATATTTGAGATTTTTGTTCTTGGTCATGGATTCTTCACCTGTGCAAAATTGGCAAGTTTTTGCGTGCCGCCATAGGTCCTGCTTTTTTACAAACCCATGACAATATTTGCAAGGAAGATAGTCGTTTGGGTCCCCACGGTTTTCCGCTGTTGGCCTCCTGAACACTTTTAGCTCTCCGTCTTGTATCTCCAAAACCTTCATATTGTGCAGGAAGTTACCCATCAGACGCAGTTTCTCCAGCTGCTTTTTTCTTTCTAGTCTGCCCTTTTTGAAGCCAAGTGCTTCTGCCACTTCTGACTGTTTGCCATGTACATGTTGTAAATGTCGTGCAATCTTTGGGTATTCTTTACTGCAGTAGTAACAGCTATTTTTCTTGTCGTACACCCTTTTATCGTCCTTTGTGGTTGCTATATTGATATACACTTTAAAACAAAAATATAGAAAATATAAATTTGTGTACATATTTGGCATTCATACTTGATAAAACGTTGGTGGAAATTATTGAATGTTGAAGAATTTGGGAAGATGAATAGTTACAGTATGTAAATCCCCATTGACACACCCCAGACCAGTTGCAAAATATCTAAGACCATTTTCAAGACCGTTTCGTGGGTATCAAACCCCCAGCATTTTTACAATTTTTGCTCATTCTCCCATCTATTTCATTTTCTCCATTGGTTAAATAGAATTTAGAAAAGCCAGGTTATTATATTTTCTTTTGGTATATTACTTGTTCTTCCATATAATTTTTTTGTTAAAAACTTCTGCAACTACAGTACCATTAGTCCACGACCCAACTAAATCTCTCAGTGCTAATTACTTAAGATTATATACTGCTCAAACATGATTACTGTAGTATTAAATAAGGCTACCACAGTTAACCGAAATACTGCTTACCCGAAGTTCTGAGCTCAGGCTTTAACTCATCGAGGGCTTTCCCAGAGGTGAATAAAATCGTCTGGCGTTTGCGAGAATAAAATAGTCTGACGTTGTATAAAGAATAAAATAGTAAAGACCACTTCGGACAGGAAAGAGTTAAATAGAAGGGCCCGTTCATTATTTTTATGTTTGTTGAATTGTTGAAAAATATATAAATGACAGTAATGTGTTACACAACTTTACATTATTGGTACATGTTTTGGAAGTGAAATGCATACATTAACAGTTACTTAAACCGAATTTGCAGCAAATAACAAAAAACCTACATCAAAAACCAAAACGAATCGGGGAAAAATGTGAATTGTGTCAGCCTTTGTACTGAATGATTTGTATATATACGCCAGTACCTAAATGATTTGGCAAATTCCTGCTCAGTGACCGGTGACTGGCGTCTATTTTGAGCACAGCTGTTAATCTAATCTCATCAGAATCTACACCAATCAAATTATCTTTGAAATTATTGTGCTTTGTTTTACGTATTTCTGTTGTCATACAAAATTTCTAAATTCATTACCAGTACATTACTCGTGTTTAAGCTTACTATTAACCCTTAGAGCACCAGGGGTTTCCCTATTGACAAGTCTGGCGTTGGCCAGAGTAAAATACCGGTAGTGTGCCACGTAGGCAGTTTTGAAGTAATATGTAAAGGCCGACAATGAGGACTAGACCGGGTTTTCAAGTACGAGGAATTCGTTCCAGTCCGAGGCGAAGCCGAGGATTGGAACGAATTCCGAGTACTTGAACACCCGGTCTAGTCCGAATTGGAGGCCTTTGCATGACTTCTCAAAATCACTTAGTGTATTCCCAAAATGAATTAGTGCATTGGTAATTAGTGTATGGATGAATAACCGATTGTGCGAAGTAATATTTCAAGTCCAAGGACTTGAAATATTATTTCCAGTTCTTGGACTGGAAATAATATTTCAAGTCCTCTGCCCAATACTTACCTGGTATTTCAAGTCCCTTCACGTGGTGCAATTCAGCGCTTCTGACTGGCTGATTGATTGATTGATTGATTGATTGATTGATTATCTCATGAATTATTAATGAGTTTGAGAAATACAGATCGAAATATAGTAAAGTTTGAGTACTGCCGAAATTATTGAATGTGGATTTCTAACGTTTCGAGTGAAGGCCGTTCGTCAGAGAGAAACGTAAGGAGTGTAAACAAACGACATTGTTTGTTTACACTCTTAATTTACGTTTCACTCTGACGAAGGGCCTTGCAAGAAACGTTAGAAATCCACATTAAGTAATTTCGGCGGTATTCAAACCGGGCTATATTTCGATCTAAAATACTAAAGTACGTGCTTGGTACCGATAGGGTTAATAACATTTCAATCGGTTTTCCTCATTCCTGTTTCGTTTTTTTCTTAAATCACCATACATCCGGGTACATGTATTTGCAGCAAATACAGATCGAAATATAGTATAGTTTGAGTACTGCCAAAATTATTGAACGAGATTTCTAACGTTTCGAGCGAAGGCCCTTCGTCAGAGAGAAACGTAAAGAGTGTAAACAAACGAGCTTATATATGAAAGGTAATCATGTGACCAAAATGTTAGCCAATCAGATAAAAATGATAATAACAAATTAATAACGAGATGTGAAAGAAAGTATATATTAGCCAATTAGATCAAAATAACAATAACAAATCAATGAGATGCGGAAGACATTTGCTATTCCTACTGTCGATTAGCAAAGAAAGGGAGGGAGTGTAAAAAGGTAGTGTAAAAAGGTAAAAAGGACAAGTGAGAGTAAAAAATAGATGAAAAGTGAAAACACTGTCTATGTCTGCCCTTGCTAATACAAAATCAGTGTCCTCAGAAGTGTAAGACTTCTGAAGACACTGTTTTTGTATTAGCAAGGGCAGACAGACAGTGTTTTCACTTTCCATCTATTTTTTACTCTCACTTGTCCTTTTTACCTTTTTACACTACCTTTTTACCCTGCTAATCGACAGTAGGAATAGAAAATGTCTTCCGCATCTCATTTTTGATTTGTTATCATTTTTATCTGATTGGCCAACTTTCTGGTCACATGATTATCTTTCATATATAAGCTCGTTGTTTGTTTACACTCTTTACGTTTCTCTCTGACGAAGGGCCTTCGCTCGAAACGTTAGAAATCTCGTTCAATATTTTTGGCAGTACTCAAAGCATACTATATTTCTATCTGTATTTCAACACTGCCTACGCAGCACACTACTTTTATTTCACTGTTTGCAGCAAATAGTTGTTTCCATCTGCCAAACTGACTTGATGGCGCGCTGAGCGTTCAAGAAGTTGGTCCGAAGAAAGTTAAGTAAAATTTGCTTAAAACAGTTTGACACAAAACAGTTTGACAATTTGATGGAAACAAACAATCTTATTCAAAGATGCTTAATTATCAATCTCATACGGTGGAAGAACTCGGCGTCGTTTTGATATGCTGATTCTGATGCTGCTTTCGCCGTTTCGTCCACCTTTGAATATTGTTTTTGGAAAAGGTAAAATTGATTGAAATGTTATTAGCAGCTAGGAAATAACACTTGTTCTCGAAGAATTAATGAAAAATCGCACTTGTGTTTGGCAAAATGTTCGTAATACCCCTCGTGCTTTGCACACGTGATATGAATAATTCACCAAACCCTCGTGCGATTTTTCCATAATTCTTGTCGAACAGTGTTATTTCCTATTCTAATCTCTGATCATGAATATACTGTTAGTTTCATTTTCGAGCAGGGAAATAATTATACAATATCAATTGTTATATTTATGGTTTACATAATGTATTATAAAGAATACATCTGGTGTAGTGTTGTGTATGTATTTTATATGGTGTCTGTTTATTTTACCTTTCGATTTAGGAGCGACATCCCTAGTTTTTGTCCCAGTCTCATTGTCGTCATCACTATCCTCTTCCCAAATGTCATCATCCTGTGTTACAGAAGAATTGTGGAACAGTGTTAAACATTAAAAACAGAATATGGTATGTAATGTAAACCATTATCATAAAAATACATGATCACTCTCTATTTGAATTCCTCTATTTTCCTGTTGTTTCGCTTTGCAATTACTGTACAATCCTTATATCATTGGTTATTATTACAAGTATATTATTTAGTTTTTAATTACGATATTTTACAAATATACCTTAAAGTGGATATAAGAAACAAGGATTAAGCTTGCACTATTTGAGAAAACACTTAAAAGTACAAAAGAATATCTTTTTCAAATTTTCTTTTCCTTGCCTTGTTTTTGAGATAGAGTACTGTACATGTATTTGGGTTTGTTTGATGTCAAAAATAACTTATCACCGCACATTCGTGATAACTTATCTGAAAAGCTTATATTTGTATTTCAAACAAACTAAATTGGGACGTTTATACGAGAGAAAAGAAGCTGTGAGTAATATAAGTCGCAGCTTAAATAATAGGGACTTTACGAAGTCCGACGGCAACTTCAACGACGACGTCCTCTATACAAAATAATTCTAGTTGCGAAACAATGACAATGAATAATTTTTCGTCCCTAGAGTAATCTCAACAGTGTCCTCGTTCTTTATACAACGCCCACTTAGAGCATTTTCACGTTTTCAGGACGACGTCAACGGTCAAAAGATGAGAACTGCTGCTTGAGATTGATTTCAATACTGATACTACAAACATTTTAGCAATACTAGGGCATTTTGGAAGTCATTAAACTAATTTCAAATATAAAATATAATAGTCAGTTAACCGTGACTTCTTTAAATTGTAAAACTTGTCTGGCTTTTTAACGCCGTCGTCGTCCTAGCATCGTAAAGTCCCTACTTACTTGCAAAGACGTCGTATAAACTGTCAATTCTTCAATAATCCGCGTCTTATTTTGTACCAGCTTCAACCCTGTGCTTGTTTTAGTTACGGGTTGTTGAAGAATTGGCTGTTTATACTGTACAAGCTGTTATTATAAGTAATAGCATGGCACTGAGGGAGATTAGTGATTAAATGTCCCCGAAAGCCGTGGGAAAGTTTGTAGAAGTTCGGCCCGAGGCACTTCCACAAACTCTCCCGAGGCATGAGGGGCATTTAATCACTAATCTCCCGAAATGCCGTGCTATTACAAAGCATAGGTCACCGAGGAAAAATGGTAAAGTTTGGTATAAACTATAGACAAAAGATATTAAAAAACGTTTTTTGTCTAAGAGTGAATACTTTAGGGATTGGATAAAAACATTGTCATTGAAATAATAAATATTTATGTGCAAGTCACATGGTTCTTTGACGCATGCGCAAAGAAAAATTCTTATCCCACAAGTGTTGTCGGTTGAAACAACAAATAAGAGTTGGGTGTGTCTACTGTACCTGACCGGGTCTTTGCAACTCGTCTATAGTCGTCCTGATGATCATTGATGAGGGACGATTCCCTCATGCACAGTAATGAGGGACGATTAGTTCTAGTAGAGGGGAATTCGATGTTAATCGTCCCTCTTGAAACAAAAGATTCCAAGGTGACCATGCTATTACTTTGTTATAAAGCCACAGCTTATCTTTAATCCGCGTCTAATTTTTCCGGGTAAAATGACTTACGTAAAAAACCATGCAAGGAAATGAAATCTCCAAAAGATGTTCCTTTCTATTTTAATCAATCTTCCAAATAAGACAAATGTAATTTTCGTTTCATATTCACTTCAAATTATATCATTTTCATCTTGTGTTGTATAGTAAGTGAAAAATTTTAGATACTCACATATTCCTTTTCCTTTGTGTCTTCATCATCTGTTGAATCTAAGATACAATTAAAAATAAAAATAACTTTCATCAAGACGATAGAAATCATAAATAGGAATAGTAGGTAAATCTTGAAAACAGTGTTCAATTTAATTTTATGCCTTTTAGAATTACTATACCTTTAAAAGTACAAGGCCTATTCAGTTGAATAGGAAGGCCTTTTCAGTTGAATAGGCCTTGTAATTTTAAAGGTAGTAATTCTAATTATTTATCTGCACTTTAGGCTTTCTTGCAGTATTTATTACCGCGGCGTGGCCCAAAAAATACATGTCATGATTTCCGCCTTAGCCTTTGAAAGTGACACCGTGAGATCACTGAAATATTGGTCCATTTGCTACTTTTGAATTCTCCAGCCAGAAAGGTTTAGGAATAAGACGGATTCGTCAATATTTTGGATGGAAATCATGACGTATTTTTTGGGCCATGCCCGCTACGATGGCCGACAAGGGCCATTATAATTTTGTGTCATTTTTTTATCGACTAAATTTCAGAGCGTCATTTTTTTCAGTGGACTAAATTTCACATCATTTTTTTCTGCGTTATCATTTTTTTCAATGGACTAAATTTCACATCATTTTTTTCTGCGTTATCTTTTTTTTTCAATGGACTAAATTTCACACCACAGACAGCTATACATGTTCAGTCTAAAACTATACGTCTAATTTCAATTCATATGTCGAGTTTCGTTTGCCCTATAGTTTAATTGACTACGAACTACGAAACTATAAAAGTAATAAACTCCATAGATTAGCTCATCCCCGTCAGGGCTTTCCCCAGAGGTGAAAAATATCGTCTGGCGTTATATAGTCGAAGATCGTTAATTGCGCTGTAAGTAAACATAACGAAAATCAAATAATCGCTCATAAGACGGGTTTGAAAATCTTGGGAACTGTTCAGAGCCAGCGAAATTGTAATAATAATATTTAGGTAACCCTCGAGCCTTGCATGCAGATGTTCAATATGACTTACATCTTACACTGGTGGACCTATTACACGGCTCAGTTTGGATTCCCGTCCGGGGGCTTTACCAGAGGTGAATAAAATTGTCTGGTGTTATAGCCAGAATAAAATGCTAAAGACCAGTTCGGACGGGAAAGAGTTAATACATGTACCGACATCAGTAAAAAACTCTCTAAGATCATTGTTATCTTATTGAGCATTCACAAAAAAAATAACACCACAGAGAGAAAGTACACAACGAGTTCCGAAACCATGATTTAATAAATATTCTGACTTCACGACCACTGCAAGTTTAGCCTGCATGCAGAACTTCCAGCAATAAGAAAATCTAATTTCTGGAGCACACTTTTTAGTTTCGTATACTCAACTAGATTATTTTGACTTAACCTATAGGGCAAACTCGACATATGAATTGAAACTCGACGTATAGCTTTAGACTGAACATGTACATGTTTGATGCTTCATCTCAAATAATATCGTGCAAAACTCAACTGTCCGGAAATCTTCATTTCGACACTCGATGACGCCAATTCGACCTATGATAGCTGTCTCGTATGACTTTTGTCCACTGTGGCTTGCCGTACACCTACCTTTTGGTTTCGTGCAATTCTTGCAATCATATACAATAGTGACAATATATACAAGTCCATACTAACTCGCTTTCCCGTTCCGCAGCCATAGCTGTTGCTACAGTAACTGTATTTAGTAATGCAGAAAGCGCAAGTACATTAAATTTACCAATTAACAACGCAGAACAAAATGATGTGAAATTTAGTCCATTGAAAAAATGACAACGCAGAAAAAAATGACGGTGTGAAATTTAGGCGATAAAACATGACACAACAAAATTAGAATGGCCCTTGTCGGCCATCGTAGCCCGCTCATCGTCGCGGTTTTGGTATTACTTTTCTTTTGTTATGTGTATGATCAATTCTTATAAAACTTGTTCATGAACACTATTATAAACTTCGGCAACACACGCTAATGTTATAGTGGATTATGTTACCATATATCCGTGTTAGTGACGGTAAGCAAGCCTCATTTTGTGATAAAACTAGTCTACATATAGGTACCTTTTTAAAATATTAACGTGGACATATCGACTGTTTTATCCTATGGATAATGCGTTCAATTTACAGTATGTTTCAAATTATTATGCAAATCAGTCTTTTGGACATATATTCCCAAGTTACTGATCGACTGCCATGAAATTAACACTTACTAATAGTTATGTCATATAGTATCTATAGTAAGAGTTTTTACAAAATACGTCAAGTAATTTGAAAGTTATGGAAATATTCACAAAAATGGCTAAATTTTCGTTTTCCAAATTATTATGCAAATTCTGCATTTGTACTGAAAAATTGTTGTGAACATACTGTTCTAAGTATTAAAAAGAACAGAATTAGCCTTGATGCTGACAGTGTAAAATTACTTGATATTGCCAGACAGAATCCTCAGAAAGCATGGAATATCATGAAGTACTGGAGATTATCAATTATCAAAAAGTACCAGTAAAAAATAAAAAATAGAACAAAATGTACAATTAAGGGCAAACTCATCAAGGTGGCATGTATATTTGCAGTCTGGAGTTCCAAATGTTTGTGAAACAGCGAGCAGTGGAATTTGCAACGCTACGAAATACGACCTTTCACCTCCTTTCACCTCCTTTCACGGACCAGGTTGAAAAACCTGGCGTCACAATTGAGCTCAACATTATTTACTACAAATTTACAGGCCCGTCTTACTTACTGTTGTTTGCCGTACAGTATTGATAGCGCAAATCGAGGGCAAGAACATGGCTTTTCCATGGCATCCAGAATAGTGCAAAGAGGGACATGGAGTTGAGAAGGTTTTTTTTGAATTGAAATCATAAATCATCAGCTCTTTTGTACTCTTAGAAATCTACAACTGATAACCGCGTATTTTCAACCAAAAAAATACCTATCCACCCTCTTCCAGGCATCTCATTCTGTATGGGCGTGGCCAACCACTTTCAAGACATTTGCTGATGAATCAAGCATGCCATTGAAGCGTTACATAGGTCGATCGTTTGCGAATAAAACGGTTTGAAAATGTTAAGAAACGTAGTTCGTATCACAACATTCAGGTTAATCCAGATGCCTGGTCCTTAGTATGTGCAGAAACAATATCAATTGACTCATTCACAGCTAGTCAGCTACCTGAATGATTGTAAATCTCTATGTTCTACAAATGCTTGGAAATCTGGTCTGCCAAAATACTTGCTTCTTTCATAAAAGGAGATGTTTCAACACCACTCTCTTAATAGCAGCTAATTATCAGCCTATTTTTTAGCTGCTTTTGCTTTTGTCACAGGAGGTTTTTTTGTATATTTGTGAAACTTTGATATTCCTATCTTTCTGAGCAAATTCTTCGGAGATATGCGGTGCTTCTCTGCTGTAAGAAACAAGCCTAGCAATTCTGCTTTTGTTATTCCCTACAAAAAAAAAATTCTCGACCAGTTTTTAGTACAAAATGCAAAATTTGCATAATAATTTGGAACATACTGTAGATGAACATGAAAGTAAGAATTACGTGGGAAAAAATGTATGCGTAATGTAATCTTTTGCCGCCAGTGCGTTTTTACCAGTTTTGGAGGGTAATTGTTACGCAGAAACTTTTGCTTCGTATCGGGTACTGAGTAGCTAAAGAAATAAAATCCTCCATGTATATTAAAGAAAGAAAGGTAAGTTATGGAACTAGGCATCTAACTTTGGGCGCCGGGGGTGTTGCGCGAAGAAATTGAAAGTTTGCCGAAAATGCGTAATAATAAACTGTATATACTTTTAACAAATTACAACGTTCTCTGACCTAATTATTTTAATGACGAGCTTTCGGCTATCAGACCTATAGCCTTCAACGGGTAAAAAATGTATGCGTAATGTAATCTTTTTACCCGTTGAAGGCTATAAGTCTGATAGGCGACAGCTCGTCTTTAAAATAATTTGGTCCGAGAACGTTGTAATTTGTATATGTCTGTCTCTTCCTGGCCGCGCATCATCTATATTTTCATGTACATACTTTACCTTTTAAGTTAATTTTCATCTTGAAAGTCTTTGATCTTTTGATCACCTCTTCGTCAGTTTCTTCCCCAGAAATGTCGTCACTCTGAACCAGAGAAGTATTGTGGAATGTATTATTGTCAGTTTCATCTTGCTTTTGAAATCCGATACGTATAATTGAAATGAACATTCCGAACCTACGTTGCAATGTTCAAAACTACGTTGCGAAGTAGATACGAATTCAAGTCGGAAACTTGTTCCTGTTTAACCAAGTATCTATTATTCTTCAAACCCATCAAACACGATACAAAAAATACTCTCCTAGTCTATGATTTCTCCAAAGGAGTTCAATTCGAAGCTTATTAAATTCAAACTTTACAACGAACTTCGCGTACTTCCGTACCTTGTTTCTAACCTTCCGACCAAGATTTACAAACGAATTTAAATAGCAAGGTGAAACTGACAAGAAGCATATAAAATCCTACAATGTACAACTAACCTGTATACACAAAGAATTTTTATTTGAAACATCAGAATTTTGTTTATACTCTCATGGCAGTGTAGCTCTATTACACCATTGTACCGATTCATACGCCAGTTCCACTTAATTTCTATACAAAGGTCTTATGATAAGCTACAGTACTATTACAATCAGTAATTAAAAACATGTTAACTTCAAAAGTACTGATTATCGTGTAGTTTGGTACTACCTGTATAACCCCATTGTCATTGTTAATTAATGTTTATATTGTAAGATAATTGTATTTTACATTATTTAAACTGTTTTATTCTTCCCAATTTTAAGTGTGGATTTTGAGATACTCACTTGTTTCTCTTTCTCGTTAGATGTATTGTACACTTCTTCGTTATCTATCAAAATATCAAATATGGTAAATGTATGGACTGTGTATTTCAATACTACAAAAAAGCCTGTGATACATGTACTTGTAATCCTGTAATGACTAATAATAAGAATTAAAATTAATTAAAGTTGTTTTCATTTGTTTTTGCTGTACAAGCCTTCGCTCGAAACGTTAGAAATCTCGTTCTATAATTTTGGCAGTACTCAAACCTTACTATATTTCGATTTGTCGTAAATATGGTTAGAGAGCGTCCGGATACCATTCGGAAGGTTGTGGGTTCGAGTCCTGACTGGAGCTCAGAGTTTTTCTCGGAGTTTAACTTACGACAGCTTGTACAGCAAAAACAAACAAACGGGAAAAAACTGAAAGCACTACTAACATAAAGTTAATTAGTTCAAGAGAAACTGCTGACCCTTCTGACTAATGTATTATTTAGCATCAGCATGTAAATATAATTGCGAATGAAGACTTCTAACAATTGGACATAATTTGGACCCTTTAAACCCTAGGCTTTTACCTGAGGCCGAGATAGGCGAAATAGAAATGAGGCCTGGGTAAATATTTTTTACGTGCCAGAATGAAATGTAAAACTTGCCATGCAGAGACAAGAAATAGCCGGAAAGTAATGCCAATAACTATTTTTCCCCGCCGAATAGTACAATGTGATAATTTGGCATCAACTTTGATATTTTTTTAAACTATGCTTTTGATGAAAAGCTTCCAATTTTGAAAAACTTTACATTTTTCTTGTTATCATTCAATGATTTAGTATATTGATAAATATCGATTCGTTTGAGAATTTTTATCCACGCTTTTTACCTCAGTTTAATATTTTGTTTTGCTTGCGCCATTAGTAATTTCGAAGTCGTGTTGTAGTGTAGTGTACGAATTCCTTTGTTAAGAGTTCTCCATATCTATTAAGTTTTGATTTGGCATTGGCATTCATACCTGTATAAAATTCATTTTCTATCTCCTCCTTGCTTACTTCACTTTTCTTGTCTTCCCCTCCAGAAATGTCATCATCCTGTGTTACAGAAGAATTGTGGAACAGTGTTAAACATATATTATTTTAACCTTGTGTTGTACAGTAAGCAAGAATTTTCAGATACTCACATATTGCTTTTCCTTTGTGTCTTCATCAAGTGTCAAATCTAAGGTGCAATTATAGATAAAAAAGCCTTTCATAAAAACACTAGATATCTGTCGCATAACCTGCGTTGATTACGCTGCGCCGGCTCGATTCAATAGATTCAACACTCTGGGGACTGTATCTTTTCTCGTTTTCTTTATTACGTGCGTATTAGCGTCACTCTCTCTAATTCTTGCCTTCTAACTTCTTACAAACAACACATTTTCCTATAACTTTTTTCACTACTTGTCTACCCTTAGGTACCCAGTACTTCGACCTTAACTCAGCTAGTGTTGACCTTACTCCGCTATGATGGACTTTAGCATGACACTTTTCAATAATTAATTCTGTCAACTTACCCTCTTTGGGGAGAAGAAAGGGGTGTTTAGATGCTTCATCTAAATCTGATTCACTAAATCTTCCTTTACATCTTAACATTCCACTTTCCTCGTATAATTGTAATTTACTCTGCAACTGACTAAAATTGTCCTGATTTCTCACAGTTGACTGCGCTTCTAGAATCCACAATCTTTCTGCATCTAACAATTCACTTCTAGCTAAGCTTCCTCGCATCTCCTTACCTTTGTTCATCGATTTTGAGTTGTGGATAAATCTATTCACCCATGCTGTTACTCTTATTACTCTCTCTAAAGAACTATACCTTTCTAGTTCAACTACTGTGCGAACTCCAACAGTTTCCTTTACACTAACGTTCATCGAAACTACTTTCTTTGCCTCATCCTTGCTTTCAAGCGTCTCAACCAACTCATGTTTCGGCCACATGTCTTCTTTGCCTACCAACCACTGCGGACCTGACCACCAAAGTTCGCTGCCTTTCAATCTTGATGGTTGTACTCCTCTCGACCCCAAATCCGCTGGGTTTTCTGGGCCTGGGCAATGACCCCAATCTGCTTTGTGTGTGAGCTTCAAAATTTCGTTGACCCTATGCCGCACAAATTGTTTCCACTCACCTTGGTTTCTGATCCAGCACAGCGCAGTTTTACTGTCTGACCAATACTTAGTTTTGAAAATTTCAACTTGTGATTTAAGCGCATTTTTCACCGAATCCATCAATCGCGCTAACATTACTGCCGACAAAAGCTCTAGGCGCGGAATGCTTAGTGATTTCAAAGGCGCTATCCTAGTTTTAGCTGTAAGCAATCGAACTTGAATTTCTTGCTCCGTTTCACAAACAAAGTATACCACAGCGCAATAAGCTTTCTCACTTGCGTCTCCGAAGCCATGCAGCGAGCAACTTAACACCTTATCAGCATTCTTGTCGTAAACACATCTTTGCAAACCAATTTCCTTCGTTGTTTTCATATTACTTACCCATTCTAATAACCGCCTAGCATGTTCTTTACATAACTCATCGTCCCAACCGACCTTTCTCTTACATAGCTCTTGAAACAATATTTTCAGAGGGACCACCGCAGGTCCAATTATGCCTAAGGGATCAAATACGCCGGCAAGCATGCTTAAAATATTGCGTTTTGTTGGGCCCAAGCTAGCTGCCTTCTCGCCAAGAGACAACAAATTAAAATTAATGGTATCCTCTACAGGATCCCAGTTCAGACCTAGAACCTTTTCGCATTTAGTGGTGTTTTCTTTCTGCAATCCTAAACTTGATTTGGCAAATGTCTCAACCTCTTCAAGTCTTACCACTTCCGCGGCGCTATCTAAGCTGTCACATTCTTCCTTCAGTGTTTTCCTCACTTCGTCATCGTTTGTTAGCCACTTTCTTAATCTAAATCCTCCTGCTGCCATTCTTGTCCTTGCTTTCTCTAACAAACTGACTACCTCCTGCGTGTTTTTACCTCCTGAAACCAAATCATCCACGTAAAACCCGTCTAACATTTTGCGAACAAACTCACTGTCTTCAAGCGCGTATTTCTCGATGTGGTGCCTCAACGTCGCGTTTAAAAGAAAAGGTGATGCATTTAATCCAAACACGACTCTACAAAACCTATACACCACGACCTCTGGAATTTCGCTACAAATATCTTTTACCCACAAAAATCGCAAGACATCTCTATCCTTCTGGTCTACCTCTATGTTTAAAAATGCCTTCTCGATGTCTCCCACTAAGATAACCTTATTTTCTCTAAATCTTAACAAAATATCGAATAACAAGGGTGTCAATGACGGACCCACATGCAAACATTCATTTAATGACGTACCTTTCTTTCTGGCTTTTGAGGAAGCATCGTAAACGATCCTTACTTTCGTTGTTTTGGCATCCTTGCGAATGACTGCCTGGTGTGGTAAGTAGTGAACTTGATCTGCCTTCTCTAATTCACACACCTTTTCTACTATTCCTGTCTTTAACTGGTCTTTGATTATCGCATCGTACTCCCTTAACATTTCTGGTTCTTTGCTAAGCCTTCCTATCTGCCCCTTCATTCTTGCCAAACTATTTGCGTAATTTGTAGGCAATTGCTCATGACCTTGTTTCCATGGTAGCCCTACTGAATATCTAGCCCCATCAAAGGAAATTTTATCCACCAAAGCCTCGTGTACGCAATCAGTTTCCCTAATGCCCAGAGTTTCCAAATCCCACAGTTTACCTACCTGTACACCAACGTCTAGTTCCCTATCGATTACCTTCTCCTGTGTCACAAGGTTGACGACCACCGTGGTCACAGTTCCATCAACATTCCTGCCTTTCATTGGACCTGATAACACCCATCCCAAAGACGTTTCGATTGCTACCGGTTCATCAATTCCACCTCTTATAATATGTCCGCTTTGAAATGCCCAAAGATTGTCAGCTCCTACCAAAACATCAATCTCTAACATCTCCTTATCTTTACACACGTCCGACAACCACAAACCTTCAAATGTTCATACTCACCTTTTACTATTTCCAAATTCTCATTTCTTATCAACGATATCTCAGGCACGGCATAGGCCTCAAACGACACACCATTACCTCCTCGCAAGGGCTCAATTTCTACGTTAACAACACTTCTTAACCCACTCTTTTTGGGGGACTGCCCAAACGTACTTATTTCCAACCATTCTTTTCTTAACTCCTTCACTGCCGTTTCTGCCGCGCTCTTCACTGTAACAAACGATTTCTGACTACCCGAGTCAAAAAGAACACGTACTCTCTTTCCATACTCACCTTTCATCATTCCTTGAGCAGTTTGCAAGGCTACTCTATTCCCCGTTCCTACATGCCCCTGGAAACTTGATTGCGGACTGACATTCGTCTCAACACTCTCCTTATTTTCACTTCCTTCGCTTTTGCTCTCCTTTCTTTGGCTCTCTTTTTTACTCGCTGCGTTCAGTTTCCAACATATAGACTTATGGTGCCCTCTCTCGCACTCACTACAAACAATGCGTGACGTACAATTACGGGCCAAATGGCCTTTACAAATACATTTAAAGCATCTACTATACTTGCGTAATATTTCTCTGCGTTCACTTGGATCTGTCACTCTTCTGCAATCTTCGTGTCTGTGTTTTCCGCGACAAAAGGCACAGTTACCGTCATCTCCTCTTTTAGTAAAAAAGGCACTCGTTGTGGTGGGATGTTTTTGCCATTTTCCTTTCGGTTGCTCTTCCGTTGTTGCATGACTTTCTCGTAGTTCCACCTCTGTTAGCAAAGCTTCGGTTAAATCTTTCGTGGACCACTTGAGGTAGTCGGCACCCCGGGTGATCGTTAATCTGATTGCTTCAGGCAGCTTGCCCAAGATTTCTGGCACAACAATTGACGAATAGGTGTTGACATCGACCTTGAGTGCTTCCAACGCTCGATAGTTTCTCTCAACAGTGTCAAATAGCAATCTAAGTCTCTTTGTGTCTCTTTCGTTGAATACGGGCTTGACGTTCATCATTTCGTTAATGTGTGCTCGTTGAATCACATCTGGTCGGCCAAAACGTCGTTTTAATAACGCGACTGCGGTCTCGTAGTTTGCGGCTGTTAAGGAGAATCCACCAATGGCAGATTTGGCCGGTTCTTCCAAAAGACCTTTTAAGTAGGTGAACTTATCTACATCGTTCAATGTTCCATTCTTGTGAATGGCGCTTTCGAACGCATCCCAAAATTCGGTCCAATCTTGTACCCGTCCGTTGAATTTTGGCACTTCTAATTTGGGCAGTTTTACTCGTCCCGTTGCCGTTGGGTAAGCGGTTGAAGGCGTCGTTGTTTTCGGCGGTATTGATGTTTGTGACTGTTGCTGGTTTAGAATGCAATCTATCGCAGCGATACCACCGTAAATTTCACTTTTGATTTCTGACGATTCTTCAATCTCTCTTTCTATCAAGTCGTCTTTCTCAGTTAGGTCTAGAATTTGCTCGTCTAGTTTCGAAATTGTCTCGATTTTTTCTGTTAATGTTAGCTTCAACTGCATTAACACCGTTCTATCTTCTGACCTAAAATTACTGACGATGTCCTTTACTCTTGCTAGTTGCTTCGTTACGTACGCTCGGTGTCCTTTCCTCGACCGCGATTTCTTTGTTATCTCTGACACCTTAAATCTACTTGAATCCGTTGTCGAAGGACCATGTTTCGCATAACCTGCGTTGATTACGCTGCGCCGGCTCGATTCAATAGATTCAACACTCTGGGGACTGTATCTTTTCTCGTTTTCTTTATTACGTGCGTATTAGCGTCACTCTCTCTAATTCTCCTCCCGGACTTCTCACATTTATCTTTACAACCTTCAACTATCGTGTCTGAAACCCAACTGCCAAACCTTAGACTCCGGTGTCGGAGTCTAGGTTGGCTTACAATGTTTCTTTGTATAACAACTAATCAATTGTTCGTGACAAGTTCTTTGTTCTTATTGCATATGATAATCAGTTAATAAACTCGTGCATGTTATTTATTCTAATCTAATAATTATAAAATGTTACATATATAATTAACTATTCTACCACAATATCCTCATCGGGAATACTAGGTAAATTTTGACAAACAATGTTTATTCTAGCTTTATTCCTCCACTGGAGCACAAAGTGAGAAGGCCTTATAATTTTAAAATTAGTAATTCTCATTTTATTATCTGCACTCTTGTTTTATATGTTGAATATTACATGTATTTGCAATGATTTATTTCTTTTTATCAGCATTGTTATGTAAATGTAATTGCAAATAGAGATTTTTAACAATTGGACATAATTCAGAAGTGGCCTGCTGCAATTTGCCCAATTGAGATTTAAGGACGCTACAAACAAAGAGGTAGTGAGATGGTTGTTAACTCCGTTGTTGTCGCGACATCTTCCTAACTGGATAAATGTTTTTTTATGTGGCAGAATGAAATGTAAAAATTGCCATGCAGAGACAAGAAATAGAAAGTAATGCTAACAACTAATTTTGTTCTCCTAATAGTACAATGTGATTGTTTAGCATAAACTTTGGTATTACAAACTTTGCTTAGGTTGGAAAACTGTCAATTTTGAAAATCTAAACATTTTCCTTGTAGTTATTCAATTAGCCACTCTACGAATGTAGCCACACTTTTCACCTCAATTTAATGTTTTGCTTGCACCATATAATTTATAATTTGGGAGAGCGTTTTATTAGCATTTCACTTGAAGCTACTGTAGCTACAAACCTCTTTTTCCAATAGCTTTGACTTGTTTAATTGGCCAAGCACTAAAACTGCCTTCTTCTACTTCACCTGAATGTGTAGGGAATTGGTCAAAGCATTCCAATGATCCTTTTGGGTTAAATGCAAGTGACTTAACACATACAACAAGCCAACCATCTGTTAGTTCACGCCCGTGCACTATATGTTGACCTGTCAATACTTGGCCAATTCCAACACATTTCCCTTCTTTCCATAATTCAACTGAAAATATAAATAAAGTTTGGAAACATGAATAATTATCAAAAACAAAATGTAGGTAATTGATGGGGTACCAAAGTTCATTGAATTTAAACAGGAGTTTTTGTGACGATTTGCTTGATTTTTCCCGTTATGTTGCCGACGTTCCCACATTTTCAGAAAATTGCAGCATTTTTCTCGCTTTTTTCAATTTATTATTTTCACAATATTGTTTTAAAGTGGATGAAATTGAATTTTACACGCATAGTTGCATTATCTTCAATAAAATTGTTTTACTATACTTAGTATGATAAGTGCCAAAAGTATCGTACATTAATTAACAAAAGTGTGTTGAGGACAATGCAACTGAGTGTAGAATTTAATTTTACTCATTGATAGAATGGTGTAATATTCAAATTCCTTTATAAGAAGTTGTGCATATATCTATTTTATGTCTTGATTTGGCATTGACATTCATACCTGTAGATTCGTTTTCTGTCTTCTCTATGTTCACTTCACTTTTCTTATTTTCCTCTCCAGAAATGTCCTCATCCTGAATCACACCAATATGGAACAGTTTTATTAAAGCAGAATAATATGGTATGTGACGGTAAACCATTGTGACAACTCGTTGCACGAGATGTCTCTTTCTATTTTAATTATTCTTTGAAATAAGACAAACGTAATTTTCGCTTCATATTCACTTTAAATTGTATCATTTTCACCTTGTGTTACAGTACAGGAAGTAAAAATTTTTAGATACTCACATATTCCTTTCCCTTTGTGTCTTCATCAACTGTCAAATCTATGATATAATTGTAAATAAAAAGGCATTTCACAAAAACACTAGAAATCCTAAGTGGGAATGCTAGGTAAATCTTTGCAAAGAATGTTTAGCTTAATTTTATTCCTCCACTGGAGCAGAAACTGAGTAGGCCTTGTAATTTTAAAAGTAGTAATTCTAATTTTATTATCTGCTTTTTTGTTTTATATTTGAATAATACATGTATCTGCAATGACAATTAAATTTCTTTTTAACGAAATTATGTAAATGTATTATATGGTATGCGCCACTTCAGGTAAAATCACGAAGTGTGATTGGCTAATGACGAGGCAAGATTTCTCCGTAACGCCCGTGGGTATTGTGAAGTTGTTAATGCTACCAAAAACAAAGGGCCATATAATAAACTAAATTATATGAGGACTAAATTACGTATGAGTGGGACGATGAGCAATCTGGGAGGGAGTTTTAAGATTCCGTAAGCGATAACAGAAGCAACAACACTGAAAACGCTGAGTCTATGTCACACGCTCGAGGCCACACTAATAAACACGTATCATGTAAAACCCCTGTCACACTCTACTACGCTCAGGTCAGAGCTTGCATTGCGCTGGAAAAGTTAATAAAACGCAGGAAGATCGCGGAAAACTGTCGAAAATTGTCCAATTTTTAAAACAAGGTAGCTCTTAGTATGCTCGTATCCCGGTTATCACGTTTTCATTGCGATCTTATTGAGACCCACTGCGTTCCTACTTTGTCAAGTCTCACGGTCTCTCGCGCTTTCACTGCGTTTTCACTACGCTTCCACTACGCTGTAAACGTTCTTCGTGCGTCCACGTCGCTGTGACTGCGCTGCTAATACGTTGTCAATACGTTTGCAAACCGTTTTCTGCGTCTGCGCGGAGAGTATAAATAGAGCCTCCTGCGCTCCCCCTCATTCTCTGCCTGTTCTACCTGCAGATTTAAAAACTGCTGTACAATTAGCAAATTCTATCTCCCTGAAGCCATGGTGAAGAGTAGATGGAGACTGATGCTGAGTGGATGAAGAGGCTGTATTTATACCATTTTTTGTGTGAAAGTGGGTTCATACTCTAAACCAGCTGCAAACGTCGGAAGAACGCCATTTGCCACGTTTGGACGTTTGACGAGCGCCACATTCGCAGTGGCAGCACAGTGTGGACGTTCTATAAGCGGGAACGATTCCATAAAGCCTCGTGGCCACGCAGTAAGAGTGCAACAAGGACGGGAGAGAGACGTACTGAGTGTAATAAGGACGACAGAGACACGTAGTGAGAGCCTGATGAAAGCTTACTGCAGTCGCAGAAGACAAGATTGATTTCTTGCTGCGACCACAAGTAGCTTCTATGCATCCTTGCTACGTCTTAAGGGACGCTCACGTCGCTCGCTTTGCGCTTCTACGGCGACATTTCTGAGACATTACAGCGCCCTTGGCAGAACGCCGACCATCGGCGCTTGTTTTATGCATGCACAGAACAAGGGCGGCACTAAGGAGCTCAAGGGCGATCATGTGGACCCTCTCCCGTCCTAGCCAGTGTCCACTGCGTCACCAATCAGTTCGTAGAGACCTTAATGAGCTTCGCTTGGCGCTTTGAAACTTTTTCAGCGCAATGCAATCGTCTTTCTGATCGCAACAGAGTGTGACAGGGGCTTAAGGTAATGTAAGATATGTTGTTTCAAAATGCCTTATAATAAACCTATTATTAACGTCGTCTGCTTGGTTATTGCGGAAACATATCAAACCTCGGTCTTTTATGAACAGACCTCGCCCTGTGGGCTCGGTCCGTACTGCCAAGACCTCGGTTTGATATTTTTCCGTAATGACCGCGTTTTCCGTTAATAAGAAATTAGTAATTGCAAATAAAGATTTTTAACAATTGGACAACTTTTCAGACCCAAGTGCCAGAATGAAATGTACATGTAAAAGTTGCCAGAGACAAGAAAGAGAAAGTAATGCCCAACAACTAATTTATCCGGCCGAATAGTAGAATGTGATAATTTGGCATAAACTTTGATATTTTGAAACTATACTTTTGATGAAAAGCTTCCAATTTTGAAAAACTTAACATTTTTCTTGTTGTTATTCAATGATTTAGTATATTGATAAATATCGATTCGTTTGAGAATTTACCACGTTTTTTACCTCAGTAGTGAATATTTTGTTTTGCTTGCGCCATTAGTAATTTCGAAGTCGTGTTGTAGTGTACGAATTCCTTTGTTAAGAGTTCTCCATATATCTATTAAGTTTTGATTTAGCATTGGCATTTATACCTGTATAAGATAAATTTTCTGTCTCCTTGTTTACTTCACTTTTCTTATTTTCCCCTCCAGAAATGTCATCATCCTGTGTTACAGAAGAATTGTGGAACAGTGTATCATATATGTGGAACATATATCATTTTAGCCTTGTGTTGTACAGTAAGCAATAATTTTTAGATACTCACATATTGCTTTTCCTTTGTGTCTTCATCAACTGTCAAATCTAAGGTGCAATTATAGATAAAGCTTTTCTTAAAAACCCTAGATATCCTAAGCGGGAATACTAGGTAAATCTTGTATTCTTGGCAAACAGTGTTTAGCTTAATTTTATTCCTCCACTAGAGCACAAAGTGAGAAGAAGGCCTTATAATTTTAAAGTAGTAGTTCTCATTTTATTAGCGGCACTTTTGTTTTATATGTTGAATATTACATGTATTTGCAGTGATTAATTTCATTTTATCAGCATTGTTATGTAAATGTAATTGCAACTAAAAAATTTTAATAATCGGACATAATTCAGAAGTGGCCTGTTGCAATTTGCATGAGTGAGATTTAACTCTTTCCCGTCTGACCTGGTCTTTAGTATTTTATTCTGCCTAACGCCAGACGATTTTATTCACCCCTGGGAAAGCCCTCGGATGGGAATGAGTTAAAGACGCTACAATCAAAGAGGTAGTGAGATGGTTGTTAACTCCGTTGTTGTCGAGACATCTTCCTAACTGCGTAAATGGTTTTTTATGTGCCATTATGAAATGTAAAAATTGTCATGCGGAGACAAGAAATTGAAAGTAATACCCAACAGCTAGTTCCCCCCCGCTGAATAGTACAATGTGATAATTTGGCATAAACGTTCATATTTTTAAACTATACTTTTGATGAAAAGCTGCCAATTTTGAAAAACTGAACATTTTTCTTGTTGTTATTCAATGATTTAGTATATTGATAAATATCGATTCGTTTGAGAATTCAGCCACGCTTTTTACCGTTTTTATTTTGTTTGCTTGCGCCATATAATTTCGAAGTAGTGTTGTGTAGTGCACGAATTCCTTTGTAAAAAGTTCTCCATATCTACTTTAAGTTTTGATTTGGCATTGACATTCATACCTGTAGATTCGTTTTCTGTCTCCTCTTTGATTACTTCACTTTTCTTATTTTCCCCTCCAGAAATGGCCTACAGAAGAATCGTGGAACAGTGTTAAACATTAAAAACAGAATAAGATATGTAATGTAAACCATTATCATAAAAATACATGATCATTCTTTATTTGAATTCCTCTGTATTCCTGTTGTTTCGCTTTGCAATTGCTGTACAGTCCTTATATTGTTGGCTATTATTGTTACAAGTATGTTATTTAGTTTTTAATTTAGATACTTTACAAATTGTACCTTAAAGTGGGTAAGAAAAGAAGCTTAAATTTGCACTATTTGAGAGAACACTTAAAGTACAAAAGAAGTACTATTTCAAAAACGAGTTCGAGTGTTTGATCACGATTTCAAAACACGAGAAAGCAATGAATCTCGAGAGGCGAAGCCCCGAGAGATTTATTGTTTTCGAGTGTTTTGAAATCGTGATCAAACACGCAGAACGAGTTTTTGAAATAGCTTCTCAAATGAAAGACAATGAACCAATTAGCCGGCGTTGTGGGACCCGATCGTCTCGTGTTTTTTTTTGTTTAATTAACAAATGAAACACTAGTGTTTGATGATCAAACAGTGTATTTAATGATTAAACAGTGTTTTACCGGTGTATCAAGGCCCATTCTTGTGACATTCTCGAGCTGTGTGATTGGCTAATTAGCTCATGAATTATTCATGAATTTGAGAACATCATTTGTAAATTTTCATTTCTTTGTCTTGTTTTTGAGATAGAGTATTTGGGTATGTTTGATGAGTAGATTTGATGTCAAAAATAACTTAACGTCAAACATGTGTAAAGACTTATCTGAAAACGTATATATCTTCGCTATTATTAAACGAAATCGCTTCAAAGGAATTATGTACGTGTGTTTCTTCAACAACACCAAACATTACATGTAGATTTTTGTTTTATTTTATTTTGTTTCATAATATTTGTATTATTTTATGTGTGACATAAAGTTATTTTATAAGTCAAATTTGCGTTTCAAACAAACTAAATGGGGACGTTTATACGAGAGAAAAGAAGCTGTGAGTAAGATAAGTCGCCGCTTAAGTAATTAGTTTCGAAGAAGTTGTATAAACCATCAATTCTTCAATAATCTGCGCCTTATTGTGGCTTCAGCTCTGTGATTCTTATTTAAGTTGCGGATGCTTGAAGAATTGCCCGTTCATACAAGCAGTGTTCTTCACTTGGTTAAGCTGCGGCTTGTCTGCGGCCTATTTTCCCACTGTGAGAATGAACTACTATGTCAAAACCATGCAAGGAAACGAAAATCTGCAATACTGAAAAGATGTAACATGTTTCTATTTTAACAATTCTTTGAAATAAAAGAAACATAATTTTCGTTTCATGTTTACTTTAGATTATATCATTTTAGGATTGTGTTGTGTTGAACAGAAAGTAAGCATTTTTAGATACTCACATATTGCTTTTCATTTGTCTTCATCAACTGTCAAATCTAAGATACAATTATAGATAAAAAAAGCCTTTCATAAACACACTAGATATCCCAAGTGGGAATACTAGGTAAATCGTGGGCAAACAATGCTTAGCTTAAATTTATTCCTCCGCTGGAGCACAAACTGAGTAGGCCTTTTATTATCTGCACTTTTGTTTTATATGTTGAATATTACATGTATTTGCAATGACTAATTTCTTTTTAACAGCATTGACCTCCGGGATGTAGCTACGCTGGGCGGCGCCGGGCAGCACTGCCCGGCACAAACTATAAGCACCCGGCACTCGAAGTAGTTTTTCCAAAAGCGCCCGGCACATTATGCAGTTTCTGTGGAGCAGCATCTTTGTTATGTAATTATGTAATTAATCAAGCTCCTGGATAAGTACGGAACTTTGCCAGTCCAATTGTGGGCAAAGAAGAAGAAACGCCGTCTTATTACTTAACATTGGCATAACTTGTCTGAGTCTCTAGTCTCTAGATAGTGTTAGTCACTAAAATATTATTTTGAAGTTGAATATTGGAGTGAAATCTCTACACAGTGCTGAGTAGTGAGCAACTGTTTGTATATACAGTAAAACAAGAAAACATTTGAAGTATAGTATTAAAGTTTTACCAAGTCTGTCCGAATTTATACCCCCCCTAATCGTGTCATTTGATTCTTTTACCCGGCACTCATTCTCTGCTGGCTACATCCCTGATTGTTATGTAAATGTAATTGCAAATAAAGATTTTAAACAATTCACAATTGGTCATAATTCAGAAGTGGCCTGCTACAATTTGCCTGAGTGAGATTTAAAGACGCTACAAACAAAGTGGTAGTGAGATGGTGAACTCTGTTGTTGTCGAGACATCTTCCTAACTGGATAGATGGGTTTTTTACGTGCCAGAATGAAATTCAAAAATTACCATGCAGAAACAAGAAATAGATCGAAGGTAATATTCGCGTTTACTGCAAACCGCAAACTGCAGTTTGAGGTCAGCCGTTTGCCGTTCGCAGTATGTGTTTTTAGGTCATTAAGATTCAAATACATTTAAGGCAAAGCAATATATCGTACGATAGACTAGACCATCGAAAGGGAGCCATTTCCTAGAAAGAAAATACCACGTAAGGCATAAGTGACTTCTGTGTCGACTATTTTCAAAAGAAATGTAAACCATTATCGTTTGGAAAGCCAGAAAAAGACAAGTTGTTCTCTTGGGCTGAGCACGGCGCCGTATTTGTTTTTAGCCCACTCCTACCACTTGAATCAGACATTGAAATTCGTCTGGACGATTTGCTATAGAGCTCCATAAATCAGAAATTATAGTTCTTGAAACAAGAAGGAAACATTTTGTATGCTATAAACGTGGCTTTGCAATGGTTATGTAGCGAGAAATCTCTGCGGTAAATGACTTACGTCTAGAAGCAGGTCTTGGCGTTGAAACGTGGACCGCGGACGGCAAACCTGACGGCAAGCGCGAGGTCACGTGACATCTTGACGTTTGCGGTTTGTCGTAAACGCCAATCTTAATGTCCCTAATGCCCAATAACTAAGTTTTCCCGTCTAATAATGCAATGTGATAATTTTGCATAAACTTTGATACTTTCAAACTATGATTTTGACGAAAATCTTCCAATTTTGAAAAACTTAACATTTTTAGTGCAACTCGCGACATTAGATTGTCGTGCTTAGATGAACAATATCGTTGTTTTAATAGGTATTTTAAAGAGATTCACTGATAACTAAGACAACTTAAAACGTTATTTGCAGGTATCTTTCGAAAGACTTAAGTCAAATATTACATTTTAATCTTGAAGTATATATGTTGAGTATATTAAAACAGAATAACGATGTTATCCTATGGCTTTCCCCCCGGTTTTGTTATAATCTTACTGCGCACGCGCGAAACTAAATTTTTACCTCGACTGCGACATGGCGGATATACTGGTACGATAGAGCATTGACTATGATTAGCGAGAGAGGAGGCGATGAATTCTCTTGTCGAAATAAAGATTATGTGGGCTAATTAAATATGATCTGAGCGAAAGGATTACATGTATCATGTATGTCGAGGTAAGCGTATTTCAGTAGTTTTTAGTTGCTATTTCACTGTTGAGGACTAGCGCCCAGCCACAACTTGCAACATTTTTTTTTCACAACACAAGTTGCAGAAAAAATTGCAGCGTGTAACATTAGCTTTACATGTATTTGCAATGACTAATCAGCATTGTTATGTAAATGTAATTGCAAATAAATGCTGTAATTTGCATGGATAGGATTTAAAGACGCTACAAACAGAGGCAGTGAGAATGCGATAGTTGTTAAGTCTGTTGTTGTCGAGACATCTTCCTAACTGGATAAATGGGGTTTTTTTTGTGTGCCAGAATGAAATGTAAAAATTGCCATGCAGAGACAAGAAATAGAAGGTAATGCCCGATAAACTAAATTTTCCCATCGAATAGTGCAATGTGATCATTTTGCATAAACTTTGATACTTTCAAACTATGCTTTTGACGAAAAGCTTCCTATTTTGAAAAACTTAACATTTTTCTTGTTGTTATTCAATGATTTAGTATATTGATAAATATCGATTCGTTTGAAAATTCAGCCGCGCTTTCAACCCCAGTTTGATATTTTGTTTTGCTTGCGCCATATAACTTCGAAGTAGTGTTGTAGTGTACGAATTCCTTTGTACAAAGGTCTCCATATCTGTATTTAAATTTTGATTTGGCATTGACATTCTTACCTGTAGATTCGTTGTCTGTCTCCTCTTTGATTACTTCACTTTTCTTATTTTCCCTTCCAGAAATGGCCTCAACCTGTGTTACAGAAGAATTGTGCTACAGTATATATTAAGGCAGAATATTGTGGTATGTTATGGTAAACCATTGTGACAATTTGTCGCACGAACTTACCAAAGGAGATGAGGGTTTTATCTATATTACCGTATGTTCCAAATTATTATGCAAATCAGTCTTTTGGACATATATTCTTAACCTATTCCACAACTGCCGTGAAATTAACACTTCCTAACAGTTATGTCATATGGTATCTGTAGTGAGAGTTTTGCAGAATATGTGAAGTAATTTGAAAGTTATGATAATATCCACAAAAATGGCCAAATTTTCGTGTTCCAAATTATTCTGCAAATTTTGCATTTTGTACTGAAAATTGGTCGAGAATTTTTTTCCTGGGAAAAACAAGAGCAGAAAGATAGGAATATAAAAGTTTCAAAAATGTAAAAAACAAATCCTGTGACAAAAGCAAAAGCAGCTAAAAAGTAGGCTGGTAACTAGCTGCTATTAAGAGAGTGGTGTGGAAACACCTCCTTTTATGAAAGAAGCAAATATTTTTGCAGACCAGATTTCCAAACATTTGTAGAACATAGAGATTTACAATCATTCAGGTAGCTGACTAGCTGTGAATGAGTCAATTGATATTGATTCTGCACATACTTAAGACCAGGCATCTGGATTAACCTGAATGTTGTGATACGAACTACGTTTCTTAACATTTTCAAACCGTTTTATTCACAAACGAGTCCTATGTAACGCTTCAATGCCATGCTAGATTCATCAGCAAATGTCTTGAAAGTTGTCGAGCACGCCCATACAGAATGAGAGACCTGGAAGAGGGTGGATAGGTAGTTTTTGAGTTAAAAATACGCGGTTGTCAGTTGTAGATTTCTAAGAGTACAAAAGAGCTGATTTATGATTTCAATTCAAAAAATACTTCCCAACTCCATTTCTCTCCTTGCACTTATTCTGGATGCCATGGAAGAGCCATGTTCTTTTCCTCGATTTGCGCTATCAATACTATACGGCACACAACAGTAAGTAAAACGGGCCTGTAAATTTGTATTAAATAATGTTGAGCTCAATTGTGATGCCCGGTGTTTCAACCTGGTCCGTGAAAGGAGGTGAAAGGTCGTATTTCGTAGCGTTTCAAATTCCACTGCTCGCTGTTTCACAAACATTTGGAACTCCAGACTGCATATAGACATGCCACCTTGACGAATTTGCTCTTAATTGTAGACTATCAGCATGGTTTTTGTTCTATTTTTTCTTTTTTCACTGGTACTTTTTGATAACTAATAATCTCCAGTATTTCATCATATTCCATGCTTTCTGAGGATTCTGTCTGGCAACATCAAGTAATTTTACACTGTCAGCATCAAGGCTAATTCTGTTCTTTTTAATACTTAGAACAGTATGTTCACGGCAATTTTTCAGTACAAACGCAGAATTTGCATAATAATTTGGAACACGAAAATTTGGCCATTTTTGTGAATATTATCATAACTTTCAAATTACTCGACGTATTTTGTAAAAATTCTCACTATAGATACCATATGACGTAACTATCAGTAAATGTTAATTTCATGGCAGTCGATCAGTAACTTGGGAGTATATGTCCAAAAGACTGATTTGCATAATAATTTGGAACAAACTGTATAGTATGATCAAGTCGGTTTTCTTTGATGTACGGCGGTTTATATACAGGTTATAAACCCAACCTTATAAACCTCGCAATAACAATAGAACCTCATCACAAGCTATTTTCCTATTGAATTCCTCCTTGATCATATTAGAAATAACTTAAGAACATAACCCCTCAGTTTATTAGCGATATAAATCGCTATAATCGCTGAAATATATATCGCTAATAAACTTCGGGTTAGGTTCTTAAGCTACACGAAATTCACGTATCTTATGACTCGGTTTGATTAAAGACTTATTAACCTAGTGCGAATAAATCAGCACGCATTGTTTTGCGTATACAAACCCGCCATGTAATAATTGCATTTACCGCGCACAATTTTATATGCAATGCCGATATCTCTCCTTACAAAAGGCTTATGATGAGCTATTATCCCCGATCCCGGTGAGGGTGCTACTCTCGGCGTGCGTGGGCACCATTTATTATAAGTAATATCATGTTTGCGGGTATTTCTCTTGTTCTCACAGGTCTATTAACAACTAATATACCTCATTATATTCATTCTTACTAATCCTACCTCCGTTGATGTCAAACCAGGTCTGATTAGAACTAGTTATACCCGGTTTGACGTCAAACAAAAGAAATACCCGCCAACATATTACAAAGGAATAGCATAAAAAGAGGTGCATATTAGCTATTAAACGTCCTGCTCGATAAGGGTCATTTAGTAAAATCCCTCGGGCATTCGGCCCTCGCTATTAAATAATAGCTAATACACATGCACCTCTTTTCATGCTAGTACACGCGAAATTACACGCGAGATGAAAACCTGAAAGTAATTCTGAAACCTGAAAATAATTCTGAAATATATGTCAACAAATCCGCAACTTGCGCAGTTCTGATACCAGGGTACTGGTAACTAACCTTTAAATTATTCAAATTATTTAAATTTACGTCAACAAATTATAAGTTCGGTTGGATTACGAAATAATTTTTCAACGACCATGACCTGAAGGAAATCTTTGCCAGAAAAAAATGATTTCAGCTAAAATGTACATTAATATTACTATGGAAAAAGACCAAAGAAGGAAGGCTAAGAAGAGATGTCGCAGCGAGAAGAGGCAACTATAAATACGACTTAAACCACTGAAAAAAGCTTAAAATTACGATAATGACCGAAAACGATACTGAGCGAAATGTAACTGTAAGAACAAGGATGTGTCCTGAAACTGTTCAAAGCCGGTAAAGAATTCTCCTCTGGGGTATTCTACTTAACTCGGGAAAGAATGATGAAGCAATTTGAAACAAACGGCTTTTTAGATCTTGAAGAGAACTGAATGATGCCTTGTCATATTCGAGGTCATATTTATTTGTCAACAACGAATAAAGTAAGAAACCGAACGAGAAAAACAATCTGAAAATAGTAGACTGAATTGGCAGTGTTTATGGTGAAAAGCAGAAGGTTTAACGGTAGGAAATTCGTATTTACCAGTTTAGCTGAGTTAAAACGGAAGAAATCTTGAAAATAATATCTTGTCTAGACTTTAGCATTGTCTTTGGACGCTTGAACGTTGGCATTGTCTTTTATGGCCACTATTATCTATGTTTGAATGAAAATTTGTCATGTGGTTCATCTCGGGGTTTTTTGTTTTGTTTTGGGTTTTTTTAATATTGATTTTGCATGCTCTTTCTGTGTGTCAATACATGACTACATATGAACTTTGCTAATTAATTTTCTGGGGTGTTTTCTGTGTGTTATTAATACAACAAAAAAAAACAGAAATTGGTGTGTGTGTGTGTGTGTGTGTGTGTGTGTGTTACAAAAATGCATATAGAGCGGGCGAGGGTTTGTTGCTTTCATGTATTGCTAGTTACAACCAGTAATTCCAAACATGAATATGTTGTGTTCACTTAAAGCTTTATCATTCAACAGTACCCTGATTGTCATATAAGTTGGTGCCACAGTATAATCCTATTGTAGTCCTGTTCACAATTTTTGCAGAAGCAATGTGGACAAAATTTTAAACATTGAAAGGATAATATACAGTATGTAAAGTTAAACCATCCTGGCAAATTGGTAAAACGTCAACATTGTTCATGTTCTCTAGTTTGATCTATCGAATCCACGCTTTGTTCGCTAGTTCAGGGGTATAGCAAAAAGGAAGGGTGAAATTGTTGTTTTGGTAAAAAGGCTTTACTGTGCTACTCATTGTGTATAGGTCATTAGTTGTTGAGTTGCTCACCCAATCAGAGTGCATGAGTTATATTGGATAAATATAGTATACGTTTCTTCTGATAAAATATATTTACATTGCTTTTGCGCATATCTTGACAACCTTAATAAGATACCCACATCTATTGTTTGTTTGGCGAAAGGAAAAATATGTTGGCGACATGAACTAATTGATTTCAACAATATTTACCTTTTTTTTAAGCCAAGGATAATCTTTCTGTCCATAGTCGTACAATATCTCGTGCCCTGGAAGAATGTCTTTCAATGCAAATAAACACAGGGCAGGTTTACCATCTGCTTTTAACACCTTCATTTTTGCATTAATTTCTTTGCGTACGCCATGGTTAACCAATCGACCTAGTTTGCAGCCTTTGTTTGGTTCCGCAGTTGCATCGTAACTGTTGAAAGAAATGTTGGATAAATGTTGTATGGTTACTGAAATCATCAAATGTTCTGACACGATCAGCATATCCTTATACATGTACTTACTGTATACATGCAACCTTCCGCCGCCCCGCCGCAGTAATGACCGGTTAGACAATGAATAGTGTCCTATGGGATATAGTGTCCCGAGCATAGATAGGCCACGAAGGGCCAAGTGGCCTTCTATCTGTGCGAGGGACACTATATTCCATAGGACACGAGCATTCATTGTCTAACCGTCTTAGAATATGATCATACCCACAAGAATTCTGTGCAAAAATACATCTTGTTTTATTCTATATGTTCTAGTGAATTTATGTAACTAATTAGTATGCTCTACATACTCATTAGTTTGCTCCATATAGAGCATACTAATGAGGCTTTAAAACGAAGGAAAACGCCTTTGTTTTGCTTTGTTTTAAAGCCTGATTAGTATGCTCTGTATAGTGTGTATAAAAAACCCCAGAACCCTTAGAAAATGAATTAGTATTATGTTCAAACAACCTATTGTAGTTTGAAAGCCCTGCACCTTGGAGCCACGGATGCGTAAAAAAACACGGTCTTATACACCTGGGAAATTAAGATAACTTGAAGTGTGTGCTACCAGGCCAGTTTGATAACTTAATCACGGCAACCAAGTCATTATGCGGGTATGGCAATTCCACAGAAGAAGGCTGCTCTGGTAATTTTAGAAGTCCTTCAACTGCTCTAAAGGTTGGCTACGCACTTAAGAAAGTTGCATTAATTATTCGTGGACAGGCCCTAAGGAATAGAGATGAATCATTGAAGAAAGAAATTTCCAGCTATTTGGAGATGCACGAGACAGAATGGAGTGACAAAATTTCCTCTGTGGCTTTAAACACATTGTCATTTAGGAAGCATAATACCCCGGAATGGCTTCCTGTTACAAATGACTTGATCAAGATACGGGATTTACAGCTAAAGAAGATAGATGAGTACTGTTCTAAGTTGGAGAGTAACCGAGATAATGACATGCACTGGAAAAACTTAGCTGTGTTTTGCCTTTCACGGCTGATTGTCTTTAATAAACGTCGAGGTAAGAAAATAAACCAAAACAATTTCTACTGCATTATGCCTAAAATTTCCTTTTCCGGACATTTTAGCAGACTAGCAGTATCCCATTGGGATACCAGGTTTCTTAAAGTGCCTGTACGCAACGAAATTTCACCCCCGTTTTTTATGATTGCATTTGAAAGAAAACTTAAAATGACAAAGTAACATCTTTTGTAGAATTTCGTTTCCTTGCTTCATGTCGAGATATTCAGGGGTTTTTTGATATACAAATGTCATTCTTATGACATTACACTACACTACACAATGACATTTTAGAATGTACTCATGACTGGTCACTAAACGTGCGAAGTTGTGTGTGAATATTAATGGACCATCCTAAAATTGATGCTCTTGCAAAAAGTCATTATGCAGTAAAAAGTGCCTATGACATGAAAATTAAGTTTGTCTTATTTGAAAGAACACTTAAAATGATAGAGTAACATCTTTTGCAGTTTTTGGTTTCCTTGCTTCATTCTTGAGATATTTCAGTTTGTTTGATATGTAAATGTCATGGTGCGATGTACATGGACATAATGACTTATCGGAGAAGTTTATATATCTTTGCTATTATAAAACCAAATTTAATTCGAATGAAGCATGTGCGTGTGTATTTCCCACAACACGAAACATGTAGAATTTCAAGTGATTTTGTGTGATAATAACAAACAAAGATATATAAGCTTCTCCGATAAGTCATTATGCATGTGTACGTCACACCATGTGGACGAGAAAGCAATGAATCTCGAGGGGCTTCTCACGATTTCAAAACACGAGAAAGCAATGAATCTCGAGGGGCTTCTCACGATTTCAAAACATGAGATTCGCCCCTCGAGATTCATTGCTTTCTCGTGTTTTGAAATCGTGATCAGACACGCAGAACGAGTTTTTGAAAATAGTACTTCTAATTTGTATAAAGAACTTGTATAAATTTAACTACAGGTCGTGATACCTGATGCACAGTAGATCGCTGTATGCATTCTGCAAATCTAAGCAGACCAACACTTGAAATCTTCATAATAACCCCTTGAGATACCGCACATAATGGCATCTTGTACTGTAGTATCCAATATTAACCCATTGCTGCCTAGGCTGTCTGGGGGGTTCTCCCTTGGACGAGTAAAATCAGCTGGCATTAGACAGAGTAAAATATTCTGGAGTGAGACAGAGTAAAATATTCTGTAGTTAGACAATATTCTGGCATTAGACAGAGTAAAATATTCTGGAGTGGAGATAGACAGAGTAAAATGTTAAAGAGCTGTTTTTGGCTGGCTGAGGCAGCAATGAGTTAAAACCTACATTTACAGTGTATGTAGTATACAGTATTGTTTTTATTAGTGACAATACAGCAAGTTTTAACCCGTAACAATTCACAGGAGATGTTCAACATATGGGTGTTATTTTCATTATAGCTTGTATTGTGAGTAACATGTTACCCTGGTCCCAGAGGTTTTCTCTCCTGTAATTTAATTATAGCGGTAAGATGAGAGAGGACAGAAAACCTCTGGTGGGAAGCAGTACAATGATTGATCAAACCACTCCAATCAAATTCTAGCTGAACAAAACGTGTTCACCATCTCTGATTGGATAACCCTCAAACAGAGTTTTGATTCACTAAGCTTTTTGTTACTACTATAGGGTGATATGATTGGTTAAACCTGTATCAGATTAGCAGCCTATGAGATTTGTAGCCAAATATACCCTTAATTACATGAAAGTGAGGTTCGTCCCACTTCCTACCAGAGGTTTTCTCTTCTTCCCTGTCTTACCACTATAAAATTACACGAGAAAACCTCTGGAACCAGAAAAACCTCTGAAAACCTCCGGAACCTAAAAAAAATTTTAAATTAAATTTTCTGATTTTTATGTTAAGGTGGAGAGGCTGCTCGAATGAATGTGAGTGTTTTTGAATCTCGCCCTGACTGGAACAGTTCCCAAAATAAGGAGATTTATTCATCATTATCAGAATCGGAAAAAGAACTCTGCAAGCGGTATGTGAAATTCGAAGAATGAGGTGTTACATGCACAGCTACTTTAAGTAGGGCTTCTCACTTGACAAATAAAATCATCTGGCATTAGACAGAGTAAAATAACGAAGTGGCCGGTTTGGGCAGCCTAGTAGGGAAAGGGTTAAGGAAGGCAGGTGGGCAGATAGGCCCCGTTAACCCTTTCCCTCCTAGGCTTCTCACTTGACAAGTAAAATCGTCTGGTGTTAGAGTAAAATAACAAAGTGGCTGGTTTTGGGTGGCCTAGTAGGGAAAGGGTTAAGCCATATTTTTAATAAATAGAGGTTATCAAAAACATATACATGTATCACGATTGTGTAGGTTGTGCCTGTATTTAACCCATTGCTTGATGGCTGAGACAGCAAAACATATATATTTGGGAAGCAAAGAGATCATAATTATGATCATAAAAACTAGAAGGGGCCCAAGGCAGAAAAACTGTTACCATTTGAATGCATTTGAATGTTAGAGGAACTAACAGAAACTAATCGCATCACATGTATGGTCTCTCCCAGGCCTCTTGATAGGAAACTGAGATGCATAGCCAAATACATGAAAGATGCTTAGCTCCCCCTCATGGTGGCCTTTAAATAGTTACAGTCGTTTGACTTTGTCTCCTATGCTTTGGGCCCCTCTAGTTCAATATACAATCTACATAATGGGGAAAGATGTCATACAGTACAGTTCATGTAAATAGAAGCTTCATTTTACTGTATGCTTGAAGCCTTGAAATAAATTGATTAAGCTGACTAATACACACACACACACATACACACACACACACACACACACACACACACACACACACACACACACACACACACACATATATATATATATATATATATATATATGTACATATATGTACTTATATCACGATTGAGTCGATTTTCTTTGATGTGCCGCGGGATATATACAGGTTATATCCCGTGAATAAATAATTAGATAAAACTTGTGGATATAACTCGAAAAATCTTGATCGAAACTCTTCGAAATTGACGAAACCTTGTTCGAAAACCTCCTCAATCGTGATATAAGTCGGTTATATACCTCGAACTTGGGATATAAGTCATATATTGACGCTCGGGACCTTCGGCCCCTCGGGTCAATATATGACTTATATCCCGCGTTCTCGGTATATAACCTATACATATACATACAGTATATATATATATATATATATATATATATATATATATATATATATATATATATATATATATATATATATATATATATATATATATATATATATATACAGTAGAACTTGAGTTTTACGACCACCCCTGTTACCAGGTAAAAGTGGTCGTAAATGACAGGAGGTCGTACATGGCAAGTAGTGATGTGTGACGTCATAGCAGCCATTTTGGCAGCGACGCAGCGCTTCTTTATATAAACATTGTTTCAAGGTTAGGAAAATGGCGATTTATAAAGATTTACAAGGGAAATGGAAAAGCAAGAACATTTCAAAGAAGTGCAGTCTTGATTTAGTAATGTTAATATGGTTATTAAGAGAAAAAGAATTTGACATTTGTGCGTTTATAGAGCGATGTTCTCCATATCAAAATCGTGTCGTACTATCGTTCACTTCAGTTTTTGCGCTGTGTTTTTATTACGCTTGATTCAATTTTTACGCTGGTTTGGTCTTGTTAAAAGCTCTTGCCTTTATTTACGATCTTCCAGTAGTATTTTTTAGATGTGAACACTGAGTTTTGTCACTTTCCTTTCCAAGTTAAAAAGCCGTTGTAAAACCGTTGTAAAACAACGTCAACGATCGTCAAGATCAACTTGTCTAAAGTTAACACGTATTACTCATGGTTTCGAATTGTTCAGTCATTGTATTAACTCTCAAACATCAACTAAAAAGTATTTAACTCTGACAACAAAAATTCACTCAGATTTTCATCAAATAATGCTCAAAAGAGAAGCAAAACAAGTCTAAAATGCGGTATGAAACCGGAAGTGTTGCACAATTGCCGTGTTGTTTTCGCATGTGGTCGCATTCGCGTTTGTTTACTACGAAAAAACGGGTGTTTCTTTAACGTATTTCGGCAGTTTTATGTTGAGATGGTCGCTCATAGCAGGTAAATATCTTGTTTGGGACCTAAAAAGTGGTCGCTGGTCGCGTTAGGCAGGTGGTCGCACATCGGAGGTACATTTCTATTACAAATCGTCCGTGCCAGAAAAAGTGGTCGTAAACAGCAGGTGGTCGTTAAAAGGGGTGTCGTAAAACTCAAGTTCTACTGTATATATATATATATATATATATACGTGTGGGTTTTGGTCTACGAAACGCAAAGAGTGCTCGATAACATATAGTTAGAGCAAATATAGATTTTCGCTCACCTCAAAAGTCTGCAACAGGCTGTTTCATCTAAAAAAGAATCTTCAGGTAGATCTGCCTGAAGATTCTTTTTTAGATGAAACAGCCTGTTGCAGACTTTTGAGATAAGCGAATATATATATATATATATATATATATATATACTGTACCTGACCATTCTTTGATGCTTCCTAGATTTGACATGGTGGAAATACTAGGAAAAAGGAACAGAAAAGTTCCCGTAATCCTAACGCCAGATGTGAAGACAGCTGTGACTCTGTTAATTGAAACAAGAGGGAATGTTAAAATACATAAAGACAACAAATATGTTTTTGCTGTCAATAATGGGAGATCAACAAAATCCATAAGAGGAAATGATGCCCTAAGAAAAATTTGCCAAATGATTGATCTGGAAAAGCCTAAGCTGGTCACCTCAACCAAACTGAGGAAATATGTTGCAACTGTTTCTCAGTTGGTAGACATGAACCAGTCTGAGTTGGGCTGGCTAGCAAAGCATCTGGGGCATGACATTCAGGTGCATATGGATTTCTACCGTCTCCAGGAGAGCACTTTGGAAATGGCAGTTGTGGGGAACTTGTTGTTAGCTGTAGACAAGGGAGAAGCCAATCGCTTTACAGGGAGAAGCATACGAGATATTTCCTTGGAAGGTAATACTTACATGTATATGAATTACTTACAGACAGTGTATACTGTGTATTGTGTTTACACAGAGAATAATACATGGATGTGTGGAAATATGACATTTATTTCGATTGTTAACTACAGTAGGATATCTCACGAGTGGGCAATTAAGTGAACGAGTCATACAAAAATAGAGCAGTAAACTCTAATGCACCCCGTGATAATCGACACATGTGAGATTCTCATGAATAATCACACATGTGAGATTATCATTTTTATTAGTGGTGGAAACATCAATAAAACACTATATTGTATATAATAAAATAAAATAAAAAATACTTAGTTATCTGAACTTTGTTTACTGGGCCGATACAGCACAATCTTAAATTTAACAATAAATTAATATAAAGATGTGAGAGTAATTAAATTCAATAAAATATTACAATTAAAAGCACACTAAGCATCACCGAATCCATGCATCAGTTGTTTAAAAAACTATACTGTAATCAAGGACATTTGCCTCATAGTTTGCTTAGGTGAATGGTACTGTTCATTAACACATTGCTGCTTAAGCTGGCCAAAACAGCCCTTTTAATATTTTACTCTGTCTAATGTCAGACAACTTTACTTGTCCAAGGGAAAACCTTCTGTTAGCCTAGGCAGCAATGGGTTAGTGATTAATTAACCCATTTCTGCCTAAGCCAGCCGAGAACAGTCCCTTTCATGAATATTTTTTCTTATCGTACAGTACATTAACTCAGTACTGCTGCTTAAGCTGATCAAAAACAGTCCCTTTAATATTTTCTATCTAACACGAGACAATTTTACTCATGCAAGGGAGAACCCTCAGATAGCTTGGGCAGCAATGGGTTCAGGTATTTTCCCATGGTTTATGACCTTTATTATAAAATGATTTTAACTTGCTGGGAAATGATAATCTTACAATTGATTAATTTGCTCAAGGATTTTCAACTACTGTAGTCTCCTAGTACCTTTAATTGAGTAGTAACTTTTCTAAATTTGCTGAAGTACAAAACAAAATAATGCAGTCACCACTGTATACTAAATATAATGCAATAATATCATTCATTTTTAGATTTTGAAGCAAATTCATCTGACCAAGAACTAGATGACAATGGTAAGTTACCTTTTTTTCTAAGAACAATAGTCAACTCAGAAAGATACATGTAAAATAAAAACTCTCTAAAAAGTATCATTTTATAAAACATTAGCAACTGATCTTTACCTCATATACAGTACCACTCAGAAATAACCTAACACTGCAGTTGAGGTTGAGGTTAAGTTAAACAATGATAAAAATGGTAATAAACTTTAGTAAAGCACAATAAAATTATCTAGTAATGCAGAAAACAGTCCATATTTTGATTCATAGTGATTTAGAGACAGTTTTTTCTAACACTGAACAGAGTTATATTACGATTAAGCTGAGGTTAAACCTAGGTTTGACCTTGGTTTTTGTTAGGTTATTTCTGAGCGGTACTGTACATACAAGCTTGGGCTGAAGGTGAGCATTTGTATGGATAAAGATTGGCTTACTAAAGATTTTTATTATGGTACTGATGAAATGAGTACACATGTTAATGGTTATCAACTATCTTAAAAACACAAGCTGCTATAAACCTTGACTAGGAGTATCAGTATAAAATGAACTGATCGTCTAGGTTATTGTACTTCGAGTAACACAGAGACAAAACCAACCACATTGCCGATTACTTAACCAAACACAACACCGACTGGGACTCGGCAGAATGCAGTACTTTATACCAACTACAAACAACGTATCTACACGCAGAAGTGAAATACTAGTGAAACATATAGATGTAGTGTGCTGTTGGCGGAGGGTTAAGAAAATATCGAAAATATATTAAACGCCGTGGTTATAGGTCCGACACCAGACCTTGATTTAATCAGCAGTAGTCGTGAAAGTGACGATGTATTACAATAAAAAATGAAAATTCAACAGATAAAATTTACCTGTAGTATGATGAGTTTCTTTGCTATTTATTTTCCATATATTAAGCAGTTTATACGATATTCCCCATCTCTTGAAAGTTGAAAAACGTATGTGATCGTCCGAACATCGAACATGCGCATTGTGTATAGAACTCTCTCCTCCGCAGAGGCTAAATTTCGGAGATTGGAGGTTTCGGGGGACGTCGGAAATGCTCGGAGGCGTCAGCTGGACATAAGTAGTGCGGGCGAAACTAGTCCAACGGAAAATTACATTTAACCTCTGCCAGATTTCTGTCGGTTTCTTGCACAAGATGTCGGTTTCTTGCATGGCTTGCTAATTCACGGATAACTAAGCCATCCACGTCTGTATTAGTAACATATTTGTTGGTAAGTGATTATGACATGTTTATATGTCTTTCTTGTAAAAATGACAAAATATACTCAGTTTTTTGCCGGCCGTTTAATATATCAGACGAAGACTGACGAACCAGAGGATAACATACTTATATCGGCCGACATGTAGTTCACATTGAAACAACGAACTTTCCTAGTGTGTCCACACATTCAATTAACTGTGGTCGTGTAACCTTCTGCTATATTCGACATGTTTTCTACAACCTTACAGTTCCAAAAGTTATTGATACCCCCCTGATGCCGCCATATTGACACATAAATCTGGCAGAGGTTCTTTTTTCGCTTTCTCTTTCGCTATCCGCCCGCACTCCTTATGTCCAGCTGACGATTTCGACACATCTCCGACGATCCCTGACATAGCCGATCTCCGAAAGAACCTCTGCGGAGGAGAGAGTGTATAGAACGTCTCAAATACCACAATGCTTTGCGATGCACCTAAGACTAGAGGGGGGCATTGAGCATAGATACTAGAAGGGGCGTTCCAGTCAAATGTGCCAGCAGAATAGAGCGGCGCCATTAGAGGGAAAAAGCCAGTGAAGGGAAAAGCTAGAATTCAGGGGGAAAAAATGGAAGTTTAATCGCTAATTTCCCTAAAAGTCATGGTATCAGTTTGTCCCTGAGCCCGGGCGTAGGGCTGAAGGCCCGGTAAGGGTGCCAATCTCGACACGCGTGGAGCCATTTTACACGCGTGGACAAGCGTGATACGCGAACAAATTTCTGTGTATCTGAATATGTGTGGACATAGGGATCTTAATTATAGAACTAGAGGGGGCATTGGGGCCAGAAATGCGAGGAAAAAGGACAAAGCTAAAATTCGTCTAAAACAAGCCTTTTGCTAAATTTTCATCACCATTTCTAAGAAAATAAAACTTTTAGAGTTGTCGGTCTTATTACTATTATAAATTCTTACCTTTGTTCTCTATTGAGGCGTCTATTATCTTCGTTAAATTTCTCCACTCCTTGGCCGTAATTTGTGGCTACGCAGGCTAATTGTGGCAGCCATTTTGAAATTTCTATGTCCGAAATTTGTTCCCAATGCCCTCTCATTTTTGTAAAGTAAATAATACGTCATCCGGGTCTTTTTTTCCCTATAATGGCGGCGTTCAATTTTCCTCACACATTTGACTGGACTCAGGAATGGTGTGGACCAGGGCGCTTATATAAGGGGTACAATCTCGTACCCAGACCCGCGCGTTCCCATGCAAGCTCACACGAGGCTCTGGTAACAGCCATTTCAGGGCCCTTTCTGATTGGCTAATTCAATGCGCATGCTTGACTGGAAATCGTTGCCCGATCTCGCCCGGGCTTATAAATATCACTTGAGCCGAAGTTAGAATATGCTGCAATGAACGAAATACTCTCAACTTGGCCATACTGGAAAGTTTGTATGTTACGCCAAATTTCTTTGGCGCGGCGGAACAGAACTTACGCCAAAATTTGGCGTATTTCTTTGATAAAATTTGGTGTTACTTACTTTGGCGTGGCGCACTGGCAAGAAATAATAAAGTAGTATTTGCCTACATGCTAAAACATCCGTAGGGCAGTAAAATGTCGTCGAAAATCGATAGCTGAACAGTGAACATAATGGCGTATTACACCTCTTGAGCGCACCACGAGACTAGCTTATCGACGGGAAATTTAGTCGGTTGATCAGAGATGAGTACATCGCTTTTCGTGTTTTGAATTAAAAATGAGAAGAGGTTTTTGTCTACATAATTTTCCCGTGCATGTTAATGACTGAGGGAAAATTAGTAGACAAGGAAATCCTTTGTCTTCCACAAAATTTCCCGCTTGCATATCATATGCATGGGAAAAATTAGTAGACAAAGGAAAATGTTCCCTCTTGCATGACCAATGAGGGAAATACGAGGTTTACATTCCCTCTGAGACCAAAAGAATCCTAGGCATTACTATTATAAATTCTTACCTTAGTTCCTTATTGAGACGTCTATTATCTTGGTTGAATTTCTCCACTCCTTGTATATAAATTGTGGCCGCCATTTTGAAGTAGTCTTCAAAGGGCCTGGATGCCAGCTTTTCCCCTCTAATGGCGCCGTTCTTCCTTGCACATTTGACTGGACTTAGGAATAGTACTTATATCATGATCTCTATGCCTATGTTGCTCTTATAAAGGCGTCATTTGAACACGAAAAGGTTGAGTAGAAGCACGAGGCGGTAATGACGTCAAACGCACCTTTATAAAAGTACATATGTACAGGAACGATATGTTTTATGTGTTTCATAAAATTAAAAGAAGGGAAAAAACAAGCTAGAATTGGACAGTTTTGAATGGCGGCTGGGCCATTCTACGCCATTTTACGTCATTCATGACTGATTTCCATACCCTGATAAATGCACGGGGTCTGGCCAATTCTCGAGCGCGCGTCGAGGACACTTTATTTTGTAAAATACAATATAATACAACAATTCGAAATAGAGCACTATAAAGCAGCAAATTTTGGATTTCTGAGATTTGTATTGTTTTGTTTTGTTTTGTTTTGTTTTGTTTTGTTTTGTTTTGTTTTGTTTTGTTTTGTTTTGTTTTGTTTTGTTTTGTTTTGTTTTGTTTTGTTTTGTTTTGGATTTTTTTTTTGAAACTACCCCTTTTCAAGTCTTTTTGTCAAGAATACATTTAACGTTGTTATTATAATTTTTCGAATCTTATGAAAAAACTCAGTGAGATTTGTCTTAACAGATGAGAGTGACGATTTGTTCAACGAGTCATCTGAAGGCAGTCCATCAACGGCAAAAGGTGTGAAAGATGCAGCGTATAGTAACTATGAAATTGTTACATGACTTCAGCTTCTAAAAGCTTTAATTAATGGTGTTCTCCAATCCGTTCTGCAGGAAACTAATGTTTACAACTTTACTTACAAAACAATATACTGATACCTTACTTAAGATACCTTACTCCTCTTCATTACTTGTACTCGAAACAAAATATTATTTTAAAAACCCCGAAAAGACATCCTCGCCGAATCGCTTAGTTTTCTGCCATGTTTCTCCAAACAGTTTACACTGAGGTGGGTAGTTTCATGTGAATATCTACAAATGTTTTGTTTGAGGGCCTTCGAAACAAAGATGGCGGATCGTCCGCAGAGCGGACTGAGAGCACCTTTAATTAAAATTTAATTATAGATCTATCTGCACCAGTGTGTATTGCTAATAGTTTAGTCTTGAGGGCAAATCCATAAGGCTAGCCATAGCTAGGATCTCAGCAAATAAAAACGCCCTGCATGGCTGTATTTGTTTGCTAACTTGTCGTTACCACTGGATTTCTTTCCTGATCTTGTGCCCAATATTGTGTCTATATTTATTGCTCTTTTTTTCAAAATTTTGACTCGTATGTAATAATTTAATTAGGAAATTAAACGAGACTTACCTGGAAGTTGAAGTTTGATTGGAATTCTATCAGCCATCTACGAGCAGAGATTACACGAGATACTACGCATGCGCACAGCTGGTCATATTTCAAAGATAGTGTCCACATGAAATCCCTGTCGATAATGTGCAGTGACAATCTGCAGGGAGGTATACAATGGGTGGGCGTGTAATCTCTGCTCGTAGATGGCTGATAGAATTCCAATCAAACTTCAACTTCCAGGTAAGTCTCGTTTAATTTCCTAATTCTATCAGCCATCTACCGCAGAGATCCCACGAGATTTTAAAGTCATGTGGGCACTATTAAGAGACAGATACACATAGTAACAGTACACTGTACTATATAATTAAAACAAACCACAGGAAAACGTTCTACTATATCTGTAACAAATGTACTGTAGAACTATAAGAACAAGCAACTTGAACTGTAACAATGATAGTATATATCAGGAAATGTGCACGATGAGAACTGACATTAGCTGTCATGCACCTTAGCAGCAGAGAGAATAGCATAACCAAACTTGGTATGTTGTTGTGAATCTATATGCTTATTATAGAATGGATGAAAAACGCAGTCTTTTCGCCAGCTTGCAGCTTGGAGAATGGAAGCCATTGGGGCGTTACAACTCTTAGCTTTGCTGGTTGACGCTGAACGTGTGCTGTGTGGTTTAAAGATGGCAGTATCGATTCCTGCTGCTTGCATCACAATCTTTATCCAGCGTGATATTGATTCTTTTGACACTTTATGATGTGGTCGAATAACACTGAGGAATAGTTGACTTTCATTCTTTCGAATGGGTGCAGTGCGTTTTAGATATTCATCAAGGACGGATGCCACACATAGACAATCATCAGGTGGGAACCTTGGTATCACAAGAACAGGTTGATCTCGTGCTGGTGCAGATTGTTTCACGAGTTGACTAATGTAGAAAACATATGAAGAGTTATTATCTAAGTGCATCGTTTGAAGATTCATGAAATGCAGTGACTGACATCGTTGTCCTGTGACCAGGGCACACAACATTACCAGTTTGTGAGTAAGCTGTTGCAAAGTTAGTTTGTCTGCTGGATGAAGTTTCTTGAGGTAGGATAAAACTACTGAAGTATCCCATGTTGATGTGTACCTTGGTAATGCTGGTCTAGACTGGAAAACCCCTTTGACAAAACGTTGTACTAAAGGGTGCATGCCTACTGTCATATTTCCTTCAAGTGTGATAAATGAAGATAATGCACTTCTGGCAGTGTTTATTGAGCTATAGCTCAATCCCTGCTGGTAAAGTTCCTGAAGGAAGTTTAACACTTGATTCAAAGTTGGATGAAGGGGATCCACATCCCATTGATTTGCATATAGCTGCCATTTGTCAAGGAAAACCTTATATTGTTTCTGTGTACCAGAGCGCCAGGAGAGCAGTATTGTTGCTTGAGCTTGAGATGAAATGCCTTTACTCGTGAGGGATTGCCGGATAAGAGACAAGCCATCAATCTGAGTTTTTTCCCCAGTGGATGCTGTTGTTTCTGGTTGAAAGGTAAATGCACATTGCTTTGGCATGTTGGTAGCAGTAATGGTTGATAAATTAATAGCCGTATTAGGGTAGGATACCATGGCTGTGTTTGCCAATTGGGCACAATCAGAACTGCCTGAGCTTGAGCTGATTCCAACTTTTGAAGTACCTGTGGTATTACACTAAAAGGTGGAAAAGCATAAAAGAAAAGATTACTCCAGTCTAAGGTAAATGCATCAATAGCCCAAGCTTGAGGGTCTGGATGCCATGAGACATATGGCACGATTTGATAGTTTAATCGTGAGGCAAACATGTCAATCTCCGGGGTGCCAAGGTGCTTAATTACTTTACAAAAAATTTCAACATCAAGCTTCCATTCTTTGGAGTCATCAAATACTCTGGAGGCTTTATCTGCAATGACATTATGTGCACCAGGAATATGACTAACAGTAAGCCAGATATTCCTGGTCAGGCACCAGTCCCATATTTCCCTTGCCATATCATTACATGGAAGGGAATGGGAGCCACCCATGTTCCGTATGTAAGCTACAGCAGTAGTATTATCAGTCATGACCTTGATATGACTATGCAATATTTCTTTGCAGAGGGATTGCAGTCCCAACAATACTGCTTTTAGCTCTAGATAATTAATATGTGATTCTTCTGAATCAGACCACTGACCCCCTGTTGTTGTGTTATTCAGGTTTGCACCCCACCCCTTGTTGGAGGCATCAGTGTATAACACATGGTTAAATTTGCCGTGATCTAGTTTCTTTTTTGACATTTGTGCATTGGTTAACCACCAATTGATATCTGCTCTTGCCTTAGCAGTGAGAGTCATGTGTTGGTCAAAATCCCCTTGATTAGCTTTTAGTGCAGTTGTTTTTTCAATTTCAATTTGGCGATAAAAAAGTGGTGCATATTCTATGCCGGGGAAACATGAAACCATCATGCCAATCATCTGTGCAACTGCCCTTATGCTAGGATTGTTTTGGTTGAGGATAGCTATGGCAAAACTGCACAATTTTTTGTGCTTCTCTTCTGAGACGGACACTGTCATGTCCATTGAGTTTAAGATAAACCCGAGATGGTGTATAATCTGGGTCGGGGTGGTTACAGACTTAGTATCATGAGGTAAGAACCCCAATTCCCATAGTGATTGTAAGGTGTCATCAACATTAGACTGACACTGTGCAGGGGAGTTCCCCACTAAGAATGAGTCATCAAGATAACCACTTGATGTATGCCCCTTCTCCCGTAGCCGGGAAAACATTGGCTTCATGAGTTTTGTAAATAGTCGTGGTGCTGAAGACAAACCCTGGGCCAAGCAAGTAAACTTATAAAGGGTACCGTTCCATTCAAACTTAAAGTATTTTTGATGTTTTTCAGCGATGGGCACAGAATAATAAGCATCCTTAAGATCTATGGATGCCATGTAACACCCAGGTCGCATAAGCTGGGTACATGTATGAATGGATTCCATTTTAAAATGGTTATATTTAACAAACTTGTTAAGATCTTTAAGGTTCAATATCATTCTAAAACCCCCATCTTTCTTTGGTCTGAGAAAAATATTGGATATAAACTCCCCCTCTTCATGGGAGCTTTCGATTATAACCCCTTTTTCCAGAAAATTGGTTACTTGTAAATCAACATTACAAGCTTCTTTTGAAGAAAATTTTATAAGACGTGGTTTGACAACCTGCACTGGTGTTACAAGGAACTCTATTTTGTATCCAGTAACAGCAGATAAAATAGCAGGGTCACATGTGAGCTCTTTCCATTTCCCAACAAAATGTTTTATTCGACCTGCTATCACAGGACTATCATTATGTGTCTCTACATGCTTAGGGATAACAGATAAATGTCTTTTAACAATCTCTGTACATGTACTTACTTTTTGAATTTGGGGTGTTACTTCTGGTTCACAGATCTCCCCCCTTTCCAATTCCCAAAACTCTTTCTGGGTTTTGGGTAATTTTTCTTCTTCTGGGGACGGTCCTGAAACTGACTGCCCCCTCGATGAAATAAAAAATTCACCCTGGAAGAATGTGTGTTGCGGGAATGCTGTTCATTCCTTTTCCTTTTCTGGCCTGTCAGTTGTTGTGCAGCCTTTTTACTCTCTTTCACAGTTTTAAGGCGTTCTGCTAGGTCGTCACCAAACAGCTCTGTGGCAACAGGTTGTTTGTTACTACAAATCGCCTTGTAGTCTTCATCGAGGTCCACTTTGAATAAGTCTCTGCGACACATATTCAGGTCATGATTTGCTGAAGCAATCAGCAGAACTGATGTGGACAATCCATCCCAGAGCTCCTCTGGGGTTATTTGGCCAGCTGTGCGCATGCGTAGTATCTCGTGGGATCTCTGCGGTAGATGGCTGATAGAATTAATGAATGTAGACAAGGACAAAAGAACAAGAAATGTCTCAAAGAAAGGATCCTGCAGACAGACTGATGTTCAGACAGTTCAGCCATCAAATAAAAGAAAAAGGAATGAAGGTATATCTCAAAAAAGAGACGTAGTAGTTGCATTGAAATACTAATAGTTGATCAATTCATACATTGATTGTATTTAATAAGTATGGCCAAGTCTCCAAAGTCGCATATATATATATATATATATATATATATATATATATATATATATATATATATATATATATATATATATATATATATATATATATATATATATATATATATATATATATATATATATATATATATATATATATATATATATATATATATATAATCACGTCGTGTTTTTGTGGCATTAGCTAGCTACATCACTTGATTTCAAATATTTTGTGTATATCCCATTTTAAACATAGATATAGGAGGAATATATTGCTGATTCGGCTCTGAAGACGGGTCCACTCAACCTCGTCCTTAGGCACAAATGGCCCTGGTAAAGGCAACCAAAAATGGGACATATATTGTCCCATTTTTGAACTTGGAATAGGCCTCACTAAATTTGTCGCGCCTAGTCAGGCATGTTTGTTTTCCAAAATTCAAGATGTCGTTTACGTTAAATATGTCCTTTCACTGCGTTCAATATGCGTTGGATGAAGTCAAACTACAGCGAAATTTTTCTAAAAGAAAAGCAACTGATTGTTCTTGAGTCGTTGCTGCTGGGGATAGATACCATTGGTGTATTGCCAACCGGATACGGAAAGTCGGTAATTTTTCATTTGCTTCCTTTTCTGTTTGACTATTTCCATCATGGTGGAGAGGCTGGCGAAAGAATTGTTTAAACAGTTTAGTAGCTCCACAAACTTCACCGTACGGCAGAGCGCATAGACGACACAACCCAGCACCAGATATTTTCCATACGTTTTTTTCGGGTGTTTCGAGAGTTTCCCTTAAATTTTCACTCATTTTAAAATTACTTTTAAATTTTCCGCCATCACTTATTATGATTTGCCGTTTAAACTAATGCCTGCGAATTGCCTGCGCTGGCCTGCTTTGTTTCCACCAATCAGGATACCTAAAACATTCGTTTGATCCAAATCATCTCGACCAATCACATGTTGTGATAGTTCAGCCTTTGTTCCCCCCAAATGGCCCTGGGGACGAGGTTGGGGTCCACTATTGAGGATTCAAGATGGCGGCTCAAGCAGGCAAAAGCCCAAGTGACCCGAACTGGACAAGTCATTTTGAGTGACTCTCAAGAAAAACTAACTGTGAAGAATTGTTTTAAAGTTGTCGGGAAGCTCAACAGCATCAGTATGTTAGGGGGAAAATACGAGTTTCTATTCGCAACGTCAAATTTTTGGATCGGTTAAATCGATATATTTTATGTGATGGAGCTTCCTTCTTTTGTGTTACTCATTTTTTGGCTTTAATTCCCTTAAGGCAACCTAAACGTTTTGTAGAAACACCTTCCTTAGTTTATCATATCGTTGTCTTAGATTGCGAGAGTAAACAAAACACTGGCCTATAGCAAATCTTTAACTCTGGACTCTGGTGAATGGCTGTAATTGTCAACCACGACTATCAAAAATACTTCTGTCTTGAATATATTTTCTTTTTCTGTTAATTTGAAGCAGTAATTTTCCAGCGGAAGCTCTCTCTCGGTTTTCGCTAATTTGGTCACTTCAGCTGCCATCTTAAATTTGCTGGTTTGGGCCGCCATTTTGGAGCTCAAAAGTGGAACCACAAACAATGATTCTATTGTGAGTCGCCAATCTATACCTCCTATATCTATGGTTGAGATCGAGTAATATGAGGAGGAATTACGCATGGTATCACTGTGTTTATATCAGTGGCGGTGACAGGGTGATGAAAGTGGGGGGATTGCAAGCCTCTAGGATGATCCAGGGGCATGCCCCCTGGAAAATTTTGAAATCTAGAGTCTCTGAAATATGGCATTTTCTGCGTTTTGGGGGAAAATTTTATAGAATTCTGAGGGTTGTAAAACGTCATATAAAACATACAATTTACACAAGAAACAACAGATTTCAGGACTTTGAGTATATAATAGAGATTTCTGAGTTCAGAAGCAACTACGTTAACTTGGTTCTTTTTTACTTGTCTTCATTTTTTATACCAATAACAAAGATTTATTTAGGCTTCCATAGCAAGCCAGATTAAAACCTCACTGAAAAACGTACGTACGCCCCCCCCCCCCCAACGTTTCTCCTCGAATTTGTACGAATTGGAAAGTGGGAAAATCGACTCCTATGTAATATTTTAACGAATATAGACAGGGACAAAGGAACAAGAACAGCCTTGAAAAATGGATCCTGCAGACAGAACGTTCAGTCAAATAAAAGAAAAAGGAATGAAGGTTTATCTCAAAAAACAGGTAGAGACATTAGTTGAATTGAAATTATTAATAGTTGTTCAATTCATATATTGATTGTATTTGACAAGTAAGGCCAAGTCTCCAAAGTCGCATATATAATCGCGTCCGGTTTTTTTGCGGCATTATAGATAGCTACATACCTTGATTTCAAATATCTTGTATCCCATTTTAAATTACTTCTGGGATCGAATCAAATATGAGAAGGAACGCGCGGTGTCTCTGTGTCTATACTCATTAATATATACATTACGGTTGATGTTATTTCAAATGAATTCGCCATGCTTTCCCACGTCGTCTTTGGTGCTTCTAGGCTTTTTGACATCGATCACTTATTTCCCATTAGTGAATTTAAGAAATTAAAAAAACGACAATTTTGGGTAGTTTAAGCAAGAAATCCGACATGAAAAAGAAAATACTCTCGTATCCGTGGACCACGTGGGAAGTGGATAGTTTGGGGCATTTTCCCCAAACAGCTTCGGAAAGAATTGCCGTTTTTGGAATATGGTTGGAATTAACTAAATCCACCTTAATAAAAGAGATAAAGGCTGTCGATTGTGTCTGACCCTTTGCAGCGCAAAGCAAAATCTATACCTTGAAAACTGAATATCATGAGAGAGCTAAGGATAACAGAAGATATACAGTATAGTTTGACACGCAACATTAATTTCTTAACAATTTTAGTATCTTGCAGCTCTTTCTCTTTTTATATTTTTCAACCTATATATTTTTTCGGCCCGCAAAGGGTTATGATAAAATATTTTTATTACATTGCACTTTGCTATTGCTTATGTGTTGTCTCGGCTATTTATTTAGATGAATCATATCACCCTGATAAGGAGAATGAATGTTACAGCGATGAAGGTAATGTACATTACATTACATAATATGCAACACTGCGCGATTTCCAAACTATCTATGCGCAATCTTGACGTCTTCACGACACCACTGGAATAAATGTAGAAAACAAGTGAAAGGAACTGAATTTTACGCAATCAACAAGTCCTCAATATATATATATATATATATATATATATATATACAGTGCGTATCAAAAAAAAGGCTACCCTTAGAAAATATAATTAACATTCTTTTCAAATAACCTATTGTATATTGACAGCCCTGGACACATACGCGTTGCTCTGTGGTCAGTTGAACCATTTTTAATCGAACTGATATGAATATAATTAACATTTTTATTTCAGTCATGCTCCTTCATACGTTTAGAAGTTATCGTTATTTCCCAGGTGTATACGACCATTTGTTTTTTACGCATCCGTGACTTCAGAGGTGTCCAGGGCTGTCAATATACAATAGGTTATTTGAAAAGAATGTTAATTATATTTTCTAAGGGTAGCCTTTTTTTTGATACACCCTGTATATATATATATATATATATATTTATTAACGTTTCTCTCTGACGAAGGGCCTTCGCTCGAAACGTTGACTCCTACGTTCTCTGTTTTGGCACTAAATCAAACCTTACTATATTTCGATTGTTGTTTCAACACTGCCTACGCAGGACACTATACTTTGATTATATATACTTTGTATATATATATATATATATATATATATATATATATATATATATATATATATACACATATAATTTTATTTAGAACTACCTGCAAAAAGGAGAAGGTACACACAATCTGTCAAATGGACAGTGGAGGAAAAAAAGGCCGTGCTTGATACATTTATGGAGGTCATAAAGAACGGCAAGGCACCAGGAAAAAAGGCCTGTATGGACTTCATCCAGAAAAATAAAAGCGTAGTCGGAAGTAGATCATGGACGGTTGTGAAAGATTGCGTTCGAAACTTGGGGAAAAAAATGTTCGTTACCAAGGAGTGAGGGATCTATATATAAGTAGATCTTAATATAGTATAGAGGGGGCATTGGGGACAAAAATGCGAGGAATATTGGAGGCCACCATTAGAGGGGAAAGAGGACCTGGATGACAGAGCTAAAATTCGTCTAAAACAAGCCTTTTACTAAATTTTCATCACGATTTTTAGGAAAATAAAACTTTTAGAGTACTCGGTCTTATTACTATTATAAATTTTTACCTTAGTTCTTTATTGAGGCGTCTATTATCTTGGTTGAATTTTTGCACTCCTTGGCCGTAAATTGTGGCCGCCAGTCCGCGGTTATTATAAAATTGAAAAAAGTTAATATAAAGTTGCATATTAAATGACCTAGTATATCCCTTTAAAACTACGTCTAGAATACTATTTTTTGTTAAATAACGACAAATATCGTCTGTATCATGAATAAACTAAATAAGAGTTAGTGACCAAGCTATAACCAGCGTAGTGACCTCGGTTTCATATTTTTGATAATTTGACAAATTTGTTTTTTTGGGGATTAGAGTTAGATCTAGGCAATAAAAGAGTTGAATGAGAAATATAAGATTGACTTTGTATTTTGTTTTGTTTTACTCTTCCTTTATACCTGAAATTCACAGAAGATACAAATCATATTATAGTCTCAAACTATGCACATCTTTTCCCAATGCCGTACCTGCAGTTGAAAACAGCACAAAAAGTCAAAACTGCATTCGGGATGAATTTTTTTAAACACTACCTGAGATTAAAAACGAATTTTTTATTTCAAGCCGAATCGTGCAAAAACAAACAAAGTATTTTCCCAAATTCCTCTAAGCATGTGGCTAACACTCAAAACTGATTATACCGTGTGATTTTTCTGTTGCCGTTTAAAATTTTCAAAAATGCGTACGTTCAAACCGCAAAAAATCAACAGGTGTGAAGGAATAACGCTTATTCTGCTGTTAATTTTTCGTACCGACATGTCAACAAACTGATTATTCTGTAGTCCTATGGTGAAAATAAAGAAAAGCTTTATTCTCAAGGAACTCGCAAAACTATACTACAAAACTATACTCGCAATACAATGCTGTTAATTCGTTCTAATCTTTTTTAGCAGAACTTTTGAGCAAAACGAAAAAAGACCTACTGCATATTGTATGTTGGAAAATCAGCTTGTAAAACTACGTTTTACATGTACATTGCAATATGCTGATATAATCCGTTGTACACATAAGTCCCAAGAACGCTGTGTGTATATCTGAGCACAACAGAGGTCCACATAACAAGGTTTGTCAGTTTTTAATATACAAGTCCCCAGAAGGCTTGTGTAAAAACCCAGTCCCCACAATATGTGGTACACACGTATAAGTGTCTGTCAGTCAGTCAGTCAGTCAGTCAGTCAGTCAGTCAGTCAGTCAGTCAGTCAGTCAGTCAGTCAGTCAGTCAGTCAGTCAGTCAGTCAGTCAGTCAGTCAGTCAGTCAGTGTAGGCGTCAGTCAGTCAGTCGTGCGTCAGTCGTCAGTCGTCGTCATGTCAGTCAGTCAGTCAGTCAGTCAGTCAGTCAGTCAGTCAGTCAGTCAGTCAGTCAGTCAGTCAGTCAGTCAGTCAGTCAGTCAGTCAGTCAGTCAGTCAGTCAGTCAGTCAGTCAGTCAGTCAGTCAGTCAGTCAGTCAGTCAGTCAGTCAGTCAGTCAGTCAGTCAGTCAGTCATGGTCGAGTCAGTCAGTCAGTCAGTCAGTCAGTCAGTCAGTCAGTCAGTCAGTCAGTCAGTCAGTCAGTCAGTCAGTCAGTCAGTCAGTCAGTCAGTCAGTCAGTCAGTCAGTCAGTCAGTCAGTCAGTCAGTCAGTCAGTCAGTCAGTCAGTCAGTCAGTCAGTCAGTCAGTCAGTCAGTCAGTCAGTCAGTCAGTCAGTCAGTCAGTCAGTCAGTCAGTCAGTCAGTCAGTCAGTCAGTCAGTCAGTCAGTCAGTCAGTCAGTCAGTCAGTCAGTCAGTCAGTCAGTCAGTCAGTCAGTCAGTCAGTCAGTCAGTCAGTCAGTCAGTCAGTCAGTCAGTCAGTCAGTCAGTCAGTCAGTCAGTCAGTCAGTCAGTCAGTCAGTCAGTCAGTCAGTCAGTCAGTCAGTCAGTCAGTCAGTCAGTCAGTCAGTCAGTCAGTCAGTCAGTCAGTCAGTCAGTCAGTCAGTCAGTCAGTCAGTCAGTCAGTCAGTGTCAGTCAGTCAGTCAGTCAGTCAGTCAGTCAGTCAGTCAGTCAGTCAGTCAGTCAGTCAGTCAGTCAGTCAGTCAGTCAGTCAGTCAGTCAGTCAGTCAGTCAGTCAGTCAGTCAGTCAGTCAGTCAGTCAGTCAGTCAGTCAGTCAGTCAGTCAGTCAGTCAGTCAGTCAGTCAGTCAGTCAGTCAGTCAGTCAGTCAGTCAGTCAGTCAGTCAGTCAGTCAGTCAGTCAGTCAGTCAGTCAGTCAGTCAGTCAGTCAGTCAGTCAGTCAGTCAGTCAGTCAGTCAGTCAGTCAGTCAGTCAGTCAGTCAGTCAGTCAGTCAGTCAGTCAGTCAGTCAGTCAGTCAGTCAGTCAGTCAGTCAGTCAGTCAGTCAGTCAGTCAGTCAGTCAGTCAGTCAGTCAGTCAGTCAGTCAGTCAGTCAGTCAGTCAGTCAGTCAGTCAGTCAGTCAGTCAGTCAGTCAGTCAGTCAGTCAGTCAGTCAGTCAGTCAGTCAGTCAGTCAGTCAGTCAGTCAGTCAGTCAGTCAGTCAGTCAGTCAGTCAGTCAGTCAGTCAGTCAGTCAGTCAGTCAGTCAGTCAGTCAGTCAGTCAGTCAGTCAGTCAGTCAGTCAGTCAGTCAGTCAGTCAGTCAGTCAGTCAGTCAGTCAGTCAGTCAGTCAGTCAGTCAGTCAGTCAGTCAGTCAGTCAGTCAGTCAGTCAGTCAGTCAGTCAGTCAGTCAGTCAGTCAGTCAGTCAGTCAGTCAGTCAGTCAGTCAGTCAGTCAGTCAGTCAGTCAGTCAGTCAGTCAGTCAGTCAGTCAGTCAGTCAGTCAGTCAGTCAGTCAGTCAGTCAGTCAGTCAGTCAGTCAGTCAGTCAGTCAGTCAGTCAGTCAGTCAGTCAGTCAGTCAGTCAGTCAGTCAGTCAGTGAAATCTTTATTAACCTCCAATTCTGAAGAGTACACCCGACAAATTAACTAAATGCTAAAAAGGAAAAAATAAACTAAGGAATAAAAATTAATTTACATAACTAGTCCTTTCTAAAAGGATCAAAAATCGAGTTTTGTACACAGTATGATATATAGTGTGCACACTGTGCCCAATAGTCACTGTTCAAAACGTTTATATCATCAGAACTAAACACAGATATGTCACCTAATAATGTTTGAATAAATCTATCCTCGTCCAGTAAATTAACTGTATAGCAGACCGTAATGGGCAAATTATCGGTAATCCATGCCCACCAGTTCTCTCTAGCTTCTTCCGTTCTGTCGCAATATAAAAGCGCATGGTGCACTGGATTGGTGAAATGTCCATCGCAGGCGGAACAAACACCTGACAATGTACCATCATTTCCCAATCTATTGTTACTGATAGTGAGAGAACCGCAGATAAGCCGTATCACGTCAGTTATCATTTTTGATTTTGAGGGTGAGTAATTCCATAAATCGTACCACTTGCTAAGTTCCAGCGAAGGATGAGCAGCCAAGTATAGTTGTAATACCGACTTCTGTCTGATTTTATCAACCCAATCCAATTGCCCTTTCTTAGTAACGGCACTAATAACGATCGACTTCCATCTTGCTTTAGAAGGGAAACAATCGTTCTTTATAAAGTCAGTAACATAGCCCAATAGGTCAAAATCTTCTAAGACTTTCATGATATCTGGAATAAATCCTGACATTTTCGTGCTTTTCCATTTCCATCTGATAAGTCTGCGCACAAATAACTTTCTGTGAGCAAGACAAGTGTCAGAGTTGATAATTCTACTTAGAAAATACAGTTTTCTCTTGTTGATTTCAGTTGTAATGCTATGCAGTCCCAAAAGACCTCTCGCAGCGGATCCTGATGAACCTGGAAGCAAGGATTGTGCAACTCTGCAAAACATATTAAGGACCTTTTCTAGGTCCTTGCTTTGTTGTCCATTCAAATACCACAGCTCACACCCATAGAGCATATAAGGCAAGGCAATGCTTTTCCATAATTTTGCTGAAACTTTAGGATTCAACGCTCCAGGACGGCACCCAATTCTTGCTAACGCAGTTATGATTTCAAACCCCTTTCTTAAGGCACTTTCCACTGGTTCTGCACTGGTCGGATCAACATGCCAAATCTTTCCCAAATTTTTCCATATTTTCTTTTCTTTAAGAGGAACATCGCCAAGGAGCCAGTCTCTATTTGGTAAAATGTTCTTTATCTTTTCCCCAAATACCAGTATGACCGTCTTTTTTATATTCAGTACAATCCGCCATTTTGTAGCATATTCATCTAAACACTTCAATAGATTTTCAAGACCATATTTAATCCTAGATAAGGCTGTTAAGTCATCAGCAAACATAGGAGATCCGTAAAACTTTCGATATAGGAAAACTCCCCAACCACTTTGTTCAAGTTCAGCAATCAAATCATTTATATAAACCAAAAATAACCAAGGGAAAGAATTCCACCTTGCCGTGTACCTTGCAATAAGGTATAACTCCGAGAATAGAAACCATTAATGTAAACCACCTCCTTCATGTCCATGTACCAATTTCTGATTAGACGCCAACATTTCCCCTGTATTTTTGCATGATGGTAAAGTTTATACAGCATTGCGTCAATCCACATACGGTCAAACGCCTTACTGATGTCTACAAAGCACGCATAAACCTGATCTCCCTCTTCACAGCAGTTTTTTATTGTTTCGTCTATCATGAATGCAGTAGTCAAAGCATCTTGTTGCTTTTGATAGGCTCCTTGAAGGCAGTGAATAACTGATTTAGGTCGTTTAGATATTCTGTTTAGGATTATTCTTTGCAGAATCTTGTCAAGAACTGGTAGAAGACTTATACCGCGGCTATCATCAAAGGTTCGGGATTGTTTATTACCACCTTTTGGTATTGGTACCTTGATTGCTAATTTAAAACTTGCTGGAATGTACTCTAGTATTACAATGGCATGGAACAACAGCTCGAGATGTTTTAGCAGAATCTCACCTCCCATTTTGACATGCTCATAGCATATCCCGTCTAAACCAGACGCTTTGCCGTTTGGTAGGCTAGTCACCACTTGTTTTAATTCGGCCATCGAGATTTTCGAGTCGAGGATGTCTTCATCATCATTTTGTCTAGTAACGATGGATTCCACTTTACGTCTTACGTCATCAGATTGTTCATGTTGTTTGGGCTTGTGAAGGTCTTCAAAATAATTTGCCCACTTTTCAGCAATACATTGCGGATCATCTAGTATTTCCCCATTCACTTCGAGAATCAATGGTTCTTTCTTTCCTCGCTTTCGTGAATTTACCATCCTCCAAAATGAATCGTAATTCTGTTCAGCTTCACTGGCCATGTCTTCGTACTCTTTTTCATCATGCGCTGCTACGCAATTCCTTTGTTCTTTCCGGAACATACGTTTGGCATCTTTATAATCCACAAAGGTTTGATAGCTGCGTCCTCTTGGTCGACCTTCATTTGTCCATAACCTATATTTTTCAGAAACCATATTTTTCAGAAATGTTAAGTTTTTGTTCCAATAAGGCTTGATGTGTTTTTTATATTTCACATGAGGAAGTACGTTGCTAGCGATAGCTATACTTTCAGAAATTGCACAGGCATACTTTTCAATACTTTCTGGATTATCGTCCAACTCTGGAAGAGATTGGAGTTTCTCATTTAAACACATTTGATAATTACCTACTTGTTCATCCGTGCACTTTCTCCATGCAATCTTAGGACGTGTCATATTTTGAGTTACATCACAGGAAACCGACTTTTCGAGAAATCCTATAGAGACTTCCACTGGAAGATGATGTGTGAGATTATGTGAGTGCATGTTAGTAACTTTAGAGTATCTCAGTTGTTGCAGTAGGTTGCTGTCAACACAAATATAGTCAATTGTAGAATACGCGATTGAAGATTTGTAAGTATGCCGCGGACCAACGCAACTAGGAAGTAAGTTTGTTACATTCAAATCTAGTTTTTGAAGCGTCTCTCTAACAAGTCTCCCCCTCGTGTTTTCCTGGCTGACAGATCTAGCTCCAGTAATGTGGGCATTTAAATCTCCAAGAATTACTAAGTTGTCATCACCGCGCTCCCGAAGGCACAGTAGTTCTAAAGCAGATAAGGCTTCTTTGAACTCACAAATAGAGTGATTCGTCGAGGGAAAATAAATACCACATACCATAGTCCAACGCAAACAACCTGTTTTAATCTTAATGGCAATCATGCTGTCTGTAGCCGATAATTTCTTGATCTTTAATTTTTTCCTCCAAAATATTGCAACGCCGCCTTGACCGCGTTTCCATCTGTACAAATTATTGTTCAGGTGGCTACTACTTGCAAAATAGTCAAATCTGTCGTCAAGATTGCCTAAAAAATTTAGTTCGTCTTCATAAAGCCAATGTTCTGAAAGTGCTAAAACGTCAGACGTGTCAAGAAGTTTTTTTGCATAAGCATAATTCCCGTAAATTCCCGAACAATTCCAACATTTAAAGTTTAAGGAACTCATTTGTTGTCTTGTCTAAGCTTTTGTTTTTCAGACCATTTATTGACAGACAGCCATGGTCTGACATAAATATTCGCAGGCCAAAAATCTTTCTTTAGTAAAGCTTCGAAATCTTTAGCTGGGACATTTATTTTTACGGCGACTGTTCCTATTCTTTTACTCGCAAGTAACCGAATAACGGAAGGATTAACCCCCCTATCAGTAATATACTTATCTATTTTTTCAACGTCGACACCCTGTTTTACACCACCCAAATATATCCGTTTTGTGTACTTTCTCTCAACCCCGATGAAATCGCTTTCGAATTCTATTTCTTCTCTTACTATGCCTTGATTGTCGTTAGTCTTCATCTCTTCCTGATTTTGTGCTGTATCTGCCGAACTTTTAAAACGTATTTTCGGTGTCGTTTGACAGGGGTTGATGATCGGTCATTGCTTTGCCGTTTTCATTTCCTTCAGAATCTGAATCACAGATTAGGTTTAATTGTTCCGGTGCATCGACCGTGAGATGCGTATCATTTGTGTTTGCGATAGTTCTATCAGACCCATTGTTTACGGAAGGTGCACTGGGACGTCGGTTGTCATCAGATTCTTTTGTCCTTTCCTGATTTTTTGATGATCTTGTTCTTCGATCACCGTCCTTTTTTGAATTTGCATATTTCTGTTCGAGTTTTATTTGGTTTTCTCTCAATAAATCGACTTCTAGTTTGCAATCTTCATAATTCGTCCGTAAAATCTGGTAATCTGTTTTATAACGGCTTTTGATAGAAGCAACCTCCGATTGCAATGCGGCAATATTTGATTCCTTTTCCAGGAGACGTTGTTTGAGATGCACAATCTCTGTAGACATATCAGCGAGTGACTGTTGATAGTTCTCTTTGGCCTCACATAATTTTAGATCCATTTCCTCGAGCATTGCCTGGATATTTGTTGTTGATGTTAACCGCTCCGCCGTCGCTCGACTGCTTTCGCATAAGGATGCCGATAGAGAAGACAAGACATTTCCAGCGCCCCTTTG
>CAXIUP010000232.1:0-5000 GCA_964035015.1 Corallium rubrum | reverse complement strand
CAGTGAGTCAGTCAGTGAGTCAGTCAGTGAGTCAGTCAGTGAGTCAGTCAGTGAGTCAGTCAGTGAGTGAGTCAGTGAGTCAGTGAGTGAGTCAGTCAGTGAGTCAGTCAGTGAGTCAGTCAGTGAGTCAGTCAGTCAGTGAGTCAGTCAGTCAGTGAGTCAGTCAGTCAGTGAGTCAGTGAGTCAGTGAGTCAGTCAGTCAGTGAGTCAGTGAGTCAGTCAGTGAGTCAGTCAGTGAGTCAGTCAGTCAGTCAGTCAGTCAGTCAGTCAGTGAGTCAGTCAGTCAGTCAGTCAGTCAGTCAGTCAGTCAGAGTCAGTCAGTCAGTGAGTCAGTCAGTCAGTAAGTCAGTAAGTCAGTAAGTCAGTAAGTCAGTAAGTCAGTAAGTCAGTAAGTCAGTAAGTCAGTAAGTCAGTAAGTCAGTAAGTCAGTAAGTCAGTAAGTCAGTCAGTCAGTAAGTCAGTAAGTCAGTCAGTAAGTCAGTAAGTCAGTAAGTCAGTAAGTCAGTGAGTCAGTCAGTCAGTGAGTCAGTCAGTCAGTGAGTCAGTCAGTCAGTGAGTCAGTCAGTCAGTGAGTCAGTCAGTCAGTGAGTCAGTCAGTCAGTGAGTCAGTCAGTCAGTGAGTCAGTCAGTCAGTGAGTCAGTCAGTCAGTGAGTCAGTCAGTCAGTGAGTCAGTCAGTCAGTGAGTCAGTCAGTCAGTGAGTCAGTCAGTCAGTGAGTCAGTCAGTCAGTGAGTCAGTCAGTCAGTGAGTCAGTCAGTCAGTGAGTCAGTCAGTCAGTGAGTCAGTCAGTCAGTGAGTGAGTCAGTCAGTCAGTGAGTCAGTCAGTCAGTGAGTCAGTCAGTCAGTCAGTAGTCAGTCAGTCAGTGAGTCAGTCAGTCAGTGAGTCAGTCAGTCAGTGAGTCAGTCAGTCAGTGAGTCAGTGAGTCAGTGTCAGTCAGTCAGTGAGTCAGTCAGTGAGTGAGTGAGTCAGTGAGTCAGTGAGTCAGTGAGTCAGTGAGTCAGTGAGTCAGTGAGTCAGTGAGTCAGTGAGTGAGTGAGTCAGTGAGTCAGTGAGTCAGTCAGTGAGTGAGTCAGTCAGTGAGTCAGTGAGTCAGTGAGTGAGTCAGTGAGTGAGTCAGTGAGTCAGTGAGTCAGTGAGTCAGTGAGTCAGTGAGTCAGTGAGTCAGTGAGTCAGTGAGTCAGTGAGTCAGTGAGTCAGTGAGTCAGTGAGTCAGTGAGTCAGTGAGTCAGTGAGTCAGTGAGTCAGTGAGTCAGTGAGTCAGTGAGTCAGTGAGTCAGTGAGTCAGTGAGTCAGTGAGTCAGTGAGTCAGTGAGTCAGTGAGTCAGTGAGTCAGTGAGTCAGTGAGTCAGTGAGTCAGTGAGTCAGTGAGTCAGTGAGTCAGTGAGTCAGTGAGTGAGTGAGTCAGTGAGTCAGTGAGTCAGTGAGTGAGTGAGTCAGTGAGTCAGTGAGTCAGTGAGTCAGTGAGTCAGTGAGTCAGTCAGTGAGTCAGTGAGTGAGTGAGTCAGTGAGTGAGTGAGTCAGTGAGTGAGTGAGTGAGTGAGTGAGTGAGTGAGTGAGTGAGTGAGTCAGTGAGTGAGTGAGTGAGAGTGAGTGAGTCAGTGAGTGAGTCAGTGAGTCAGTGAGTCGAGTGAGTGAGTGAGTGAGTGAGTGAGTGAGTCAGTGAGTGAGTGAGTGAGTGAGTGAGTGAGTGAGTGAGTCAGTGAGTGAGTGAGTCAGTGAGTGAGTGAGTGAGTGAGTCAGTGAGTGAGTCAGTGAGTGAGTGAGTGAGTGAGTCAGTGAGTGAGTGAGTGAGTGAGTGAGTGAGTGAGTGAGTGAGTGAGTGAGTCAGTGAGTGAGTGAGTGAGTGAGTCAGTGAGTGAGTCAGTGAGTGAGTCAGTGAGTGAGTCAGTGAGTGAGTCAGTGAGTGAGTCAGTGAGTGAGTGAGTCAGTGAGTGAGTGAGTCAGTGAGTGAGTCAGTGAGTGAGTCAGTGAGTGAGTCAGTGAGTGAGTCAGTGAGTGAGTCAGTGAGTGAGTCAGTGAGTGAGTCAGTGAGTGAGTCAGTGAGTGAGTCAGTGAGTGAGTGAGTGAGTAGTCAGTGAGTGAGTGAGTCAGTGAGTGAGTGAGTGAGTGAGTGAGTCAGTGAGTGAGTGAGTGAGTGAGTGAGTGAGTCAGTGAGTGAGTGAGTGAGTGAGTCAGTGAGTGAGTGAGTGAGTGAGTCAGTGAGTGAGTCAGTGAGTGAGTGAGTGAGTGAGTGAGTGAGTGAGTGAGTGAGTGAGTGAGTGAGTGAGTGAGTGAGTGAGTGAGTGAGTGAGTGAGTGAGTGAGTGAGTGAGTGAGTGAGTGAGTGAGTGAGTGAGTGAGTGAGTGAGTGAGTGAGTGAGTGAGTGAGTGAGTGAGTGAGTCAGTGAGTCAGTCAGTGAGTCAGTCAGTGAGTCAGTCAGTGAGTCAGTCAGTGAGTCAGTCAGTGAGTCAGTCAGTGAGTCAGTCAGTGAGTCAGTCAGTGAGTCAGTCAGTGAGTCAGTCAGTGAGTCAGTCAGTGAGTCAGTCAGTGAGTCAGTCAGTGAGTCAGTCAGTGAGTCAGTCAGTGAGTCAGTCAGTCAGTCAGTGAGTCAGTCAGTCAGTGAGTCAGTCAGTGAGTCAGTCAGTGAGTCAGTCAGTGAGTCAGTCAGTGAGTCAGTCAGTGAGTCAGTCAGTCAGTCAGTCAGTGAGTCAGTCAGTGAGTCAGTCAGTGAGTCAGTCAGTGAGTCAGTCAGTGAGTCAGTCAGTGAGTCAGTCAGTGAGTCAGTCAGTCAGTCAGTCAGTGAGTCAGTCAGTGAGTCAGTCAGTGAGTCAGTCAGTGAGTCAGTCAGTGAGTCAGTCAGTGAGTCAGTCAGTGAGTCAGTCAGTGAGTCAGTCAGTGAGTCAGTCAGTGAGTCAGTGAGTCAGTCAGTGAGTCAGTCAGTGAGTCAGTCAGTGAGTCAGTCAGTGAGTCAGTCAGTGAGTCAGTCAGTGAGTCAGTCAGTGAGTCAGTCAGTGAGTCAGTCAGTGAGTCAGTCAGTGAGTCAGTCAGTGAGTCAGTCAGTGAGTCAGTCAGTGAGTCAGTCAGTGAGTCAGTCAGTGAGTCAGTCAGTGAGTCAGTCAGTGAGTCAGTCAGTCAGTGAGTCAGTCAGTGAGTCAGTCAGTGAGTCAGTCAGTGAGTCAGTCAGTGAGTCAGTCAGTGAGTCAGTCAGTGAGTCAGTCAGTGAGTCAGTCAGTGAGTCAGTCAGTGAGTCAGTCAGTGAGTCAGTCAGTCAGTGAGTCAGTCAGTGAGTCAGTCAGTCAGTCAGTCAGTCAGTCAGTCAGTCAGTCAGTCAGTCAGTCAGTCAGTCAGTCAGTCAGTCAGTCAGTCAGTCAGTCAGTCAGTCAGTCAGTCAGTCAGTCAGTCAGTCAGTCAGTGAGTCAGTCAGTCAGTCAGTCAGTCAGTGAGTCAGTCAGTCAGTCAGTCAGTCAGTCAGTGAGTCAGTCAGTCAGTCAGTCAGTCAGTGAGTCAGTGAGTCAGTGAGTGAGTGAGTGAGTGAGTGAGTGAGTGAGTGAGTGAGTGAGTGAGTGAGTCAGTGAGTGAGTGAGTGAGTGAGTCAGTGAGTCAGTCAGTGAGTGAGTCAGTGAGTCAGTGAGTGAGTCAGTCAGTGAGTGAGTCAGTGAGTGAGTCAGTGAGTCAGTGAGTGAGTCAGTCAGTGAGTGAGTGAGTGAGTGAGTGAGTCAGTCAGTCAGTCAGTCAGTCAGTCAGTCAGTCAGTCAGTCAGTCAGTCAGTCAGTGAGTCAGTCAGTGAGTCAGTCAGTGAGTCAGTCAGTGAGTCAGTCAGTCAGTCAGTCAGTCAGTCAGTCAGTGAGTCAGTCAGTCAGTCAGTCAGTCAGTCAGTCAGTCAGTCAGTCAGTGAGTCAGTCAGTGAGTCAGTCAGTCAGTCAGTCAGTCAGTCAGTCAGTCAGTCAGTCAGTCAGTCAGTCAGTCAGTCAGTCAGTCAGTCAGTCAGTCAGTCAGTCAGTCAGTCAGTCAGTCAGTCAGTCAGTCAGTCAGTCAGTCAGTCAGTCAGTCAGTCAGTCAGTGAGTCAGTCAGTCAGTGAGTCAGTCAGTCAGTCAGTCAGTCAGTCAGTCAGTCAGTCAGTCAGTCAGTCAGTCAGTCAGTCAGTCAGTCAGTCAGTCAGTCAGTCAGTCAGTCAGTCAGTCAGTCAGTCAGTCAGTGAAATTCTTTAGTGAGTGGAAGAGATAAATTATAAAATTTACAAAGGAAATTTGAAATTAACTATACTAAGATTAAAAAAAATAAATAATAAACTTATAAAGTGCAATTGCAATATGGGTCTATATTACATAATTACTCAATAGTTATCAATTTTGTTACTGTAACACAGCGATGTATATAGTACGCAGAATGTACCAAAAAGTCGTCCAGAAATTCAGGACTTAATGTTATAGTTCGTCCAAGAAGGACATCAAGCAACTCGTCATCGTCCATCTGAACTAGACAGGAATAAAACTCCATTGGCATGTTATCCATTAACCATTCCCAAAAGTTTTCTCTAGGTTCTTGGCTCCAACAACAGGTTAAAACAATATGTGCCACAGGATCCCCAAACGTATTCCCACAACCATGACATTCATGAACTACCGAAGTTGCATTTATTCGTTTTTCATTTACCATAAATGAGTTACACAGTAATCTTACGACTGTCATTACACACCTATTTGTAGTTGGATGTCGTTGGAGAAGATAGTACCAACATGAGGGTTTTAGCTCTCCGTGGATACGTAGATATCGTTCCATTCCTTTCGATGCAAGTCTATCTCTCCAAAAACTTTCCTCAGTTGCTTTGATCGCTTTAAACACTACTGTCTTCCATTGCGTATTAGACGGAAAAGTACCATGTTCCAAAAATATTTCAATATAAGTCCACAGATCATGTTTTAAAACAATATTCATGACGTCAGGTACAAAACCAGTTGATACTTTATACCTGTATTTCCATCGTAGAATCCTTATTATTATTAGCAGCTTTCTTTGCGC
>CAXIUP010000231.1:20000-84000 GCA_964035015.1 Corallium rubrum | reverse complement strand
ACTAAATCAATTGATGTTTTCTTAGTACTTTAACTTAACCTTTTCACCACCAGACCTTTTCCCTTGACGAGTAAATTCATCTGACGTTAGCCAGAGTAAAATACTAAAGGATCACCACGGCAGTGAAAGGGTTAAATTAATATGACTGCAAACATGGACAGTAGATATTTGTTTACCTCGACTTGTGAAGCTACTCCTGGTGAACTAGTTTCTCCACTAAGCAATTTTGTTTTTTTAATTGGAGTACACTCATACTTAAAAGCATGATCAGATCTTTTTAATGACTCCAACATATTTTGAATGCTGTCCAATTTCACAGAGAACTCTTCTAAAACCACTTTAATTTCCTGGAATTCCTGGTTTTTCTTTGGGACCTTGTTAATATACAATATAAAACATTTGTAACAATTTTAGTATACATACAGAGGAGGGTGGACAGCTGCCGCAAAGCATCATGGTCCTAACGCTAAAATTGATAAATTATTGATTCATTTGCATCTGACCGCCGACGAGGAATGAACTATGCCCGGTGGACTAGATCCGCAAAAACTTTTGAAAACTCGTCACAGTTGATCCAGAATTGTTAAATTTGGTGGTCAGAAAAATACGAGAACAATTTGTGGTTATCATGGACAATTAATGTGATCAGATTGTGCTTTATTTGGCGTATATTCGTACAATGGCGTTATGGCGGATGGGCATTCAAGACTACTCAAGTTCCTTCGGATTCGACGCATTTTATGTTACAAATAATGGAACAAATCAGAAACGAACTAGATGTTTACAACAAACAAGGATTTGGTTGCACTGTGCAACGTGTGATTCGTTACAACTGGAGAAAAGCGTGAGGTGAGAAATCAACATTATTTGTTGTTTAATGGTTAATGATTTCCCTCTCAAATTTTTCCTATTCTATAAACCTTATGATGCATTTTGCGTGGTTTAATGTTTTGATTTCTGCAGTATTACTGTAAACTTCTATAACTGTTGTGTGTAGCAATTATCTGGATCAATTAAATACAACTATCATCCTTGGGTTTTTCCCCCGATTTTTTAACAGTCTTGTTTCCTTTTATACTTACTGTACTTGTATCCCAAATTTTATAAAATTGTGAATAAAGCTAGCTTAAAATTTATTATTCAATAACAATCTTGTATTTTTCTTTATAATTAAGGTGAATTAAAAATCGAGAAACTTTATTGGATTGCCTCCAGAATCTATTGATAAATTTGGTATAACTGGACTGGTCAAATGTTCAAAGTTTACAATATTTCCTGTATCCTCAATATATATGTAAATAAGGAACTTGAATAAAATTAAAATATTTTGTCTCAATATTGATCTTGGTTACTTCTAAAGCACCACTGTATTGACACTGATACAGGTATTCAATCAGGGGCATGCCATTGTTAACGTTTTAACATTGGTCCAACCTTTTTGCAGTGAAGCACCCCCCCCCCCCCCCAACCAAGAAAACATTTAGAGAGGGCATCAGAAATGTTACTGTATTTAGACATGTGAATGAACTATAAGACAAACAAAGTCCAGCCCAAAGGTGTCTGTCTTAGACATAGTTCACTGTAAGTACATGCAGTAGCCAGTAGCACTCAAAGGCAAAGGGATGAATAATATCCAGGCATCTGTCTTAGACATAGTCACTGTTTATCAGTATGTACATGCAGATAGCCAGTAGCACTCAAAGGCAAAGGGATGAATAATATCCAGGTATTTAATTAGGCTTTGAGACCCAGCATTTGCATTGTATAATAATATGCAAGACAGTACTTCTGTGTTAAAATTTTAATAGTTATGTCCACAATCATTATGCATTGCCTTATGTAATTATACAACATGACAACATGCAAAACTTCAAACTACATATTATTTGAATGATGTTTTTAGTAAAAGAAAATCCATGAATTTATCATTGTAAAAATCCTGTTCAGATTGGTTTGACATCTGTGCTGTATCTCTTCACTTCCTGTAAAAAATACAATGGAATTATTATTAACTCTTTCATGTCTTAAGAGTTGACTGTACAGCCATGCCTAACTATTGTATTCACTTCATGACATGCCCCCACCCCATCAGCTTGCTTCCTGGGGCGAAAGGGATAATAAATATTTGTATACTGAAAAACAATACGAACAACAACAAATTATAACAAATTAGCAAAAAATAAAAAAATACTACAATTATAATATATTACTCACAATAACAATGACCAATAATAAACTACAAATAATCCACACATCAATTTTAATAATCATACTGCTGTCATAAATATCTATACATATCAGGCCTATATAGCGGATCTTTAAGAAAGTTAAGTACATTCTGTAATAATATTTACAGAATGTATGTGGGCCTGGCATGTATACATTTTTTCCAGAATGATGGTGTTTTTATACAGCGACGTTAGCGTTTTGGACCATAAAAACAGACAAATACCAAATTTTACTCTTTAATAATTGTCCACCACTCATTCTACACTTACTCTAAAGAATAAAGCTCAAAATATTACGAAACTCCCAAAATTCTTGAGAAAAAAACAAGCTTTAGTGGCGAGAGGCTCTCTTAAATTATTAGGCGCCATCTTAGCAAAAGCCGAAATAGCATGGTCGGTTCAACGGCGAATATCTCGAAAACGGTTGCGGGGGCGAGGGGGGGCGTCCGGATAGAATCCAAGATTAGACATTTCTTCAACTTATTCCGCAAAAATTAGAGAATTCGAACCATGGGAATTCGAGATTTTTTGCTTTGAAGATTGCTGACAAACCGGAAGTGGTGTCTTCGCTTAGCGCGACACGACCCACATAAACAATCAAAACAAAGTAGAAAAAATACATTTACCTTGCAAAATCCTGCAGATATGGATAGTCCAACAATACATGAAACAATATCACTGCTTTTTTAAAGAGAAAAATGAATGACAACAGCGTAATATTCGGTATTCTAAGTCGAATGCAAAATTTTCAGTCGAACAACGATAAGAAAATAGCGCAATTTCATTGGTCGACAATATCACGTGACAATCACATGATAGCTGTCCACTCTCCTCTGGTATACATACTGGTATAACTATATTTGCTCATAATGTAAGTGCATAATTGGTCATGTTGTTGAGGCAGAACTGATATATGACAGTACAGTACAGTAAACTTTCGAACAATATTCAGTATACCAGCTGTGACTCAGAATAAAAAAATAATATATATATATATATATAAATAATATTAAATGGCTGTGTGAACTACTCAGCCTATACTAGTCTTACAGTGTAGCTTAAATGCACTCCATATCTGCATTTTGTTTACCTCAAGAGCTTTTCCAAGCATTAACTGCCTTACTCTTTTGGCCTCAAGGGCAACAATTTTACCTGCAAAAGACAAATTTGTTTAAACTGTTCAACCCTATCTAGACAGGGCTTTTTTAGTTTTCTGGGCTTGGGCAAAAAGTCCCCACGGCTAATATAGAACAACCACAAATATTTAATTTTTTATTAGTGTCACCTGGAATGCTGACTGCCAATTGATTATACTAAAGTTAAAGCTAGTGTCAAGAAGTAATAACTATAAATAGTTTGTTGATATCGTAAAACGTAACTCGAAATCAATCACAACTGCGAATTCGCCTTTGATTTCTTTCATGGCAGATGATCAGATGCGGTTTCTCAAGTCAGTTTTAATCACGACAGAGTTCGACGACGATTTATAGAACGACGAAGATGCTATAAAGTTAATTGAACCTGGTGAATGTCCGACTATTTATTTACATTATAAATACCGTTTGTGTCTTCGTTAAGTCACTGGCGGGCCTATTGTTGATTAAAGATGTCCATAAGAAAAGATTGCACCTTGTTTCAGTTCACGAAGCTCACTGAATTAGCTGAATTATAAGTGATGTCTTCGCCGCATTTCAAACATCTTGGATGAATGAGAAAAATATCTTCCATGCGTAAATTATGCACTTACGTCACAGACATACAGGGCGGGTAAAGTCTCGCGAGTCGAGATAAGGCTGGAAATCGAGCCTAGGTTCGGCCATGAAAAGCCTGTATTATGTTGTTTTCCCGAGCTGTTTAGTTTGCCCCGAGCGGAAAATACTACATTACATTGACCTAAAGCAGGTTTAGTCCGTCTAACTTGATCTGTGAACCTAACCTGCTTTAGGTAAATGTGATTTAATACCTGCTTGCAAACTGGTAAACTCCAAATATGGAAACAGACTAAATTTGTCCTTAATTTTCACCAATTTGTGGTACTATATTTGCCAAAACAATTATCTATTTTGTTCGTTGACTATATAGTGGTGAATATTTACCTCTACGCTTTGCATCTTGGAAAATATCCACCAATAAAACAACAATTCGTATTTTACCAACTCACCGGAATCGTCTTTGGGTTCTTCACAATCAAAATCATCATAAACATTGTTATCTCCATAATCAAAATTTAACGAGCGTTTCCCTTTTGCCAGATCCTATCAACGATAATTAATTATGGTCAGCCTGACTCAGCCAACTTTGTAAAAGTACTGAAAGGTGAATGGGTTGGCAATGCCAATGTAAAGCGAATCGTACTCAAGCGACATTCTTTGTGTCTGTCCAATGAAAATATTAATAAGCTTTGTTGAAGTCCTCTGACACAGTAAAAATGAAGCAATTTAAGACACACTACAAATCAGACAAGCCACCAGTCTGTCCCAAAATTCTATTATTTATGAGTAAAAAGTACTCCTTAGATGTACCTTGCTTATTTCTTTTTTCGTTTGGTCCTTCATCTTCATCTTCGTCGTCGCCCACGTCGCCATCGACCACGTCGCCATCTAAAATGTTTTCTAAGCCAAGCTGTTTTTTCTGGCAATTTGCGTTTGTTCCTTGACAAGTTAGGGAGTAAATTGTAAGTTAAATTTATTTAAGATTACCTTGCAGTTGAAGAGAAACGGCCAGAATATATATGTATATACTAACCAAAAAAGACAACGGAGCCAGTCCATCTACCCTTTGATCCTTTGACTGTAACGCTTTGCTTAACCTTTGCGTCTTTTTCCACGATGCTTTTCTTTTCCACAATGGTGTACTTTGTCTCGGTTGGAAACCAGACAAGGTAGTATTCGTCTTTTGGTTGAGAATCTAATGAATAGCAGTTTAAGTAGGTCTTGATTTATTACTTTCAATTTGTACTACAAAATTGGACCACAAGCCAGCTAGTAGCTTGCTTCAATTTCAACACTTACCTGGGAATCTATCAGCCAACAATCGCCTTTGCAAGCGCTCGCTGCTTGGAAGTCGCTCTGCCATAACATGCCCCAAAAGTGCAAATTTTATTTTCAACAAGACGCCCGCTAGGCGTGAACTCGGCTACTGTGGGCTAGCGCCTTGCAAAATAATATAACAACAGGAGTGCTGTTTGGAGTTAATGGTTGAATTTGATGCAACTTTCAGTCAATTGACTGTAGTAGTGGAATATTCATCATAGAGAAAATCATGGTGGGTATACTGGTGTACCAAAACATTGATTTGGCAGCCATACTGGTCTGCCAAAACATTGAAATGGTGGCCATTACTGGTGCACCAAAACAATGAAATAGTGGCCATACTGGTGTACCAAAACAATGAAATAGTGGCCATATTGGTGTACCAAAACAATGAAATAGTGGCCATACTGGTGTACCAAAACAATGAAATAGTGGCCAATCGGCCATATTGGTGTACCAAAACAATGAAATAGTGGCAATACTGGTGTACCAAAACAATGAAATAGTGGCCAATCGGTCATATTGGTGTACCAAAACAATGAAATAGTGGCCATACTGGTGTACCAAAACAATGAAATGGCAGTCATATTGGTGTACCAAAACAATGAAATAGTGGCCATATTGGTGTACAAAACAATGAAATAGTGGCCATATTGGTGTAACTAAACATTGAAATGGTGGCCATATTGGTGTACTCACACAATAATACACACTTGATGAAAGTAATGTATCTAAACTGTTGAATAGCATCGACTTTTATTTGCAAGACATCAGTACAATAAATCAATAATAAACAAAACAAGCAAAAATGAAGCAAACTACAGATATTAATACAGTTTAAACCTCAATACATTTACATACAGCATTCACAGACACAAGTCAGTTCGGTGTAAGACTATGATGTAAAGAAGATGTAAAACACAGCATGTTTACCTTTCACTTGCAAGTTGGCTTTATCAACTTTCTTTGATCTTTGATTTACAGCACTTGAGCAACATTTTTCAGTACAATTTAATTAATAACACATGTATAAAATTGATCGAGAATACATTGATCGAGAGTTTATCGAGTACTACACATTTTCAGCGTACGGTTATCGAGATCGCGGACCAACCCAGGTCTACTATAGTATAAAAGCATTGCGAGCGTGTTTATCATTAAAACACAAATTCACAAGTTTCGAGCAACACAACCAAAGGCGTCAGGAGACTCAGGAGAAGAAAAAACTCGCCATTCCTGCATGAAAATCCGCCATGAAACAGCATTTGAGCTGTGACGTCAGAAGTGTCACATGCCTCAGTTTCGCAAAGCCTGTCGGGGCAATATCGCGACCCCAAAAAACACTACTAACAAAACCGAAACCTAGACTCGGCTACCACAGGTAGCCCGAGTAATAAAACTGTAAAAGCTGCTTCGAAAAACTTCAGTGGGATGGACACCAAAAATAAGTATAAACGCGTGTCAGGTCAACAAGTCTTGTCTGGTGCTACGTTACCTCACGCCGACCAATAGGAGATGAAAGTAACATACGGGTTATTTTAAAAGACCAATTACAACGCGGAACGCGGGAAGCCGGAGAACTTAAGCAATCAGTCTATTTTTGCCAGGACGTTTCAGAAGACTATTTACGGTGCGGATTCCCAAGCAAACTATAAACAAATGTTACCCAACATTTTCCTCTTATGAACTTTTGTGAGGGAAAACGGTTAAATCCGTTTCCATCGACGGAGGAAGATAGTTCGGACTTGTCTTCAGACAGCGAGAGACAGCGAAAGTCGTCTCCATCAACCTTTTTCCCATTAAACCAATCAAGCGAAGTCGAAGACAACATATCTGAAAGATCAAGTGAGGACTCGTCCTCAAAAGCATTTCCCTGTAGCTACACAGTGTCTAAAAAATTTCGTTTAAATTTATATGATGACAATGACGACTCATCCCATAGTTCTGATCAACCAGGTCATCACCTTCAACGATACTTGTATGAAGAAACAAGCACAGAGGAGGAGAATTCAGATTTTTCTTCTAGTATTGGGTTGCTTGATGATATTCCCTTGCACAACAACGTTTCTGAAAACTTCGACGTTCTACAAAACTGTGTAGCGGACATTTGTCAAAGGCAAAGAAATAATTTATCATTTATTAGTAAGTCATGCACTCACGCTTCAAAAGTGCCCAAAACTGGATGAAGGGGTTTGGCATTATTTTGCTGATTAATCAAGGGGGCTCCCTATAGTTTCTTGAAAAATAGAAAACGCTAATTTTAACCGCAAAAACTATTAAACCATAGATATTTAGGAAAAGAATGAAACTAAAACTAAAAGGTGTTTTGGTAGTTGCTATGGCAACAGAGACGTTCCAAAATGGCCTCAACTTAACATTTAATTAATTTTATTTTGCAAACGAGTTCCGTTACCCCCAACTTCTTTCCTTCCATTAATACATTTTTAAACTTTAAGTAATTGATAGACAGTTTTTCAAAAAATTCTGTACATTCAATTTTTTAGACAACTAAAAAACCACGATATTCCTTGAATAAAATATTGCGTGTACAGATTTTTTAAAATCACTGCAAAAAAATCGGGGGACACTGAACTCATTTGCGAAATAAATTTGATTAATAGTGGTAAATTGGCGGTAATTTTGAAACGTCACTGTTGCCACAGCAACTGCCATTATTTAATATCTTAAAAGTTATTTTTAATACCTAACTTTCGTTTCATTCTTTTCCGAAATATTTATGGGTACTTTTTGAGGTTTAAATTTACATTTTTATAGCATTCAGAAAACTATACAGTGTAGCCAGGGAGCTACCTTAGCCTGTTCAACTCGTTCCCTCCAATCCTAACTCAAATTTTACCCCTATCCCTATTCCTACCCCTATCCTTACCCCTATACCTATCTAGGATATTTCTCCCCATCCCCGAACATTCTTTAAGTCTCGGAGATTATTAGACAGCACTAACAACACAACAGAACTTGTTGTAATGACCACATATCTCAAGAGCATGAAACTGCAAATTAATTAACTGCAGATTACACTATGGACTCACAGGAAAATAGCCACCGAGAATCATAAGCAGGGGTCTTGGCATCACATGCTTACAATATACCTCGGGGGAAGTTGTACTCAGGGCAGCCTACTTTTTAGTCTAATATAATGTAAATTTCAGTTTGTGTGAACACAGGGTAATTTCTATTAAGAATCCTACTGGGAAATTTCTAGGGGAATTTCCTGTACCGTCCAGGCAGTATGAAATCCACAATTATACCAATTGTTTTTTGTGGTATTTTAACTGTGAATCGCTAGAGCTATGTTGACTTTTTTTATTTTTATAAGTTTAAAGTGTTAATAATAACTGTGTAGTTTCTCCGATTTATTCTAAGAATAATTTGTTTCCGCCTATGCAATTGCAGACAACTAAATAATATTTTTGATACGTGCATTTGATACTTTTAAGGTGGAGATGATAATACCGCACATGAAGATATAGAAGAAAACATATTCCATGGCATTGATAATGACGTTCACATTAATTTGGACTACAGCAATTCCATTGTTGACAATCATGATAATTTTTGTGACTACCGCTGACCTGTCAGCGGTAGCCATAATGTCGGCGAAATCTTGCTTGCTTGCTTGCTTGAGTGTCTTGGACCCCCTTACGTCATACTCGACAGCCATCGCAAGATATTCGGCACGATCGCCATATAGTCGGGATGATCGCCATATAGTCGGGATGATCGCCACGTATTCGAGAAGTACTCGAGTTGTTTTCGCGAGGAATACTGAAGCGAATCAAGTGATCTCGTCTTTGCATTTTGGTTGCTCTCTCGATGACTGTTTTGATTTTTGAAAAGTGTTAATTATTACTTTGCAAATCTTTTCTTCTTGGAACGGTTTCTGTCCTTGATCAGCTTATACAAGGTAAGAAATAGTTTGAAAACTGTGACGTTGTTTATCTTATATACTATATATAGACAATTTCTTCGATAAAAGAAGGTTGAAGGCCCAACTTTATAAGCGAACTTTATAAACTGAATATTTCTAGTAAGTGCTATAAGTACGAAGTACGAGGTTGGCTTTGAGATATTAAATTTGTTTCCGATCAAGTATTTATAGATTTCGTAAATACTTGATCGGGAACAAATTTAATATCTCAAAGCCAACCTCCGAACCTCTTAACCTCGTACTTCGTACTTATAGCACTTACTAGAAATATTCAGTTTATAAAGTTCGCTTATAAAGTTGGGCCTTCAACCTTCTTTTATCGAAGAAATTGTCAATATACGCCAAAGTCTTTGATATGAATGATTTATAATGATAAAATCGCTTTATGAGTTTAAGTTTAATTTTGGTTGAATTGTGTGTTGTGCTCACTGGTCAGTGACTCAGGTTACTGCATGTACATGTATAATATCATACACCAGTGCATACACTAAGAGTGAGAAGTGTGTTTTAACCAACTTCGAGCTAGGTGTTTTGATATTAGATCCAACACAACTTTCAAGTTTTTCATGATCAAACAAATCAGGAAATGAATCAGTTGTCAAATGAACCAGTATTTTAAGATAAGTTTGATGTAAGAGTTGGCTTATTAATCACATATCAAACCTTTGTCTCGCTTATGTTTTCCTATGTGTTTGGTTTATGAATTATTTATGAGTTTGAGAAGTATATATCACAGTGCCCTGTATTTACACTATATACATGTACATTTTATACACCAAATCGTAGTTTCATTTAGGCCCACATGCAAATTAGTTTCCTATTCAATTTGGGCCCATATGCAAATTACATGATGTCTATTAAAGCATAACGGGAAGATAACATAGGCTGGGACTGTTTTTTTCATGTTTTGAGTTCATTATTTTTAGACACTACGTTTAGGATTATTGTCAAGGATAATTGATAAGCAAAGTTTATCCTTATAGAATACCTAAACATTAAAAAGTTTCTGAAATCAGAAATGTTATGTTTACTACGGCTGCTTCAGCCTCGTGTTATAAATGAACTACGTTTTATCCCGAGTCAGTTTGTATGCACAGTTGAAACTCCGATTTCGTCTATAAGAAATTTATACTTTATGCTATGGGGTGTTGGTAGCACAGTGGTTAGTGCATGTGCCTTTCACCTCTGCGAGCTGGGTTCGGTACTGCACGGTGCAGTTATCTGATTAAAATAATTCACCTTAGCCGCATGTGAGGAGTGCTTCCAGTTTGACTCTACCAAACACCACAGGTTTCCTCTGGGTACTCTGTACTCTGGTTTCCTCCTGTATTAACACTGGACCAATGAGGGTGGGCCCTTACTGGACCTCTGTGGAATAACAGTTTAGATATAGCTGATAGAGTTATCCAGTATAAATAAGGTTAGTTTAATGTAGTTTAATTTAAACAAAATATGTTGGCTGTTACATAGACATTACAAAACCTTGACTTGGTGCTTTGTTTACTTGTTTTAGGTCTTGTTCAATATCTTGTATAATGAAATTAAGAAACCAAAGTTTGTGCACACCAGAGCTGGTACAATGGTCTGACCATAGAATAGTAGATACACCAGAAGTCTGACTCTTGTGAAAGTACTAAAACATTCTATAATCTAGTGTCTAAGTGCCACCAATTGTATATTTTGATAAATTGTTGTAAAGCTATTGTGAACTGTTGGGAAACTTAAAGCCTTGAATATGTTGAAAGCCTTGAAATGAAGAAATATATCTGTTGACACTACAATACTGAATATTGTTGTACTGTCTTATTTAAAATACTAGCAGAATCACAAAATATTAGTGATACATGTGCATTACACTTGAATGCCACTGACAGCATATTTATGGCAGGTAAAATGTTGTTTTGGAACACAATGTTGATTATCTGGGGTGATTAATTCTATGAAAGTTTTCATGATGATAATGTAATATAGATAATTTTTGTGGAAACACCATGAAAAAATACTATTTATTTGCTAAGCTTTCGGCCTGAGTCAACAGGCTGAAAGCTTAGCAAATAAATATTTTACATGGTGTTTCCACAAAAGTAATCTACATGATGTATATGATTGGGGGTGAGTTGTACAAAGCCAAGATAGCTTATCTAGTTGATAAGTTCTAGCTAAAGAACAGCACTAATCATGATTTCAACCTAATATAAAATTTTATCCACTGAATATTTAGTTATGTACAGTATCTGATAGTGCTGTTTAGTTGATAAAAGTTAAATTGGGTTGTTCAAAGCACCACTAGAGCGGTTCTCTAGCTAGGATTTATCCTCCAGATAAGCTATCTGGGCTTTGTACAAAACTCTGAATTTTACAAGTTCACTTCATGTAAAACTTGGGGGCATGTTTATAATGCTAATATAATATGCTAGCAATTTTATGTTTTGGAAACAGCCAGTAAAGATGTATGTATAGTATGTGCCATGCAGTGCTGTAAGTAACTTCGTTACAAGTAACTAGTTACAGGTAATCGTTACATTTTTGAGTAACGATAACGGCAACTCGTTACATTTTGGGAACACGTAACTGTAACGGTAACTAGTTACAAAAAATACCTGGAAAACGAAACGATTACAAGTTACATTTTGCAAACCGTACGTTCGTTACATTTGGTATTGAATCTATTGACTTTTATTAGTCTTTTGTCTTCTTTGTGGTAAATCCTTTTCCGAATTGAGCGCTTATATTTTCTCCACCGCAAATCAGTGCCGACTGCCGACTGCCGACTGCCGATGTTGTCACGTCGGAAATACCCGTCAGCATCGCACGACAGCAATGCACGCGCACGATCGGAAATGCGGCTGCCGTTCGAAGCTCGCGGAATACAGGCTGACCTGTATTAGCTACGCATGCGTAGAACGAATATCCTGCGTCATCAAGGCCGACGACTCACTTGAGCCAGCACGCACGTGGCCTGCGAACTGTCCCATGAAAGTGGCCGATTTTCTATGCGATTTTCGATCGTTTCACGTGGCGTCTTCACGTGTCTGTAGTAAATATTTTACTCCATAATACTGGGTTAATTTCGCCATATCGTCGCTGGAATCGGAAGATGATGTCGATAAAATTGAACAAACTGACAACGTGGCTCATCCATGGCCTCTTCAGGTCATGGGTTGCTCTTCAGGCCACATCGTTCTAGCATGACAGATAGACATTTTGAAAATTACCTTCTTGTGAAATGCAACAAAGACTTTATTTAGGCAATAAACATTTATTAAGTTGAACTCATGGACATGAAGAGTTTTGTTACCATTTATTTTATTGTTTTTATTTTTTGTTTAGAAAGTTTTAAATGTTGTAACTAGTGACACTTTTATAACTACTGATGCAACAGATGTATTAAATTTTATGATCATGATATAATGACATCCTTGACATGCGCGATATTGGCGTCAGCATAAGAGGCAATAAATCAAATGTAACTTGTAACTTTGTAACTAGTTACAAAAATTACATTGTAACTTTGTAACTGTAACTAGTTACTTTTTCCCAACTGTAACTTGTATCTGTAACTAGTTACATTTCTGGTAATGTAACTGTAACTGTAACTAGTTACAAATATACTGTAACTGTAACAGCACTGGAACTGCCATGTTCAAAATAGCAGTTTACGTATAAAATGATTTAAAATAACTATCAGTTTTTTTTGTGTGCTTTTCACGCAGTCATGCCTTGCTTCTTAAGTCTATATCTCTTTCTGTACTTAGCCGCGGTAGTCACATGTACGCATTGCGTACCTATTTTTACGATGGCGACGACGATGACAACGATGATGATCAAAGTCACTGTACTGATGACGACGACAGCAATAGTAGAAGTAGCAGTGACAGCGAGTTTAACGTTTCATTCGATGAAAGTGATGGAAGCCTTCAAAATGAAACAGCTGATCAGAAGCAAAATGTCAACCCTGGCCAGGACGGTGCTAGCAGTCATTCGCCACTTTGCAGCGGTTCTTCTGTATCTGCCTTCCAATTCCATAGCCTTTTATTAACTCTAAGTCAGAGACACAACTTCTCATCTCTTGCACTTGACAACATACTGAAATTATTTAAGATGAGTTTACCAGAAGGAAATAAATGTCTTGCGTCAAGTTACTTGTTTCAGTCCCAGAAAGAAATGGAACTTCAATATTCTTTCACAAAGTATTCAACATGTATGAATTGCCAGAGGGTGCTTAGTAACGATCTTTGTACGAACACTTCCTGCGGCAGGCACCAGAGAAATGGGAAAGGAAATGATTCCAGTACCTTCTATGTTATTGACATATTGCAAGAATCAAAAAGGTTGATACCAGGTACGAAGCATGAAGGATTGAAATTACTATTATTAATTACTAATACAACATTTGCTACGCTTCAGCCTTTACAACATAATTTTTCTCTGTGCCTTTTCTTTTTCAGTATTCATAACAAATGTCGGTCGGTCGGTCGGTCGGTCGGTCGGTCGGTCCGTCGGTCCGTCGGTCCGTCGGTCCGTCGGTCCGTCGGTCCGTCGGTCCGTCGGTCCGTCGGTCCGTCGGTCCGTCGGTCCGTCGGTCCGTCGGTCCGTCGGTCCGTCGGTCCGTCGGTCCGTCGGTCCGTCGGTCCGTCGGTCCGTCGGTCCGTCGGTCCGTCGGTCCGTCGGTCCGTCGGTCCGTCGGTCCGTCGGTCCGTCGGTCCGTCTGTCTGTCTGTCTGTCTGTCTGTCTGTCTGTCTGTCTGTCTGTCTGTCTGTCTGTCAAAAAAGGAAAATTTCGTACAACGTTCTTAGAGAAGATAATTTTAAAAAATGCTTGATTGCGGTCATTATTATGTTTTATATTTATATGCAAATCATAAATATTCAGGATCTCAGTAACCGGCTGGCGGAGGTGCCCTCATTAAATTCAATGATTGATTAAAGAAAATGTTATTTTCTTAAACATGCGACGTCTTATAAGACGTAACGCTGTTCTCATAACGCTGTTGTAAGGCTGTTCTCATAACATGACGTACATCTAACTTTAATGTACGTTACGTACATTAAAGTGAGATAGCTACATACATTCGCATCGCGTTGTGGTTGTAGGCGAATGTACGCCTACACAATAAACCAAGTAACATGTCCCTTAAAATTTTAATTGTTATTTTCAAAACAATGCCTTTTTAAATTTAAACGTGCAACTCAAATTATATAATTTACATGCATGCCAATTTTCAGTGTTATTGTTTTGTGAGCTGATTAAGTTTAATTATTTTTTTAAATAGAAAATTGGAAATCTATGGAAAAATTTATAGCCACTTATATCCATGAAACTGGTGTTTACCGAGATATTATAGACGGAAAGGTTTACCAAAGACAAAGTGCTGCTGTCAGTCGCGATGGAAGTTTTCCAATATCACTTTATTGGCACATTGATGGAGCGCCTGCAATGAAGTCCAAAGATATTTCATTATGACCAATCCAATGCTTTGTCGTAGAGCTGCCGTTATCTCTCCGTTACTCATTTAAAAACATTCTAATGTGTGGTCTATGGTATGGAAGAAAGAAGCCAAATATGGTAACGTTTCAGCAGAAGTTCGTCGAAGAAGTCGAGTTTTTGAACAAGGGCTTCTCCATAGACGTAGAAGATCAGCTTTCCAAAAGATTCAAACTTGTAGTAAATGGGCAAGCTGCTGACTTCGTGGCAAAAGCTCCGTCAGTCAACTTCAAGCTTTACAATGGGAAATTTGGTTGTTGCGATTGCCTTCATCCCGGACAAAGGTTACCAGTGCCAGGAAACAAGAGAGTCTACCCATATTCTCCTGATGGTTTTCCAAGAAGAACTCATGCCAATACTCTTACTTATGCACAGCTGGCGGCTGATACTGGTGAAGCTGTTTTTGGGGTTAAGGGCCCTTCTCCAGTACATAATATTTTGCAAATACCCGAGATGCTGTTATTCGATTATATGCACCAAGTACTGGAAGGAGAGTTTTCAAGGCGAATGTCCAAATGGTTGAGTGGAAAGTGCAGCAGTGGCGCTAGTCTTAAACCTGTTCAAGAACAGTTAAGCAAAAATCTTCAAAATGTTGCCATACCCCACGACTTCAAGAGAAAATTCAGGCCACTAGAGGAGTTTAATAGATGGAAGGCAAGCGAGAAACAAGCATTGTTTCTTCATGCTGGCTTACCTTTGTTGAAAGGTGTCCTTCCGCCAGAAGTTTTTTATCACTATGCCCTCATGGTAACTGGGGTACGAATGTTGTGTGAAGACAAAATAACTGATGTCGACATATCTATTGCCGAGGCTATGCTGCTCAGCTACACAAGAATGTTGCCAACTGTATACGGAACATATGAAGCAACATTCAACACCCATTCACTAACGCACCTGGCAGAACAAGTCCGAGGACACGGCCCACTTATCCTACATTCTTCTTTCATTTTTGAGTCAATGCTAGCGCATCTAAAAAGGTTTCATCATGGTACACGTCAAAAATTGGCTATTGCACAGCATGTAAACCAGCAAGTCTTCCAAGCGTGTGAGAATAACGACGACGCTAAAGAGTTTGCTAAGAAAATTTTGGAACCATCACGTTCGTCAAAACTAGTAACCCTTTCCGATGACATTAGTTTGTTTATGCCTCTCCAACCACACGATCCTCTCATCCCTTATGTGATTGAAGATTTCCCTAGTAACGACGAAGGAGTAGCAGTAGCCCAAAGAATGATTAGGAATGGTGAAGTATATCATAGCTCACTTTACAAAAGACGGAAAAGTGCTGTCAGTTATCTGGTTGAGTTTGACGATGATGGAAGCAAACGTTTTGGTAAAGTGGAGTACTATATCAAGAAAGACAATACAGCTTTTGCAGTCATCAACATTTACAGAAACCTACAATTCAACATTTGTGAGAAAGGATTGCCAGTACCCAATGATCTTGTTGTTAAAGAATTTCGCTTATGCGGCTCTCTTGGATGCCACTTTACTGCAGTTCAGAATACTACTGCATACAAAGTAATTAAATGTTCGAGGATTGTTTCCAGAATTGTTTTTGTTATCAGTGATGAACAGGGTGTTTATGGCTATGTGTCATCAGTATTAAAGTGTTATCAACATGACTAATGTAAATATTCTAGAGAGAAAACTTTGATGTTCGCAGGAATTGGAAATTATTTTCGCTGTCCTTTTTTGTATACAGTATATACTCGTAAGCCAGCTAATCAATCATGTAATCAAATGCTGTTAAATTATATGCTTCTATAGTAATGTTAAAGAAGTTAAATAATTATTTAATTTTATTATGCAAAAGGTGTGGTAAACATTATTACGGTATGTAGAAAGTGTCATCACGTCATTCCAAAAAAAAAATTTAATAATTATAGAAGCTCAATGAATCAATACGATGGGGGCCAGAAAGAAATTTGTTGGCAGAAAGGCAGTTGGGAATAGAGGCCGTGAAAGTGCAAATAATTCTAGCCAGAACAGATCTTCACTGTATCTGATTGGATAATCCTCAAACAGACTTTTGATTGAGTAGACTTTGTTTACTACGATGATATGCTTGGTTGAACCTTTATCAGATTAGGCTAGCCCAATTCGGCCTGAATTTCATGAAATTGAGATTTGTTATGAAATTACCAGACAGAAAATCTCTGAAGCAGGGTACTTTGGGCCTTAATTTATTTTAAAAGATATGCAATATTATTAAACTAGTGCCGTAGTTTATGCCAATAATGACTTCTATTGGCAAAAGACTTGTTGTCGTAAGTGAAATTAATCTGAATAAAACCAGTGCCCTGAAATGTTTAAAAGTCAATTTTATTTTATATTATTTATGTTACAATCACTTATACTTTATATTTCTTAATATATAAAGTGATTGTTTTTCTACTTCAAATTCTTCCCTCAGTGCTCTTATTATAAAGATTATTCTGTAGGATACAATAAGATAAGTACATAATTTCTTCCAAGGTATTAATTCCTACTAAGAACATATGCCTACAATACATGTATATTAAGATTCTATTCCCCAGTATCTTAAATAAATTCATCTTCCTTTTTATGGTATGATCATGCATATCTTAATAAGATCTTAAAAGATCCTATATAAGATCTTATTTTCATTTAGGATCTTATAAGATTCTATTATAATAAGATCCTGAATAAGATCCTAAAGCATCCAAAATAAGATCCTATACTTACATAAGGATCCTATATAAAATCCTATGACTATAAGATCCTTAATAAGATCTTAAATAGGATCCTAATCCAATGCAGGATCCTGAATAAGATCCTATTCCTATTTAGGATCTTATAGAATCTTATAAGATCTGTTAAGATCTTATAGGATACTATTCAGGATTTCTACCAGGGCCAATACTCACAACCATCGTCTTCGCTTATTGCAGAACGGGAAAAATGTAATTCTGTAACCATGAAACATGACAGAAGAAGTTGTAATCGAGCGAATAAATGCAAATTAACTTGTTTACTAGTGAATTGTCAAAGCGTAAGAAATAAAGCTGCTGAAATTGAGGCAATTATTGATATGCATGAACCGGATATTATTATTGGAAACGAGTCTTGGCTCCATTCTGGTATAACGAGCAATGAAATTTTCCCAGATAACTACAATATATTTAGGAAAGACAGAATTACCGACCACCACGGGGGCGTTTTTCAGGCCGTGAAGAAGGATATTTTGGTTACTGAACGCTCGGAGTTTGATACCGATTGTGAAATTGTTTGGACACAATGTCAAATTAAAAGCCAGAAATCAAAGTCTATTTTCTTTGCCTCATTTTATCGGCCTAATATGAGCGATATGGTTAGCCTCGATGAACTGAATAATTCGCTTTTCAAACTATCTGATAAACTGAACAATCACTATGTGATAGTGGCCGGAGATTTCAATGCACCTAATATTGATTGGAAAGATTATGCCCCAGAAAAGGCTTCTGTTTATTCTGATAGATTGTTGGAAATTGTTAACGAACACGGACTTAACCAAATGGTTAAAGAGCCAACAAGGAGTCAGGGAGAGACACATAATATATTGGACATGGTCTTTACGAATAACGAAAACATTATTAATAAGGTTAAGGTCCTCCCGGGAATTAGCGACCACGATATTGTTTACTTCCAGGTTAATTTGAAATGTAAAAAGAAAAGGCATGTGAAGCGTAAAGTCTTCATCCGGAAGCGGGCAGACAAAGAACTAATACAGCAAAGGCTACGAGAGTTTGCTAATAACTTTGAGTGTTCGTTGAAGCACGAGTCCCTTGACACTAAGTGGGATGCATTCCAACAGGGTATTCAAAACATAATGGACTCTTGTATACCATGTAAATACACATCATCTCGTTATAACTTGCCCTGGTTTAATGGTGTACTTAGGAGACAAACCCGAGTCAAACAAAAGTTATATAACAAAGCTAAAAAGTCGGGAAAAGAGATTGACTGGACTAAGTTTAAAACGGCTAGGAAACACCTGAGTAAGAACTTGAAGAGAGCTAGGGATACATATCTGACTGGCTATTTAACTGATACTATGCAAGAAAATCCTAAAGCATTTTGGTCCTACATCAAGAGATTACGACAAGACAACCCAGGCGTTGAAGATTTTAGAATGGATAATGAACTCATTAGTGACGCCGGTTTAAAGTCCGAGGTACTTAGTAAACAGTTTGCTAGTGTTTTCACGACAGAAAATATCGAGAATATGCCATCCCCAGGAAGCAAGCTTACGCCTACCATTGGTAATATTGTGATTACGGTAAAAGGAGTCGAGAAACAACTAGCATCCTTAGACCCAAAGAAAGCAAGTGGACCGGATGGAATCCCACCATGGTTTTTAAAAGAGAATGCAAGCCAAATAGCCCCGATTCTGACAGATATATACCAAGAATCAATTAGTAGCGGAATTTTGCCAGGTAAATGGAAAGAAGCTAATGTGTGTGCGGTATTTAAAAAAGGCAAAAAGTGTGATCCGGGAAACTATAGGCCGATATCTTTAACCTGCATCGCTAGTAAGATTTTGGAACATATTGTGCATAGTCACCTAATGAAGCACCTCGAAAGGCATGGCATACTCATTGATAATCAGCATGGCTTTCGGGCCAAACGATCCACAGAAACTCAATTGATATGTACTGTTCATGATATTACTCACGCTATTCAACAAAACAAACAAGTAAACTTGGCTATTCTAGACTTTTCAAAAGCTTTTGATAAAGTCCCGCACCAGAGATTATTGACAAAGTTGGAGTATTGTGGGATCCGGGGATCACTTCAAGAATGGTTTAAGTCATTTCTTACAGATCGAAGTCAAGTTGTGGTATGTGATGGTGCGACATCAACCCCTGTTACAGTTACATCTGGCGTGCCCCAAGGCACAGTCCTTGGTCCTGTCTTGTTTTTACTGTATGTAAATGACCTAGCTGATGAATTGAAATCTACTGTAAGATTGTTCGCCGACGATGCTCTACTGTACTGTTTTATTGAAAGTGATGTAGAATCAGATTCTCTTCAGGGTGATTTGTGTAAACTCGAGGAATGGCAAACTCGTTGGCAAATGGAGTTTAATCCGACCAAGTGTAAAGTGATGTCCATTATAAAGGTGTGCGAATCCGATCCGAATCCGAGTCCGAATCCGATCCGATCCGGTCCGATCGGATTCGGATCGGATTCGGATCAAAATTTACGCGTCCGGATCGGATCGGATCGGATTTTATTGCTTTTATGTCGGATCGGATCGGATTTTGCGGGGTTTTCCCCGGATTGGATCGGATTCGTTTTTCCGCGTATTGAGAAACACTCAGTTAGATTTTGTCATTGAAAATCATTAAACTCGCAAGGAACTACGTTTTGGCTTTTCCCGTTCACAAATCACAATCGCCCTGGCGTCAGGACTTTGAGGCGACGACAAAATAAAAACTATGTCTATGACAAATTGACAATTATAATTAACTTGGCACTTGACATTTGACAAGTTGATGTGTTTTCCGCCTTTCCGGCTACAATGCTCGTTGTTATTGTAGATTGTAGAGTAGACTTCGTAAAAGCGCACACGTGGAATTTTAGATCGCATTTTATTATAATATGGCTGAAACTATTGAGGCGGTACAACCAAATGCATCTGCTAAACTACTAAATAAAGATATGGTCGAAAAACTACTACGAGAGAAGTCAAAACGCGTTGTGATAACGACTGTCGAGGACAAAAAGAAGCGATCCGAATGTTGGAAATTCTTCGGCTTCCCAAAAGTTGATGGGGTGATTTATCACGAAATGGCAGCTTGTCATAAATGCTTTATCATTTACAAGTATAGTTCATCGAAAGGGAACGCTCAATTAAACAAGCACATCTGCGCTAGGGACAAGTTGAAACTAGCAAAAGGGCAAACATCGCTGAATTTCTTGAGTAAAACTCTACAAATGTTAGACATACGTTTCGTTCAAAGTTTGAACTTCAAATCCGATCCGAATCCGATCGGATTCGGATCGGATTCGGATCAAAATTTACGCGTCCGGATCGGATCGGATTACAAATTTTCACATCAAGTCGGATCGGATCGGATCGGATCTAATATATTTTTTTCGGATTGGATCGGATCGGATTAATTTTTTTTTAATCGGATCGGATCGGATTCGGATTGAGTACTTAGACAAACCTCCGGATTCAAAGAGGTCAATCCGATCCGATGCACACCTTTAGTCCATTACAACTAAGAAGAATACCATAAAGAAACAGTATATGTTCTGTGGTCAAGTGCTGGAAGAAGTCAAAAACCACCCATATCTCGGGGTGATGTTTGATAATAAAATGAAATGGTCATCTCATATATCTAACATTACCCGAAAGGCAAATGTCGTATTACATGTTATCAAGCGGAACCTATGGAATTGCCCAAGAGATGTCAAGGAAGTTGCCTATAAAAGTCTTGTAAGACCAAAGCTTGAATATGCTTCTACAGCATGGGACCTTCACTACAAGAAAGATGTTGCTGCTGTCGAAAGAGTCCAGAGATCAGCGGCACGTTTCTGTTTAGGAAACTACGATCGAACAGCTAGTGTATCAGCCATGACAAAAGAGTTGGCCTGGGATACATTGGAAACAAGAAGGAAATGTATACGCCTAAGTATGATGTATAAGTTAAGTCGTGGTTTACTTAACTTGAACACGGAGAACTTGCTGATTCCGAGTCAAGAAACAAGAACACGAAACAGTCATATATTTAAGTATAGAGTACCTCGAGTTACGAAGGACATTTTTAAATATTCTTTTTATCCTAGAACATTAACTGAGTGGAACAGTCTTCCTAAGGAAATAGTTTTATCAGAGACTTTGGATGTTTTTAAGAGTAAACTTGAGAATTACATTAAGAAAATTTTTCTTTTATAGTTATAGTTAGGTTTAGAATTTTTATTTTGTATTGTCATAGTTGGTGTGATAATCGTTCGATTTTTACCGACTTAATAAAATGTAGATGTAGATGTAGATGTAGATGTAATAACGTTTCTTATGTTAAATTCGAAAGGAAGAAAATACAAAATAACCGAATCAAACCCAAAGCTGTGCCACATGACTATATGCACACCAGAAGCCCGATCCAGTCAGATACCACTAGTGCATATTACATATCATATATTACATATTATATATTATATATTACTGTTTTGTTGTCCTGTGTTAGGGTGATGCTGGTTACTATAAAATGGATTGATTTAAATTATTGACGAACCACTGGAGAGAATGTTAATTTTTTTAATTTTAGAATAACAGTCTACTAAATGTAAATAAATACATGTAATGGTTCACTGGAAATGTTTTGACCTCTCATGGTATAATAGAAACATAACATTTTCATAAAATTAACTAGAACGAGTCAACAAACAGGTTGGGCCTTTTGCCAAATATTACATATGCATAAGTACCATTTAATCGCTAACTCCTAATATCAATAATTAGATGAAATATGTTTATTACAACACAACATTTTAAAATTTAAATGTCAAAAAAGAACTATTTTACACATGAATTTTATACAGTAATACTTTGTATCATAGCAGTTCTGTTCAAGTTACAAATACAATAAAAACAACTTAACACTTAAGTGGTCATCTACAGTAACAAGAACATGTTTCACAACCTGGCACAGTATTTCAGTGCTCTTGTATGATATTAGGTGGCTTCCCTGAGTTTTACGACTACAATTTGGCAGGAAATTTATTACATCAGAGATATTTGATTACAATAGGCCCAAAATTTTTTATAAATTTTCCTTAAAAATAATTAAATGCATGAACTCACTGTGCAAACTTTAAAAAATTGTTACCAAAGAAAACTCACAATTTAAAGTTGTAGAGAGAACTCAAAAAATGTGCTATTTTCCCAATGCTTTGTTGCCATGACAACAATCTTGGATAAACATGATAGGAATGTACTCAAGGGTGTGTTATGAAGTCAACATATCTTGAGCAAGATATATTCTTTAGTGCACCATAATGTAAAAACCCTGGGGGAGTCACCTTAGATGTATATAAGGATAGATTAACCTGGTCAAAACATGGTCCTGAGTTATGGCTTACCAAAAGCCTGACCTTTGCAGTATGCTACTAATAAATTGCTCTGAAATTCAACTGAATTTACCATATGTGCAATTGGAAAAGTAATCTGCATTCCACAAGCCCCAACTAAAGGAAAACAGATGGTATGCTTGGGATCCCTAGATTTACAGTCATGATCAAACAAAATGCTAATCTCTAATTTCTTACCACTTAGAGGCTTATGCTTTTGACCAGTGAGCCACATCATCATTCCTGGTACATTCATGTCAGGAGTTTCAAACTGTTCATCTGGTAGGTCATCAAGAGCTTTCTGCTTCTCCTCATCTTCATCATGGTAATTCCAAGCAACTGGTGCTGAGTATCCAGTGACATTTGTGTCTTCAATGCTGTTTAGAAAGTCCTGGAAGTTATCCACAACTTGTTCCTCCAGTGTTCTTCTACTTGTACCTGGTTCTGAATAATCTGGTTGCATACAGGAAAAAAGATAATTTGCATCAATCTTATCTTGAATTAGCCCTTGAACAAAAAGTGATTTGCATAGACCAGGGGCTTTCATTAGAAGCTCATCAATACCATATAGTGCAAGGCCTTGCATGAACTCCTTTAGGTACAGGATTCTCTTGCTAACCAGACTAATAACAACAGATCCAACTATTTCATCAACATGACATGACCATCGTCAATTACACCTGTGTAACCATGGTCCAATATTGTGTCTTGATGTCTTTGGATGTCATTTCTAATGCTCTCCACCACCTCCTTTTCACTCTTTGTAAGGTGTTGAGTTATGCTCAGTTTCATCATATCAATATCTGGACTGATGAGTGTGTCATATACACATTCATCAAAAAGGCATGGACTGGGACCTCCCTGTGCAAGACTTAACAGCAGCCATCTGCCCACATGTGCGGAAACTTCCATTCTGGATGTGGTATGTTGAGTCAACAGGGCACCCACCAGGAACATAACAGAGCGCATATCACCCATACATTCTGTGAGAAATTCTCTGGCAAGTGCTCCAGTATCAATACCATCTTCACCGACATATCGAACTGTGAGTTTCTGTATAGGGGATGCTTTCTTTGCTTGACGTTGCCATAAGGAAAGTACCCTATGAAAAGGCACCTTCCTTCTCATGACAATGAAGAACTGACTGGAATTATCATTCTTCTTCTCCAGGTGCTTTATGACTGATGCTTGGTCAGTGAATTCTTCTAGGGTTTCATCACATTTATCTTTTACTTTGTCACCTTCTTCATGTATCTCACTAGCCACTTCTTCCTCAAATCTTTGCTGAATCTCAATGGCTAATTTCTCATCATTTTGGATTTGAAAATCTTTGTGGCTGTCATCATCAGTGGCATTAACTTTTAAGCGTTTTGCAGTTGGAGGTGATGCAGGTTCATTGCTTGTACCATCGTCATCAGGAATATCATGATTAAATAAAGCATTGTCACCGTCACTATCATCAAGACCCTGGGAAATATTGTAGTCAAGGGATTTGCATAGAAATAAAGTAATTCTATTAAAATCTTTTCCCACTTCTTCTTGATATCTTTCCAGGCTAAAGATTCCTTGGCAGATCCAGGCAGAAAGAGGGCCTCTGCCCCATTCTCATACAGTAGAACATAGTCATTACTCTCAGAATAAAAGTGGGAGTAAAATGCTTTCCACTTCTCCACAGCTGTATCACGGACTGTTTTGTAGTTAGCCCTGTTGGATACACGAAGCACCACACGCTTACCTCTTTTCGGTTTCAAGAGACTTTCCTTGATATTCCATTCTAACAGACCAATGTTGATGCACACATCACGTTCTTTCGATTTGGCATTAAGTTTCTTTTCATCAGAACGTTTTGATGATACTGATTTTTTCCATTGCTTTCCTTTATCTTTTCTGTAGTCTGCAAGCGATTTGATAGTTTTGGCGACGGCAAAAAGACCTCTAGGCTTGGCTGGTAATCCTCCTGCACTAGTACTTGGTCCAGCCTCAGATGTGTTATCGTTATCAACAACAATAACATCTTGTTTCACAAGGGCTATACACCAAACATAACAAAAGGTTGTAATGGCAATATTGATTTGATGAAGTCAAACAACTAAGGTTAACTTCGTAAAGATTATAATTTGACTACTGTACTTTCATCAGTTTTCAGTCATTCAATAGTGCCAATACGAAATTACAAAACTATGTTACCTTCAAGTGTTACTAACCTGCTCCGCAGTTCACACAGAAATTGGAAGAATTTCCCGCCTCTTTGCCACAATGTGGACAAAACATTTCATATCTTTCTTTCTTTTTTGTATCGAATAGTTCTGTCTTCTGTGCTTCTGACTTTTTTAGACTCTAGTTGGCGCCCGCATGTGTGACACGATTTATTTACTGCTGACCAAGTTGATTGCGGATGCTTGTTGGAACAATTTGTTAATGCTGTGGTCAATTTGTTAATGATGTGAATCAATTTGTTAATACTGTGAACAATTTGTTAATGATGTGCACCAATTTGTTAATGACGTAAATCAATTTGTTAATGCTGTGAATCAATTTGTTAATGCTGTGAACAATTTGTTAATGCTGTGGTCAATTTGTTAATGATGTGAACAATTTGTTAATGATGTGAATCAATTTGTTAATGCTGTGGTCAATTTGTTAATGATGTGAATCAATTTGTTAATGCTGTGGTCAATTTGTTAATGATGTGAATCAATTTGTTAATGCTGTGGTCAATTTGTTAATGCTGTGAACAATTTGTTAATGCTGTGAACAATTTGTTAATGTAGTGAGAGTTGTGGGCCACCGTAGTCAACAGAGACAAATCAATTGCAAGCCATTTAGTTGTTTTGTAATTTTCGCGCGCTTTAAAGTAATGACATCATCAATAATTTATACGGTACTAATGTATATATAGTACTAGTTTGTTAAGCTACTGTTGATGACTTCTAACCATGCCTTTAAAAGTAAAAATTTATTAACATAATATTGATGATTAAAACAAACAATTCCATGCAAACATTGTCGCACTATTCAATTTAAATAAAAGATAGTTATGTTGGAAAACTAATTTAATAGTGAATTGGGCTATAGCATATGAACCCCAGTTTTGCGTATTTAGTCAGTGTAGAAAGAAAAATCCAAAATATGGCAGGATCTGTGTACTGCCAAAAACATGGAATGCAAAGTCTAACATTTTGGGAAAAAGTTGCCCAACCAGTACAGGAAAATTACCATTGATTTCGATAAAGTAATAATATATATGCCACATTGAAAACACAAATCGAAGCGGCATAAGGCAAAGGATATACCAAGGAGGTGCCAAAAAGGCTAAAAACAGCTACGAGTTGAAATATGTCCTAACGAAAGCTAAGAAAAGCTAAGGAAGGCTGAGGAAGGCTAATAAGGAAGGCTGAGGAAGGCTAATAAGGAAGGCTGAGGAAAGCTAAGGAAAGCTATATATAAGGAAGGCCAAGGAAAGCTAAGGAAGGCTGAGGAAGGCTAAGGAGAGTTAAGGAAGGCTGAGGAAAGCTAAGGAAGGCTGAAGAAGGCCAAGGAGAGCTAAGGAAGGCTGAGGAAAGCTGAGGAAAGCTAAGGAAGGCTGAGGAAAGCTAACAGACCTGTATGGTGGCCGAGAGCTGCCATTCGCAAAACGTCAAAATTTTCATTTTTTAATTCATATTTTGTTTCAAAATGAAATTGAAATGAAATGAAAATAAAAGTAAAACAAAAGTAATTTCATTATAAAACTAAAGTGAATATCTTTATGGCCGAAAACTGTCATTGAAAATAAAAAAATGTCATGGCCGAAAACTGCCATTGAAAAAAAAAATTATATCATGGCCGAAAACTGCCACAGTATACCGAAATGCATTGCTATATATATAAGTCGTCTCCGCACGCAAGCAACTTAGGGGACGGGAACGAGGCTAAGCTTTGTTATATATTTTGTGTATATGCAAATATGGGGGATCATGCGTGGAAGAAGTTCAAACTCAGATGAAGGAGAAACGAGTTAAAAATAAGACTAAAGCAGCTAAAGGATCTGGTGCTGGAGTTGTACTTCAACGTGAATAACTAACTGTCCAAAGATTAAGTGCTGAGGTGACTGGCAAAGCACAGAAGTTTAGTCGAATTGGAGCCCGGGAATTTGTACCGTTTGCCGACTATGAAGACCTCACAATTACCAACATAAAGTTGGCTTGTCAGAAGTATTTTTTACCCAGAGTTGGTAAAAATGTCATCTGTGATGTTCTCGCAGGTGAACAAGGGCCAACCTGTTCTACTTTGGGGCAAATTCCTGACCTAAAATTGATCCACATTCGATTCATTCAGCGACCGGACGAGCAAGACCACGTGGAGTTCGACAGTAAGATGTTTTCTCCCCCCGCAATGTCGAAGAAGAGGAAGATAACAAGCGATCCAATGCCACAGGCACCCACTACTCAGTTCAAGACTCCAGGGTTATCAAAGCGTACGAAGACTTTCCCAAAGAGTCTCTCGGTGTCCGATATGATGAAGCTTGGAAAAGTAATAAAGAACAAGACCAGTACTTCTATCGAGTTAAGATCCTTTGACTTGGATGGATGGGATGGGATGGTCAACAGCAACAACTGTGGAGTTTGTAATTGAAACGCAACCATTTGGAGAAGGAGGATTCCGCAAAGATTAACAGGGGTTATAGCGTAATTTTATATACCAGTCTATAAATACAGTATTCTGGTTCGGGCTCTGATTAGTTATTAGAGACCTTAAGATACCCCGTTCGGTTTATGGGTACTGCCATTGTTGTTTACTCGTAACATCTACCCGTTTTCCCGTGGTAGATCATGGTCTACCCGTACATACGGCTACGGGTACTGGTAGATTACCCGTACCCACAAACCGAACCTGGGGTATCTTAAGGTCTCTATTATGCGGTTGTAATGCACGAGTCATTTCTTCCTGTTATCCCCCCCCTCCCTCCCTAGGGCAATACCCTGGGGATTTGTAACCATAGCAAATTTTCCACCCTTGGGGTGAGGGTGAAAAAATAATATAAGAACTATTAACACATAATTTACACTATATCAACTGCAAGTTATTTTTTGAACATAAAACGAAATAACGTAAAATTAAACAGTGGCTCATTTCTGTTGCTGTACACCCCATATACATATGCCCACACACTCGGGATATTTTCCGGGAAAATCTTTTAATTTCATCACCATTTTTGAACACATGGAAGGAAGAAACATTTAATTTGAGATTTTGCTTCCTGTCAGATGGTACTAAAACTAATATATTTAGATCATTCAGGGAACACCATAACATTCTGTCGGTACTGTAGTTTGTCCACCTCTGGCACGTAACATTGAAAGATCTGTGCTTTTATAGTTGCAAAACATACCAACTAAATGTGCTTTAACCACACAGGGCAACAAGCCGCAATGAAGGTTTTATTGGTTCAACATGGGTTGTAAAAAGGTACATACCCGATGCCCTGAAAACAATTGAGGAAACAGATCAAAATCCAGAGATGCATACAAAGAAAGTTGTACAGATGCATATGCTTGCAAAGAATTTTGCTGATCAACTAGCTCAAAAAGTACACAAAGATGGACTTATAGAGTTTGGGCAAGCACTACAATATGGCAAGGTATATTTTGGAAAGGAAATTGAAAATGGTGAATTTGTGACTGTGGAGGAATACATTGAGGGAGATTTTGTGAAATACATTAACAACAATGGTATGGTGCTGGGTGTTGTTGCTGAAAAGAAATTGGTGCAAAAGGCTGAATGTCTTGCTCACTTCAGCTATGAGAAATCGACCCATACATTAATGGTGTTAGACATCCAGGGCACATGTCACAAGTTGTATGATCCTGAAATAGCATCTACAAAGCAGTTTGACAATGATGAAGTCCTGTTCTGCACAGGTAACCTTTCCACTAATGCAATTGAAGGTTTCATTGGTTCCCACATCTGCAATGATTATTGCAAGATATTGGGCTTGAAGGAACTAAAGTAGTGTATTGTAATACATGTACAATATAGTCCCCCTGAAAAATACGTGGCTGTTTTACATACATGATTCTTACTATTATAAACTGTTATAAACTGTGATAAACATGATAAATGATATAAAAAAACTAGTTGGGAGCACAAGTTGTAAAATGTTAAAAAAAATTTAGTGTTTATCGTTTTTGCTTAGGTGAGAAATTTACAGTTGTATTAAGTATGTACCAGTATTTAATAAAATAAATTATGCAAATATTAAGGTGGCATTAAACAGCATAATACATGTATTTCAAAATGAGGGGCTGTTCAGTTCTATATCAGGGTGTACAGACATTAGGAAAATCCACGTGTCTTTATAATGTTGGATGTAGAATGGACAGAAATTTTGTAAATGACATCTAAAACACAAGTCTAAACAGTGCATGAAAACTAACATATTCGCTCAATTCTTTAAGATTTTTTCCTTGAGGTAGAGAAATGCTTCTTTGGATTCTTTAGGTTCTACTCTGTCTGGGTAAGGAATGATTTCTTCACACATTGTTCTAAAGGCTGCGTCTATGAAGTCCTCCTCTACTTCCAGAATGCCAGAATGGACTGCAGCCTCTTTCAGTTGATCTTCTGTTACAGGCCAACCTGTAATATGGCATACATATCACTATATGTCATACACACTGTACCTCCCAAGGTATACTTACAGTATATGGGAGAAAAAGATATACTTCTAACAATAATCCATGAGGAAAATGCAAAACAAAAATTAAGGATTAAACACTGTTGTAGACCATGATACAGGACTGATTGCAATCAATAAAAATATCAGTTCTGTATTGATCACATGTACAGACAATGGTGTTTTATTAATCAGCTCTGATAGTATGGCAGGAGCATCCCAAACAAGAGAGTGGCAAGGATCTGTTGAGTATGTATTTAACAAATAAAACATAAAGCTCCGTGCATATGTACTTTTATAAAGGCATGTTTAATGTCATTTGAACATGAAAGGAGTCGAGTAGAGGCATACACATCTTTTCGGGTTCAAATCACATCAAATGTTAAATTGAAAAAAAGTGAATCAAAATTTGATGCCTCTTGTTTGTTTCATGAACAGATTTTATAAAACAAAATCCTGTGCAGTGGCATACTGTTTTTTTAGAATAAAATACATACCACATTCTTCTAGACCATATTCATTTGGAAAGCTATAGATGTGATCCGGGATTGCATTTGGCAAAATTGTATCTTTTTGTGCTCTTATCCTGTGACTATTCCACACAACTGTCCTGAATACATCCAGTTGTTTTTGTAATACTGGAATGAGGAGGAAAGCCAGGAGCATACTTAAAAAAAACAAAAAACAACACAACAAGTCGCTATACAGGTCATCCAAAGGACACATTTTGGTTTATACCAGGTTTTAGTATGAAGGATTTAATATGTGATGTAACCACTGCCCGTTTGTGAGCATTTATGAAAAATGTAGAGATATAGATTGATAGGTGCATAATGAACTAACAAAGCACAGAGATTTACAGAGATTAAAACACCCACTTACTTGATTTGATGTTGATGGTCCATACAGAACTGTATCAGATGGATCATCCATATCCCCATTGTTTCTCCGAAGGAATGCATGTATAGTTGCCATGGTACCAGTTTCTGTACCCTTATCCAATCTCAACATAGAAGAAATTGTTTTGGTTTCGTAAAGATATTCCATGTACCAACGACCAATTATCTTGGGGTTACTGTTACTAACCCAAACACGCAGCCATAACAGTTTCCTGCTTGCAGTATCCATACAGCCGTAAACTGCCAATGGAAATGTACTGTTTTGGTATCCCATGAGCTTATCATGGCCATCAAAGGAGTGTACCTGTTGTGGTTTAAGTTTGTTCAATTATTTATGAAATTTGAACACCAGAATATTTGAAATGTCATTACTGATACTGTGGACCCATTCTAAAAATTCCAAAATGTTCTTAAAATTCTAAGAGTTTCAAATGTTGTAGGAGTTCCAATGATTCTAACAACAAGACATACTTTGGGTGGATGGATTTCTGTGTCCATGTGTCATCTTGGTCAAATATATTACTTTATGGCACAATCATAATATTTCAAAAACAACTTTAAAGAAAAAGTCTATTATTGATGGGGCATATTAAACATAGGTCAACAAGAGGGGGAATTAGAAGTATGAGGGCTTAATGGAGGGGCCTATTATCTAATTTTCCAAGTTAGAGTAACACAAATCTGAACTCTAACACCAACTGTAACCAATTTTGTATTATTATTAGATAGGAAATGCATGTTTTGCCCGGGCATTGGAGCTTTATGACGTGACGTGACGTGACGTGACGTGACGTGACGTGACGTGACGTGACGTGACGTGACGTGATAGATTTATTTTTCACTTTCCAGTGTATAGGGGGCTTTTTATTTAGAATAGACTAGAGGCTTTATTAATATAAGATGTTTCTTTTTTAATATTTTTAGTTTCAATTTATTTTTAAAACAATTTGTTTTATTGTCTGCGATATATGTCCAAAAGTACAATCTGTCCCAGCATAGGTATTAAAAAAGAAACATCTTATATTAATAAAGCCTCTAGTCTATTCTAAATAAAAAGCCCCCTATATACTGTAAAGTGAAAACTAAAACATACCCAGTTAGGTCCTTTGGTAGTAAAATTGCCCTTTGGTTTGGTCTTCTTCTTACCAACTGGTCCACGTGCTTCCAGACCTTTTGGGTCGAGCTCGTACATCACGGCATGAACTAAATCCCGTGGAACATTTAATTTGTGGTCTTGTCGTACTTTTTGACACATCGCTCTGTATCCTAAAAGTTGCCCTGGACCGTCAAGTTCCTTATTCACCGCTTCTTCAACTTCCTCCACACGCACATTTTTGTCGTTGTAGAATATGTCGAAATGACGAAGACGTCTATCAAGGGTTCGAACACTCCACGCATACTGGGTAAAATCTCTCTTTAAAAAGTCTAGTATCTCTTGCCGTTGTAGCCCCTGATTTACGTATTTAGCCATTTCTTCCTTGAGAGAGACATCTTCTTTCCAAGAATCATTCCGAAAGTATGCAGCCATGTTTTACTGATTAAACCTCGTTCCAGTCATCTAACGAGGGCCTGCGGAGGAGGTAGCGGCAGTGGTGCGGAGACGACTTGTATATAGCAATGTAGCAATGCATTTCGGTATACTGTGGCAGTTTTCGCCCATGATATAATTTTTTTTTCAATGGCAGTTTTCGGCCATGATATAATTTTTTTTTTCAATGGCAGTTTTCGGCCATGATATAATTTTTATTTTCAATGACAGTTTTCGGCCATAAAGATATTCACTTTCGTTTTATAATGAAATTACTTTTATTTTACTTTTATTTTCATTTCATTTCAATTTCATTTTGAAACAAAATATGAACTAAAAAATGAAAATTTTGACGTTTTGCGAATGGCAGCTCTCGGCCACCATAGACCTGCCAACTCTCACGGTTTGACCGTGAGACTCCCGGTATCAGACAACTTCTCCCGGTCACCCGGTATGACTGCCACTTCTCACGGCAAGCGAGAATTTTCAAAAATGCCAATAGAAATACTCTGAAAAATTAAAATAAAACATAAACTAAAGAAAAGCATCAATAGCACTTCGACTGAGGCACAGAGCACCTGAATACAGTCTTAATCATTAGCAGTAATGCCTGCAATGCTTGACACTGTTTGGCCAGTCAAAATCAAAATGGCGCATCTCACTTTAAGCGGGCTTAAAAATGTCCATGTAAACATAAATTAATCGCGATTAGTTTGCACCACCTCAAGGAGGTGGATTAAACTGGGCACGATCAGTTAATCGCGCTTAACGTGGCCGTGTAAACGCAACGGGATTGAAAACCGCTATTAATATGGTGTTATTAATACGATAAAATTTTTTTTTTTGCCCAGCGGTGTAGAAGCTTCCTTCTCGCTATTCTTTGTTCCTTTGTTTCTTTCTTTTAGCTCTTACTCTTTCTCGTACCAATATCTTCCGTTGTTCTTTGACGCACGCGAAGCTTCCAAAACCAAAAATATAGCTCATCCGCCATGTTGAATAATGGTGGACGTGTTTTAGTAAGGGATTATTAAATGACCATCTAAACGCCCCAAGGTGGTGCATTTTAAGCACGCTTAACTTAAGCGTGCTTAAATTTTGGCCCTGTAAACAGGGCTTAAGTGGCGACGACGATCACATGCAGCAATCTCCAGGTTTGGCTGTCAATCTCCAGGTTTTTTATCATTATATTTTAAAATCTCCAGATTTAGTGTTGGGTAAAGTTGGCAGGTCTGAGCTAAGGAAAGCTAAGGAAGGCTGAGGAAAGCTAAGGAAGGCTGCGGAAAGCTGAGGAAAGCTAAGGAAGGCTAAGGAAGGCTAAGGAAAGCTAAGGAAGGCTGAGGAAGGCTGAGTGTGATAGAGTCAATCAGACAATAAATAAATGTATATCTTTTATTCGCAAAAAGAACACCTTTCCTTCTAGCTCGCGCTCTCACGACAATGACAACCCTCGTGTACATTCTCCTTCCAACCAATCACAACAGGGGGTGTGTCACTCTATCACACTTCCCCTTCCTTCAAGAAATAAAATTTGTAAATTTTATTTTAACAATAATGTCAACTGTCCGAGGAGACTTCGTTAAAAGGTTTATAAAGTTAACTCATAGAAACGGAATTATAAACATCCCGTGCTATCTGCAACGTTAAATTAATGTTCAGTATAGTTTGACTGTTCTCTTAAATCCGGGATAAAGAGTCTGCATTAAGATTATCTTTGCCACTTCGATGAACCACGTTGAAGCTATACTGCTGTAACTTTAAACACCAGTTGGTCAAACGGTTGTTTGTGTTTTGCATTCGGTCGAGCCACTGGAGAGCTTTGTGGTCAGTGACAATTTGAAAGTGTCGGCCATACAGATAAACGCGGAGAGTTGCAATTGCCCAAACAATAGTCAAGCATTCTGTTTCAGTGGCAGAATATCGTTGTTCCCTTTGGAGTAGCTTGTGACTGAGGTAGACTACCGGATGTTCGTCGCCGTCGTGCTGCACCAATTCCTCGTAGTGATGCGTCGGTCTGGAGTATAAATTGTCAAAATCGGGATTATGCAGAACTGGTGATGAAATAAAGATCTCCTTAAGCCGCTTAAATGCCAGCTCGCACTCATCACTCCAGCAGAACGTTTGGTTACTCTCTTAGTCAGGTCGGATAGACAGGCAGCAATGGGGTGGCGTAGTCAGGTATAAACTTCCGGTAATATCCCGTTAACCCCAGGAAGGACCGAACTTCCGTCTTCGTTGCAGGTCTTGGAAATTGTTGAACCGCAGTTACCTTGGTTGTTTGTTATGGGGCGCCAATGCGGACAATATTCGCTAAACTTCAAATATTCGTTCGGAACTCGTCAAATGTATTCCAAACTCGAAATATTTATTCCAAATTTAAAATATTTATTCGAAACTTAAAATTTATATGTTTTAAAGTTGCAAAAAGCCTTACTAACTTTCAAAACTTGTTCCAAACAAGATAAAAGCATTCTATTTTACAAATTTCCATTCTAAACTAAAAATACATTCTAAACTAAAAATTCATTCTAATTATGATGCATTGCGAGCTCATATCAGTCACCTATTTTAGCGCTTTCGTGGTGGCCATGTTGAAAAGCGATGCCTGTTTATCGTAGACTCGGAAGAAGCGTTTTTGATACACAGTTTAGCTCATTTCTGCAAGCTACAAAATCAGTTTTGGTAGAAATTGGCACTGTTTCGTCTGGCATTGCCACTCTTGATGTGTTGGAAGTACTGGTAGCTCGACTTGAAGAGATTTGCTGTTCATTTTCGCTGATTGTTAATGAAACGGACGAAACCCATCCAGAATGGACGTTATTCTCTGAATTTTTGGAGTACACAAACCAGATCAGGGTTTCTCTAACTAATAAGTGCGATGTTATGAAAACAAGACAAGAAGAGTCAGACAATGGATATACTTGCCCACAAACGCACACCTCCAGGAGAGGACGTCCTCGTTATGCAATACAAAAAAGTCAGTTGGAATTTTTAAGAAATAGACATTTTTCTTGGGCGAGGATTGCCAGATTACTAAACGTGTCAACGCGAACACTACAATGAAGAAGAGACGAACTTGGCATTATCGAGGAACCATACACTGTTATGAATGATGTAGAACTCAGGCAAGTTATGGAACAGATTAGACAACTAACTCCCAATATTGGTCAAACTCGTATGATGGGTGCACTTCGAAGCCGTGGAATCCGCGTACAAAGATTTAGAGTTCGTCGGATAATGCGCTTAATTGACCCAGTGGGGACCATTTTGCGATGGAACCAAACCATTTACAGGAGAAAATACAGTGTGCCCCACCCAAACTCCCTCTGGCATATAGATGGGAATCACAAGTTGATTTCATGGAGAATGGTTATACATGCCTGTATTGATGGTTACAGCAGGTTATTTGTATATCTTCATTGTGCAAACAATAACAAAGCTGCAACAGTGAAAGAACAGTTTGTCGATGGGGTACAGAGAAGGGGTATGCCATCCCGAGTAAGGTGTGACCATGGCCTCGAGAATGTTGAGGTAGCACGCTTCACGTTGCACCACAAAGGAGCAAACAGAGGAAGTATTCTTATTGGGAAGTCAGTTCACAATGTTCGAGTAGAGCGATTGCATCGTGATGTTTACGAGGGTGTATTATCACATTATGTTAAACTTTTCACTGATATGGAAGATGAGGGCATACTGAATCCAATGGATGAGATACATATGTTCTCTCCATTATGTGTACATCCCTATAGTTCAACAAGCACTTCATGAATTTGTTTCCCAATGGAACTCTCATCCTGTGAGCACTGAAGAGAACCTTAGCCCAGAGCAATTATTCATAGAAGGTAGCTTTTCCAGTGCCCCAAGTAGAGAAGACATGGATGGCACCATAGAAGACAGCATTGGAATGCTGGGAGCTGGAGCTGATATTGATCTGGATGCACCACTGAAAATAGAAGATAATGATTATCAGGTGGCTGTTCCAGGAAATTCAGTAGGTCTTTCTGCTGAAGTAATGGTTTTGTTAGAACAACAAGCTGACATCTCTGCAGATGATGGAAGAGATGGGAAGTTGCTTTATCAGTCGTGTATACAATTTGTCCAAATTATACATGGAGGCAATTAACCACCAGATCATGAAGTATGAATACAGAATAAATTGATTCTATGCAAAGATGGTGATCAATTTAAAATTATTTTACTGATCCCATGACTAGTTTTGAACGAGCTTGACCCCCTCCCTCAATTAGGCCTCTCCCTTCTGTTAACCCTCACCCCCAAGTGAAAACATGTGTTTTTTTGTGTACAATTCCATTAACAGAAAACTGGTTACATTTTGTTTTAGATTTCAAGTTTTTTGTCGATCACTCTGACTTGGAAAATCAAATGTTGAAATACGCTTTATTGAACCCCTCCATCTCGATGGCCTAACATGAATAAGCACCCCCTACCCCCACTTACTTAATATAGGAAATATGGTATCAACCATAGAGATAAGTGTAAGTCTTAATATTGATAAGTCTCAAACCTGATTCACACAATCCGATTCTCCTGGTGCATGTGATTTAGTGGACTTACTACAGTATTGGTTTATTTGTTCACAAACTCTTGCAAATACTATAGTTGTTACTTTTGTTGTTAAATCACATGTATCAGGAGAATCGGATCCCAATAATCAGATGGTGTGAACAGGCCTTTAGGCTTATTGCTCTCTATGGTATCAACCTTGTACCCAGGCTCTTTCCTCCGCACTCCCTGACATGACAATTCTTAATTAGCCTGCAGACTAGCCTCATTCTAGTGTTAGTAATTTACCCCATTCCTTTTCTGAGGACTTTGATTTCACAACAAAAGTAATGTGCAGCATACATACTGTAGGCAGTGTTGAAAAAAAAATCGGAATATAGGAGGGTTAGTATACCACCAAAGCATGTGATACAAGGTCTAATGGGTTTGAATGAGGGCCCTTTCTCTCTGAAGGGCCTTCACTAGTATCCTTTGTTTCAGTAGTGCACTAATCTTCCTTTATTATTTTATTCTGGCGAATGACAGACGATTTTATTCAACACATGGAAGATGCCCATTGAGGCCGATCTAGTGTCCATCCTGTCAGGAGTATTTGCCCAGAGCAACAGATGTAGTACCAGGCCAATAATTATGGTCTCATTAGTTTTCAGACAGTTTTCTTTTTCTTTGAAATTTTTTTATCCTTTTCGATATTGCACATTCAAACGTTTTGTCCTGGGCAAAACAATGTTATCCCAGGACAACACATTTAGGATAGACAGGATTGGGTTAAAAAATGGTTATACTCAAACAAAGTTAGTCAGGCCACTTCAATTTAGTGGCCATTCTTGCATATGGTCTACGGTTTAAATCTTTTCTGTTATAAATTTTGTGGTTTTTTTAACTTTATTTAAACAAATTGACAAAATATGAAGAATGTAATATATAAATAAGTTGACACTTATACAATACTGTGCAGTGTTAAAGTAGTCCAATACAGTTTAAGAGTTCAACTTTAAGTCTGACAATGTTAAACAATATAAAACAAAATAGTGATGTTGGCTAGATGTCTCTTGGCTGTTATACTGTAACAACAACTGATCCGTTAAGCGTGGCAAATTGCACAATAGACTTACAGGCTATTTCATTTATAAACTCTGAATCCCCTGTCAAGTGTATCAGAATTCTTCAGGAGTTTTACGGATATAATTTTCAATAGTTAATTACATTGAATTCTTCCAGGTTGTGGAGGAATATGTTAACTGTAATTATTCAGGCAAGTAGCATAACTTACTGGAATTGTGGAGGACTGTACATCAATTTTATCAGAGTATTTCTCAAAAAAAAAGTATCTTCAACAGGAGATATGAATATTAAATGAAATAGTCTGTTAGCCTAAAAATTACAAAACAGTTTTAGCTTAAACAATAGAAAAGGACCAGGACTCTTTCTCTTTGAGTATATTGCTAAATTCCTCAGATAGTTCATTGAAGGATTGATAGGTTGATGGTATTTCTAAGACCGGTCCACATGTATGGGCAATTGGTGTACGAGCTGCTCCATCTATAGCTGTAAATTATATGCCTATTGATGTGGTAACTAACAGGTCACTCCCTGTGGTAAACTGGAGAAAAGATTTCAAAGAATTCTCGGGAAGTGTCTTAACAAACCTCTTTAGATACTCAAAGGTTTGACGCTCAGAATCTGTTGATGGAGATTTTTTTGTGTCATACAATTGCTTCAGGTTCCCTAGACTACTAAACTGTGGTAATGCTTTTAGCTCCTGAAATAGGGTTGACCAACAATTAGAAATATACCGTGGTTTTTGTATGAGCTCCTGGTGAGCTAGTTGACTTACAATCATAGAAATATTTTCCTTTGTAGGATTTTTGAAACATTTGTAGCTTGACAGGATATCCAACAATTCTTCATCATTTGGATCAAAATCAGTGCATTTCATTTTTTTTAATGTTTCAGCTTCATCATTTGGTAAAAAGTGGTAAAACGATTCAAGAAGAAAATCATTGGTAATATTCTTCACCAAATAAACAACATCCTACGAAAACACAAGAAAGTGATACAGGGAAATACTGGGCATTAGAATATCCATACACTAAGAACCTGGCTATAGCTTCCCACTCGTGTCGTTGGTAGTCATGCCTAATTGATGGGATTTCTCAGTTGCACCTGTAGCTAAGGCTGGGAAAAACTGTTGCCAAAATAGACTTATTACTTCTCGCGTAACCCCTGTACCTCGACCGGTCTCAAGCTGCCCTCCTTCATCAACAATAACAATATTTAATACAAAATTAAGAATATGAGGATCTTTAAACTCCTGTATAACATCTTTAAGGACATGGCTCCTGTGAACTAGAACATCTCTTATGGGCTGATTAGTTGGTGGACCTTAAAATACAATAAAATGTATATTAAGGTTAGGAAAAATATGACAAATCCAGAATAACATGCACAGTAGCACATCACATTGATCCTCTATGCTGACATTCGAAAGACTACTTTAAGCACCAGTGATGAGCCAATTATATTACAACTTCTACAAGCACATGCACCTGTACATGTTAAAATCTTATTGTGTGGTGAACAACATAAGACAAACTATTAACTTATTTTGATTTCCACTGGGCTGATTTTCATAAACTTCATTGGCATGTACAGAGCTTGGAACAAGATTGGGAAGAGGCACATCATCTGGTATAAGTATTGGATCATCGACATTAACTGTTCTGTCCACAGCAGGAATTATGGTGTGATGGTTGCCAAGTAATGGATTCTGGTAGGAAACAGCTTCACTAGTAACAGCTTCACTAGTGACAGCTGTATGTGGGTGTTCTCTGCTTGAGTTATCACTGAATAAGAATAAATCATCACATGGAGGAATATACTCAGGAAAATCCTGGGAGTCACTAAGAGGTGACTGAGCCATGGCATCATCAGTACTGTCACCATCTAAGGACTCCAAAGAGCGTATGTATACTGAACCTTGACCAGACAACTTTAACAACAGGTTGCCTGTAATCTGTACACCAGATGCCACGTTGGGTTTAATCAATTTGCCATATGATGCCTAGAAATAGAATTAATATATATATCTATATATATTATATTAATTATAAATAAAATTATATATATATATATATATATAAACTGATATTTTGAAGTATTAATATTTTAACCAAACATGTGGAGTAGGGTTGTATTATAAAACCATTAACCCTTTCCCTCCCAAGTTTGTACCTCATTACTCATACATTTGGTATCATATAGTATAATATGCATGGTTGTAAAGAATTGTGGAAAGGGTGAAACAACGTGCAAACTAGGGGCACCACAAGCTGGGGGGGGGGCTAACCCCTTTCCCCTGGTCCCTTTCGTACTTTACCCTTTGACCGCACCATGTCTGTTATGTACCATATAAAATTGACCTGAACCATGTCACAGAACTATACATTACATTACACTACACCACATCACACCACACCACACCACACCACACCACACCACACCACCCCACACCCCACACCCCACACCCCACACCCCACACACCACACACCACACACCACACACCACACACCACACACCACACACCACACACCACACACCACACACCACACACCACACACCACACACCACACACCACACACCACACACCACACACCACACACCACACACCACACACCACACACCACACACCACACACCACACACCACACACCACACACCACACACCACACACCACACACCACACACCACACACCACACACCACACACCACACACACACCACACACCACACACCACACACCACACACCACACACCACACACCACACACCACACACCACACACCACACACCACACTACACTATTGATTTTTATTACAAATTAAAATTTACAGGTGATGGGCCTTGATTAAGTCCTTCGAGATAACAATAAGTGCCATTAATGGTCATAAAAATATAGATAATTATATACATGAAATAAGTAACTTCTTAAAGAAAATTAAAAGGTTAAAATGTTTAAAGAAGTTCAAAAATAAAGTTCTAACATAACGCTATTGATACGAGTCAATATATGAACAGGTTACTCAGGATCGACTTCTACTTCTAAGACATCTTCTGTGATGCCAAGATGTTCCCGGTAAATGTTTGTCGAGCCTTGAATTGCGTCAGTGCAACAAAGTTTTCTGAACAAGGAACGGTATCTTTTGGACATTCCAAGGTGCCGTAAAACATTTTCATTTGGAGGATGCCAGGAGCCGAGAGCACCAACCACAAAACCAAAGACCTCACATTGCTTGCCTTGGCCAATGAAAAATTGCTTCAGCCCTTCATATTTATTGATTTTCCGTTGTTCAGCATCATGAAGGGCTTCAGCATTATTATCAAAGGGGCAACAAACATCAATTATAAGAACTTTGTTATCCTCTTCAACAATAATGTCAGGACGTAAACGTGAGTTGGCGGCACGAACTTGTTTGTCGGTAGTAATGGTACCATGTTGAACGGCGTTGGTGATACGGTCTACTATGGTGTTGTGTCTGCGAAGAATACTTGGCATGTTAGGAAGACAGTGACACAAGACGTGAGGAAGGGTCTCGTCTGAAGTACAACGGCGACATTTTGGGCTGGCATTAGACCACCGACTCTTCACATTATTAAGTGGAAGGCAATTGAGTCGAGCACGATGGATAAAACGCCAGTCTCTAAAACGTATGTTGAAGCCATTGTACTGCCAAGTAGATCCATTGGCGAAGGTGTCAGTAGTAAGCGCCCGAGCAACTTTTCCTTGATCAGGAAGAGCAAATAGTGTAGAAGCGAATCGATCTTGGACGTGAAAATGCAAAAAACGACTGGCTTCTTTAGCAAGAACAGTACCGGAGTTTTGCGACGAAAGGACAGGAAGACCATTGTCATTGAATTTAATTTCAATACCAAGGTTACGAGTGGATTTGCGGACTCGGGTCCACAACGATTGAATGCGGTAGTGTATGTTGTTTAAACGATCATCAGGAAGGCTGGACAGGTAGTTGGATTTCAGAGCAGAAGTAGGATTAGATCGGGAGGCATGTCGAACGGTTTCGTTTAATTCAGCATTAGCAATGTGAATTACAGTCGGGTCGGAGGACGATAGAATCTTAACCGAATGAATTATAGCTTGAACATCAGCTTCAAGGATTGGATCGACGAGGCCAAGACCACCAGCGCGTTTATGAGCGAAGATGTAGGAAGCAGAAGCTCGAGATGGTAGAGAACATATTCTGCGGATGGTAGAAACGAGAGTTGAACGATATTCACGAAGATGTTCTTTTTTCGGGTATCCAGCACGAAGGGCGAATGTTAAGGAAGGTTGAAGAAAGGTACGAATCGTGTCTAACTTCTGCCAAGGAGCTAAAAGGGATTTCTCAATATTGTCCAAATCACGTGAAAGGTTTGAACCAAATCAGAGATGTTATCCGGGTCATGGATTAGGCCAATAGGAACACCAAGGTATTTGTAAGGATGTTCACGATCAAGTGGAGGAATGGAATTATTCTGGACGATGAATTCATTAAGTTCAAAAGAAGATTCAGAATGATTAGATCTGGAACAGGTGAGGCTGATAGAGGCGCACTTATCAGGTCTGAAGGATAAACCAAGGGTTGTCGCAGTAGAAGAAGCAGCATCTAAGAGTTTCTGGAGTCGGTCTTTATTTCTGGAGATTATGACAAGATCATCAGCATAAGCAAAGACAGAGACAGGTATACCGTGATGTTTAGCAGGACCAATGTCTGAAGCTTTTTGTTTAATTGCACGTAAAATGATGTCGATGGTCAAATTGAAAATGATTGGGCTCAACGGACAACCTTGCTTGACACCTGATAAAACTGGTATATCAGAGGTCAAACTGGTGGGGGTACGTATTTTGGTGGTGGCTCCAGAATAAGAATTGGTGATCATTTCAATTAGTGGTTGTGGTACTCCAATATGGGAAAGGGTAGAGGTAATAGCAGAATGAGGGATACTTCCAAAAGCATTGCGAAGATCAAGCCAAGCGACAAAAGCATTTTTCCGATTACGTCGGGCATCACCTACGATGGACTGGAGGAGAAAGGTATGTTCATAACAACCTTCACTGGGACGTGCACTCTTTTGTTCTTTGGATAAAAGATCGTGATCAATGGCCCATGATGTTAGTCGTTTGGCGATAACTCCCATAACTAACTTGTAGAGACACGACATTAAGGCGATGGGTCTAAAGTTAGAAGGATCCTCTGTGCTACCTTTCTTATAGATGAGCACCGTAGTCGCAGATTTCCAGGCTGGAGGAACATCACGTTGCTTGAAACAGTGTTGGAATAGGAGAGAAAGGATAGAGCACGATGGGTCAATGCTTTTCAAGTGACGATATTCCACGCGATCAGGCCCAGGAGAGGTATTGGCGGCAGAGAAGAGTTTTCGACGGATTTGATCACAAGAAGGAGGTGAAAAGAGGAAGTCATCGCTCGGAGCAGGTGTAACGAGATCTTTTAATTTGTCTTGAAGGGATGTAGTGTCGCATTGACGAAAGGAAAATGTATTTCGGAAGAATGATTCTGCTTTATCTGTTGATCCAGTGTAGAAAGGACTGTTAGGAGAGAGGATTTTCCGAGCAGCTCTTTTCTTAGAATGACGATATAAAGTTTGAATGCGTTGTGCTTCGGCGGGATTGGATAAAAGCGGTCGATGACGGAAAGCAGGACGGCGGCCAGAAGGACGATCACGACGAGGAAGAGGTTTTGGGCGACGAAAAGAAGATGAAGATTCTGCAGCGATTTCTAAAGCGAGAGTTCGAGATTCAACGGCAAATTCGTCACAGAGGGTGCAAAAGTCCGACCACGGAATGTCCCCGGAGAAGGCAGTTGTCCATTTTTCACGAAAAGCATTTCTCTTCAAGCGTGATTCTGAAGGAATGGGCGATGGTGAATTTTGAGATTGTGTGAAATCATCATCATGCATGTTAGGAGAAGGTAAAGAATCATTAACAGGAAGAGATCGCGACTCAGAAGTTGAACAGGTATTTGTCGAAGGACTTCCAACGTTGTCAGAGGTAAAGGAAGATAGCGGAGTGAGGTGCGATGATGAAGAATGAGTAGGTATCTCAGCAGAAGAATGTAAAGTCGAATTAATTAGGTCATCGACATCTGATTGGGCAACGTTAGGTGAACGACGAGGAGGTTGTGGAGATGACCAGGGAGAAAAGAATCTAGCAGCTGTTGGTCTTTGGTAACGTCTAGGAGAAGGACTCGGAGCAGGAGGCGAGGATCGGGATGAATCGTTAACAACAGTTAGGATGGAAGAGACTTCTGATGAAGAAATAGGTGAAGAAGGTAAACCAACTGTTTTGGGAGCTCGTTGAGGAACAGAAGGAGAAATATTATTGCATTCACGAATGAAACGCGATAAGGAGTTTGAGGCTTGTTCAGTTCGGGGTGATGGAAGAGGTTTGTTAAGACCAAGCAAAGAACTGAGACAATTACACTACACTACACTACACTACACCACACCACACCACACCACACCACACCACACCACACCACACCACACCACACCACACTACACTACACTACACTACATTACATTACAGATAGGATAGGATATAATTCACTGATAGTTTCCCGTGCCTACCTTCATATACTCAAAGCAGAGCAGCGTATACGTTGGAAATGCCTCATCAATTTTTCTTGTTAAAGTTCTCGAGTCCCATTCACGCTGGAAGGGAAAACTGTGAACAACGAAGCCTTTGCTGTCTAGCAAAACTCTAGTAGAATGTGTTGGTACAGTTGTTTCTTCTGGATTTGGGATGAGAACTAAATCCCTGAGTACTGGCTTTGTAGGCTTTGTACTTCTACTAGTGTGTTTCTTCTTCGATTTCTTTCCCTTTGGCCCTAGCCCGCTTTGTGAAGGCAATCCGAGTCTTGGTCCCGATGGCAAAGGCATATTATTAGTCGGTCTTCTTAGGCTTGGAAAACGGTTGTAAAGTTCTTCTGCTATGTTGTTATTGGCCGTAGTCACTGTTTGCGTTGGAGGATAACAATCGAGGTTCGGTCGAGTATGATTGTTCTGGCTCTGGCTGGGAACATTGTTAACACTTCCAGCGCTGGAAGTGTTGATGCTTGCAACGGTAGCACTGCCACTGGTAGAATTCACGGCCATCCTCTCCAGTTGTGATATTCTTTGTAACGCATTGTCCAGAGCACTTCTGTTTACTAAATTATCCATACAGCTTGCTTTCAAAATGGCCCCCGAAATAAGGAAACCTAAGTCACGTGCAAGTGCATGGTCACGTGTGACTGAGCTCGCAATGCATCATAATTAGAATGAATTTTTAGTTTAGAATGTATTTTTAGTTTAGAATGGAAATTTGTAAAATAGCATGCTTTTATGTTGTTTGGAACAAGTTTTGAAAGTTAGTAAGGCCTTTTGCAACTTTAAAACATATAAATTTTAAGTTTCGAATAAATATTTTAAGTTTGGAATAAATATTTCGAGTTTGGAATACATTTGACGAGTTCCGAACGAATATTTGAAGTTCAGCGAATATTGTCCGCATTGGCGCCCCATAGTTTGTGGTTCCACAGTACCACCACCAACTGTATGTCCCAGGAAATTGACGTGTGCCATGGCAAAACTGCATTTCTTTGGATTAGCTGTCAATCCAGCTTGGAGGAGGCGCTCTAATATCTCGCAGAGGTGTGATACGTGGTCATTCCAGGTGGTGCTGAATATGACAATGTCGTCAAGAAGGGCATCGCAGAACTCTTCTGTACCGTGGAGGATAGCGTCCATCATCCTTTGGAATGTCGCCGGCGCACCGTGTAGACCAAATGGCATGGTCTTGAACTGGTAGAGCCCAAATGTTGTCACAAATGCGGTTTTCTCTTTTGATGTTTCGTCCATTGGGATCTGCCAATATCCCCTCGTCAAATCAATGGCAGAAATGTACTGCACCTCTCCGAGCTTATCGATAATGTCATCTGTCCGGGGAATTGGATAAGCATCAAAGCGGGATACTGCGTTTAAGCGACGGTAGTCGACACAGAAGTGAACTGTGCCGTCCTGTTTTGGAATGAGGACTATTGGAGCTGCCCATTCACTTCGAGAAGATTCGATGATATCCATTTCTTGCATTTTCGTTAGTTCGTCTTTGACGGTCTGCATTTGTGACTGTGGTAGCCGGTACTGTCGTTGGCGAATGGGCTGAACTTCTGTTGTAACTATCTTGTGAGTACATGTGTCAGTTCGGCCAGGTGAGGTTTGGATAACATCTGTAAATTCATCTATGACTGTTTGAAGCTGTGCTTTCTGGCGGTCATCAAGAGCAGCGTTGATAGTTACGTTTCCTGCCGATTTGGAGCTTTCTGGTTTAGGTATATCGTCACAGATAACTTTGGCGTGGTCATCGTCGCCGGTAGGACTTGCATTAGAGTGGAAACCGGTGTTGGTTGGTTGGTGCCACTCCTTCAACATGTTGACATGGAATATACGTAGATTCTTCTGTTTATCGCTCATATCAACTTGGTAGTTTACTGGACCAATCTTCTTAATGATATTGTAGGGGCCTTGCCACTATGCATGGAGTTTGCTGGTGCTGGAAGGCAGAAGTACCAAAACTTGTTGACCAGGTTGGAACTCCTTCTCTCGAGCGGTTTTGTCATACCATAACTTTTGTTTTGCTTGTACTTTTGCCAAGTTTGCTTGGGCAATCCCAGACATCTGACGCAGGGTTTCTCTTGTACGTAGAAGGTAAGATGACACACATTCCGATTCCTCTGTGACGCCTTCGAATGATTCTTTCAGAATGTCTAGTGGTCCACGAACATCTCTGCCATATAATAGCTCGAACGGAGAGAAGCCAGTTGAGAGTTGTGGGACCTCGCGATAAGCAAACAAGATGTAAAGTAACATCTTATCCCATGCCTTGGGGTTATCTTTTGTCGTACGTCGTAACATAGAAACCAATGTTCCATTAAATCGCTCGGTTAAGCCGTCACATTGTGGATGATAAGGACTGGTTTTAAGTGCTTGGATACGCAGTTGTTGGTAGATTTGTGCCAGGAATTTGGATGTGAAATTAGAGCCTTGATCGGTGAGGACTTCTTTTGGAATGCCAACTCTGGAGAAAATCTTGAGCAGCTCCTCAGCAATTTTCTCGGCTTCACAGCTTCGCATAGGTATCGCCTCCGGATAACGCGTCGCGTAATCGCATACAACCAGAATGTAGCGATTTCCAGAAGAACTGCGATCTAGTGGACCAACGATATCCATGGCGATACGGGAAAATGGCTCTCCAATGATGGGTAGTGGAGTCAGTTTGGCTTTGGCATTCTGTTTGCTCTTACTGGTCTTCTGACACCTCACAAGATTTGCAGTACTCTTGAATGTCATCGAACATTCGGGGCCAGTAAAAACGCCGCAGGATTCGTTCTGTTGTTTTCTTCTTGCCAAGGTGACCAGCCATCGGGATGTCATGGGCCATTTCAAGAACCTTGCGATGGTAGGGCTTGGGCAATACGATCTGGTCATACTCTTCGTCAAGATGGTCCCTCTGTGGATTCGTTGTCTGCCATCGTCATACAAGATATCATTTACATATTGGAAGGAAATGTTGTCTTTGTTAGATGTTTCTTTTCCTTCAGCACATTGGCGCATTTTCTCTAATGTGGCATCCTCTCTCTGTAGCGTCTGAAGTTCCACACGGTCATACGTAAATTGCGAGGTATCAATGGGAGACCCAGACAGTTGGTTGTTGTTAGCACTGCGATTCTGACCCGGATTATGGATGACCGCCGTCGATGGAGATTCATCGGAAATCGTTGGTACATTTGTTTGAGCAAATGTGCGCTTCGTCTTTTTTTCAGGGCCTTCGAATTTCTACGCTTTGTGCTCGCGACAAAAAGGTCATTGTCCGGTGAGAAAAATTCTTCCGGGAATTGACTGCCAGTGTCTTCAGCCTGTGCTGTAGGTTTTGTAGAGGATGGCGATGGCTCAGTTATTTGGTTGTCTTCTTGGGAAGAAATTTCCTCCAGCGATTTGGGTTTAACTTGGCAAACCATTTCGCGTACGAGTTCCACTGCCTCTTGCTTTTCATTACGACGGGTTTGCGCTCTGGTAAAAACGCCGAAAGTGGCCTCCGCCTGAATGGTTAGTTCGAGTAAGTTACCGATATCACGGCCTACGAGAACTGGTCGAGGTAAATTGGGGCAAACGCTGGCGGTTAAGGTGTAACTGTTGTTCTTAACGACAATGTTAATTTCCGCTGTCGGGTAGGTCTCAACGTTCCCATGTGCACAACAAAGTTTGACTGTTCTTTCCCAATTGTACGGTGGCCCGTAAGGGTCAACACAAATAAAAGAGGACAACATCCCAAAAGGAAATTGCGCATTTAGAAGTTTATGAACACATGCTGTTGCAGAAGTTTTGCAAGCTATAAATTGCAACAAACAAACCCATTAAAAGATTCCTGCTACAAATAAAAACTCTGCTGCAAATAAAAACTCTGCTGCAAATAAAAGCTCTGCTGCAAATAAAAACTCTGCTGCAAATAAAAACTCTGCTGCAAATAAAAACTCTGCTGCAAATAAAAACTCTGCTGCAAATAAAAACTCTGCTGCAAATAAAAACTCTGCTGCAAATAAAAACTCTGCTGCAAATAAAAACTCTGCTGCAAATAAAAACTCTGCTGCAAATAAAAACTCTGCTGCAAATAAAAACTCTGCAGCTGCAAATAAAAACTCTGCTAACTTTAATAGAGTTCAAAGGGTTCAATGCTTCTGCTCAGTGCTTCTGCTGCACTCCGCGGTGACCATAAGGAACGCGGGCTCTGATGTTGTGACTGACATTCACCGCCATGTTTTGTAGGCGATGTGGTAAAAATATTTCAGAAATAAATGCAAAATATTGCAGTTCGTGTGGGTTTCATCTTTTAAATACCGGACAAGATATTCAGGCTGCCGAGACGACTCGGGATGTTACAAAAGAAGTTGTTACTCAGGCTGTAAAAGTAGAGAGAAGCGATAAACCTGTTTTAAGCTATAGCGAGTTCCGAAAGCGTAAAGAAGAGAACCGACAGGAACATTTTCGAAGTAATAGTTCATCGAAAGGGAAATCAAAAATCCCGAAGAAGGCGGAAAACACTGATGCAACCATCAATGTAGGACTGAGGAGATTGAAGAACGGTAAATTGAACAACTGCAGGGGACGGAATCTGCCGATAAATGTGCCGCCATCAGCAACTCGTGATATGGTCCTTCAAAAAGCAGTAGAAAAGCATCTCAAGCACGATAGAAGCATGGTGGAAGGAATAGAATACACACTTGTGTACCCCGACGGGAGCGAAGTGTTGTCAATGCCAGGTTCCGAGGAACCATTTGTACTCAAGAAGTACAAAGATGAGGTTGGCAGAACTTATTCCAGAATAACCCTTTATTTAACGACGAAATCCGATTATCTCTTCAACGAGGTAAGAAGCGTGCAAGATCTTGTAGATTCTGATTCTTCTTGTATTAGTGAAAATGAAAACGACGAAAATTTGATGAAATCTGCATTTGAAACTGGAAATGAAAATATAAAGATTGCTAAAGTTGATTTAACCACAAGTTCTGCAGCCCCAGCCCTATATGCCAATAATGAACATGTTCAACCATCCTGTTCCTTGACTCTGAGTGATGTTACATGCCCAACCTGTTTTGAAGTTTTTCCCATAACTCAAATTGCTGCCCATGCTGACTCATGTGCAGATATTTGGATTGGGGAGGTTGAAATTAATGCAAGTGCTAGTGGTTCCTCCAGTGAAACACAGAGAGAAATAATTTCATCCACTGAAACACCTGCTACTACCTCTTTATCAAATACTTGCATGAACTATACAGATGTCAAATCAATTATTTTAGAACTATCAACCCAGTTTGTAGCAGAAGAGGACACCAGGGTCAACATACGCCGAAAACATCTTTGGTTGGATTATAAAGAGTCTAAAAAAAAATTCAACTTCACACCTGAATGCAACTTAAGAATTGTTTTTATTGGGGAACCAGCAGTAGATGATGGTGGCCCAAAGAGGGAGTTTTTTTCAGGTATAGTACACATGTACATGTACATCATGTACATGTAAAACAAACTCCAAATAATAGCATATTCTTCTAAGCTCAAGATATGAGTTAAAAAGACAAGACAGATTAAAATGGTTTTAACTTATAATCTTGAGTATTAAACAAGACTAATGCTATTTCATGTATTTGGATTTTGTTTCATGCTTTAATTTTGAAAATTACATTATTGGTTGGTGATGCCTTTCTCTGGTAACTCATGATGGATCAGGTTATAAACTAGCAATGTTTTGGTTTATAGTTTTTAAAGGATATTTTCTGGGCTTATATTTAAGAAGGCTTTTATACAGGGGTGGGGGAGTGAGATATAAAATTATGATTGGGGGTAAATTTGCTTTTCAAAATACATGCAAGTCTGTATTAAGCCTTTCTGTTAGCTTAGAGAGAGACGGGTGAGAGGCTTTAATTTTCCAAGTCAAAGTAAGAAGCTAAAATCTAAAACCAAGTACAACCAATTTTCTATTACCGGCAAATTATGGACTTACTGTAGACAGAAAATACAACATGTTTTATTAGGGAGTAGTATTAGAGGGGACTTACTTTTTTTGTTTGTCTTTTTATTTTGGGGGGTTGTCATGGGTTTTGTTTTTTTAATAAGGGCTTACAGTATTAGACAAAGGGGCTTAATAGAGGAAATTTGGTATGTATCTTAATTATACATTAGGCCATTATTCCCCTTTTAACCTGGGATTATCTTCAGGGGGTGTAATAACAATGATTTAAGATTGTTAAGGATTGAACCAGAAGATTGAATTCTGCAAACATTTATCAGTATTCAATACAATCTCTCCACATCTTTTGCACACAGTCATACTTATTTCCCAGTCCCCCAGCATATGTTACCTAACTTGTACACTACAGGGAGGTTTAACATTATAGGGGTTTTATGTTTGAAAGGACTTATTTTTGGGAATTTTCTTAAATTTCTAGGGACCATGTACACTGCATGTGTAGTAAATGCAGCTGAAAGTATTACATAAAAGCAACTATTTTTTTTTCTTTTTGTACTGTATGAAATAGAAATGACGGACCATATTGAAAGAAGTTTGTTTATAGCAGGATCACCTATTAATTCAACTGTTTCATTGTTCAATGGTGACTTCCACTTAGCAGGAGAGCTTATGGTAATGTCGGTTCTGCAAGGTGGTCCAGCACCATGTTTCTTGGATGCTGCTGTGTTTTCATTCTTGGCACAGCAACCATTGTCTCCTGATGTGTGCAATTTTCAAGAAAATGCAATTGCTTTTAAGGTACGGTACATGTATTTTGAACATTATTAACGCTTTCCCTTCTGTGGTTGCCTTTTAGTATTTTACTCTGGCTAATGCCAGATGGTTTTACTTGTCAACAGAAGAACTCCAGTAGGGAAAGGGTTAAGTCTTTTCCTTTAACTGGTGATTCTGTGATAAATGTACACGCTATATATTTGCTGTTACAGTGTATTAGCGCCATTGCTGCGCATATGACCATTTTATTGTTTTCCTCCGGCTAACACCAGATGATTTTACTCACCAAGAGGAGGCTAAGTACAGTACTGTATGTAGAAAGCAATGGATTAACCCTTTCACTCCCAAATACGGAATTTTCTGTACTTTATTATTATTTTTACTCTAACACTGGACGATTTTACTTATTAATGGGAGAGCTCCTAGAAAGTGAAAGGGTTAACCTATCTCTTTAAGAAATTATATCAACTCTTGCATGTATCACATTGAATCCCATGCAGATAGTCTATATAATTTAATTATTTTGTGGTTAATGCCAGATGATGGTATTTAAGTACTCATCAAGAGGTTTACTGGGTAGGAATCTGGAATGGTTTAAATTCGCATATATTTACTCCATAAATAATTTGGCTTGTATTTAATAGTTGAAGGATGCTTCAGATGATAGCCAAGTTAGAGAAATCTTGTTGTCGGATGAAGGATTAGAGGCACTACATGAGATTGGTTACAAAGGAGTTCCTCATAGAGAAACAAAATCATCTGTAAATAATATAATCCAGTGAGTAGTAGTATGTATTGTAGCGTCAAAGTAATGTTCAAATATTTTTCTGATCATACTGTATAGTTTATGGATGAATTTGCATATATTTACATTCCAAAATGATGGGACTATTATTTTATTGTTAAACCATAAATAGGTTACACTAGCCTGTGAATGCAAATTCTTCAGGGCATCTTTGTTTATTTGCAAGGGCCGGTACAGTATTCCTAAGTGCATCCTCAGTGCATCTTCTCAAAGTTGTCAAAACAATTTAGAGTTTTTAGAAATTCAACATGAGGAAAAGCTGAAGAAAGCTAAGGAAGGCTTAGGAAGGCTAAGGAAAGCTAAGGAAGGCTAAGGAAGGCTGACGAAAGCTAAGGAAGGCTGAGGAAAGCTAAGGAAAGTTAAGGAAGGCTGAGGAAAGCCGAGGAAGGCTGAGGAAAGCTGAGGAAGGGTGAGGAAAGCTAAAGAAGGCTGAGGAAAGCTGAGGAAAGATAAGGATGGCTGAGGAAAGTTAAGGATGGCTGAGGAAGGCTGAGGAAGGCTGAGGAAAGCTGAGGATGGCTAAGGAACGCTTAGGAAGGCTAAGGAGGGCTAAGGAAAGCCGAGGAAGGCTAAGGAAAGCTGAGGAAGGCTGCGGAAAGCTGAGGAAGGCTGAGGAAAGCTAAGGATGGCTGAGGAAGGCTGAGGAAAGCTGAGGAAGGCTAAGGAAAGCTGAGGAAGGCTGAGGAAAGCTGAGGAAGGCCAAGGAAAGCTGAGGAAGGCTGAGGAAAGCTGAAGAAAGCTAAGGAAGGCTTAGGAAGGCTAAGGAAAGCTAAGGAAGGCTAAGGAAGGCTGACGAAAGCTAAGGAAGGCTGAGGAAAGCTGAGGAAGGCTAAGGAAAGCTAAGGAAGGCTGCGGAAAGCTAAGGAAAGTTAAGGAAGGCTGAGGAAAGCTGAGGAAGGCTGAGGAAAGCTGAGGAAGGCTGAGGAAAGCTGAGGAAGGGTAAGAAAAGCTAAGGAAGGCTGAGGAAACCTGAAGAAAGCTAAGGAAGGCTGAAGAAGCTTGAGGAAGGCTGAGGAAGGCTGAGGAAAGCTGAGGAAGGCTAAGGAAGGCTGAGGAAAGCTGAGGAAGGCTAAGGAAAGCTGAGGAAGGCTGAGGAAAGCTGAAGAAAGCTAAGGAAGGCTTAGGAAGGCTAAGGAAAGCTAAGGAAGGCTAAGGAAGGCTGACGAAAGCTAAGGAAGGCTGAGGAAAGCTAAGGAAAGTTAAGGAAGGCTGAGGAAAGCCGAGGAAGGCTGAGGAAAGCTGAGGAAGGGTGAGGAAAGCTGAGGAAGGGTAAGGAAAGCTAAGGAATGCTGAGGAAAGCTGAGGAAAGCTAAGGAAAGCTAAGGAAGGCTGAGGAAAGCTGAAGAAAGCTAAGGAAGGCTGAGGAAGCCTGAGGAAGGCTGAGGAAGGCTGAGGAAAGCTGAGGAAGGCTGAGGAAAGCTGAGGAAGGCTAAGGAAAGCTGAGGAAAGCTGAGGAAAGCTGGAGAAAGCTAAGGAAGGCTTAGGAAGGCTAAGGTAGGCTAAGGAAGGATGACGAAAGCTAAGGAAGACTGAGGAAAGCTAAGGAAAGTTAAGGAAGGCTGAGGAAAGCCGAGGAAGGCTGAGGAAAGCTGAGGAAGGGTGAGGAAAGCTGAGGAAGGGTAAGGAAAGCTAAAGAAGGCTGAGGAAAGCTGAGGAAAGATAAGGATGGCCGAGGAAGGCTAAGGAAAGTTAAGGATGGCTGAGGAAGGCTGAGGAAAGTTGAGGATGGCTAAGGAACGCTTAGGAAGGCTAAGGAGGGCTAAGGAAAGCCGAGGAAGGCTAAGGAAAGCTGAGGAAGGCTAAGGAAGGCTGAGGAAGCCTAAGGAAATCTGAGGAAGGCTAAGGAAAGCTGAGGAAGGCTAAGGAAAGCTGAGGAAGGCTACGGAAAGCTGAGGAAGGCTAAGGAAGGCTGAGGAAAGCTAAGGAAAGCTAAGGAAGGCTGAGGAAAGCTGAGGAAGGCTGAGGAAAGCTAAGGATGGCTGAGGAAAGCTGAGGAAGGCTAAGGAAAGCTAAGGAAAGCTGAGAAAAGCTAAGGAAAGCTAAGGAAGGCTGAGGAAAGCTAAGGAAGGCTGAGGAAAGCTGAGGAAAGCTAAGGAAGGCTGAGGAAAGCTAAGGAAGGCTGAGGAAAGCTGAGTAAGGCTAAGGAAAGCTAAGGAAGGCTGAGGAAAGCTAAGGAAGGCTGCGGAAAGCTGAGGAAGGCTGAGGAAAGCTAAGGATGGCTGAGGATGGCTGAGGAAAGCTGAGGAAGGCTAAGGAAAGCTGAGGAAGGCTAAGGAAACCTGAGGAAGGCTAAGGAAGGCTGAGGAAGGCTAAGGAAAGCTAAGGAAGGCTGAGGAAAGCTAAGGAAGGCTGAGGAAAGCTAAGGGAAGCTAAGGAAGGCTGAGGAAAGCTAAGGATGGCTGAGGAAACTGAGGAAGGCTAAGGAAAGTTAAGGAAGGCTGAGAAAAGCTAAGAAAAGCTAAGGAAGGCTGAGGAAAGCTAAGGAAGGCTGAGGAAAGCTGAGGAAAGCTAAGGAAGGCTGAGGAAAGTTAAGGAAGGCTGAGGAAAGCCGAGGAAGGCTGAGGAAAGCTGAGGAAGGGTGAGGAAAGCTGAGGAAGGGTGAGGAAAGCTGAGGAAGGGTAAGGAAAGCTAAGGAAGGCTGAGGAAAGCTGAGGAAAGATAAGGATGGCTGAGGAAGGCTGAGGAAAGTTAAGGATGGTTGAGGAAGGCTGAGGAAGGCTGAGGAAAGCTGAGGATGGCTAAGGAACGCTTAGGAAGGCTAAGGAGGGCTAAGGAAAGCCGAGGAAGGCTAAGGAAAGCTGAGGAAGGCTAAGGAAGGCTGAGGAAGGCTAAGGAAAGCTGAGGAAGGCTGAGGAAGGCTGAGGAAGGCTGAGGAAGGCTGAGGAAGGCTGAGGAAAGCTGAGGAAGGCTAAGGAAAGCTGAGGAAGGCTAAGGAAAGCTGAGGAAGGCTAAGGAAAGCTGAGGAAAGCTAAGGAAAGCTAAGGAAGGCTGAGGAAAGCTAAGGATGGCTCAGGAAAGCTGAGGAAGGCTAAGGAAAGCTAAGGAAGGCTGAGAAAAGCTAAGGAAGGCTGCGGAAAGCTGAGGAAGGCTGAGGAAAGCTAAGGATGGCTGAGGAAGGCTGAGGAAGGCTGAGGAAGGCTAAGGAAAGCTGAGGAAGGCTAAGGAAAGCTGAGGAAGGCTAAGGAAACCTGAGGAAGGCTAAGGAAGGCTGAGGAAGGCTAAGGAAAGCTAAGGAAGGCTGAGGAAAGCTAAGGAAGGCTGAGGAAAGCTAAGGGAAGCTAAGGAAGGCTGAGGAAAGCTGAGGAAGGCTGAGGAAAGCTAAGGATGGCTGAGAAAACTGAGGAAGGCTAAGGAAAGCTAAGGAAGGCTGAGAAAAGCTAAGGAAAGCTAAGGAAAGCTAAGGAAGGCTGAGGAAAGCTAAGGAAGGCTGAGGAAAGCTGAGGAAGGCTGAGGAAATCTAAGGAAGGCTGAGGAAAGCTGAGTAAGGCTAAGGAAAGCTAAGGAAGGCTGAGGAAAGCTAAGGAAGGCTGCGGAAAGCTGAGGAAGGCTGAGGAAAGCTAAGGATGGCTGCGGAAAGCTGAGGAAGGCTGAGGAAAGCTAAGGATGGCTGAGGAAGGCTGAGGAAAGCTGAGGAAGGCTAAGGAATGCTGAGGAAGGCTAAGGAAGGCTGAGAAAGGCTAAGGAAGGCTGAGGAAAGCTAAGGAAAGCTGAGGAAAGCTAAGGAAGGCTAGGGAAAGCTGAGGAAAGCTAAGGAAGGCTGAGGAAAGCTAAGGAAAGCTAAGGAAGGCTGAGGAAAGCTAAGGAAGGCTGAGGAAGGCTAGGGAAAGCTAAGGAAGGCTGAGGAAAGCTAAGGAAAGCTAAGGAAGGCTGAGGAAAGCTGAGGAAGGCTGAGGAAAGCTAAGGATGGCTGAGGAAACTGAGGAAGGCTAAGGAAAGCTAAGGAAGGCTGAGAAAAGCTAAGAAAACCTAAGGAAGGCTGAGGAAAGCTAAGGAAGGCTTAGGAAAGCTGAGGAAAGCTAAGGAAGGCTGAGGAAAGCTGAGTAAGGCTAAGGAAAGCTAAGGAAGGCTGAGGAAAGCTAAGGAAGGCTGCGGAAAGCTGAGGAAGGCTGAGGAAAGCTAAGGATGGCTGAGGAAGGCTGAGGAAGGCTGAGGAAAGCTGAGGAGGGCTAATGAAAGCTGAGGAAGGCTAAGGAAAGCTGAGGAAGGCTAAGGAAAGCTGAGGAAGGCTAAGAAAGGCTGAGGAAGGCTAAGGAAAGCTAAGGAAGGCTGAGGAAAGCTAAGGAAAGCTGAGGAAAGCTAAGGAAGGCTAGGGAAAGCTGAGGAAAGCTAAGGAAGGCTGAGGAAAGCTAAGGAAGGCTAGGGAAAGCTGAGGAAAGCTTAGGAAGGCTGAGGAAAGCTAAGGAAGGCTGAGGGAAGCTGAGGAAGGCTAGGGAAAGCTAAGAAGGCTGAGGAAGGCTGAGGAAGGCTAAGGAAAGCTAAGGAAGGCTAAGGAAAGCTAAGGAAGGCTAAGGAAGGCTAAGGAAAGCTGAGGAAGGTTGAGGAAGGCTGAGGAAAGCTAAGGAAAGCTAAGGAAAGCTAAGGAAGGCTGAGGAAGGCTAAGGAAGGCTGAGGAAGTCTAAGGAAAGCTAAGGAAGGCTGAGTATGGTGGTCGATGACTGCCACGCCTAATTCTTCCTTTACATTAATTAAAATTATTGATTAAAAATAAATAGAAATAAAAACGAATTTTAAAAAATAAATCAAATCTATTTTAAAAGTGGAAATAAAAATGAAATAGAAAATAAAATTCGTTTTAAAATCAAGGTAAACAGAGTGTGGCAGCAATAGGCCATGAAGATTTTAATTTTCGTTTTTAAAAAGTAAAATCAAAATCTTCATGGCCTATCGCTGCCACAATGAATTTTCCGCTGGTATGAATATGATTAGCAGATTGATTGTGCTTAGCACAATACCTTGCAAGGCTTCAGTAATTTCATTGTCTTGTATCGCATAAATACGCCCTTCTGCCGCACTATTATCACTCTCACTCGCTGATCCTACAACTACACATCATTCTGCTATGTCTGACCGCGAATCACCAGTTGATAACGAAGGCGGAGAATCCTCAAAGTTTGCTGAAGAAAATTCAAAAGATGACAGTGTTCAACAAGTCTTTTCGATGTTCAAATCCTACTTAGAAGAGCGATTTGATCAGAAAGGCAAAGAATTTGAGATCAAAAGCAAGACAGAAAAAGAGATCGTTCAGCTTAAATACAAGGGAAATCAGAAGCAATTCGAGTTAAACGCGCAGATTGATTCGATTTTCGACAGCATTCATACAGAAAATCAAAAGCCGGAACACGGCCGTCCAGTGCAGCAGCTGGTAGAACAAGGCAAAGAGCTTATTCGAAAGAGGCAAAAGCTGATCAAAATAGCTGATCGGAACAAAGATGGCTGGCAAGTTGTCGAGGAATATGAGTCCGATGACTTGGCTTCCGGATCGGAAGACGAGAAACGTCTCAAGAAAGCAAAGGAATCCGTCAGCCGAAAACGGAGACAGAAAGAGCTGCAGTCGAAATCCAGCGACAAAAGACCTAAAATTGCTGCTATTGGTTCTGATAATCAGCTTTTTCGTGGTAGGATGTAGTTAAATGACCATTTGGTTCTTTTGTACTTTGTTATTTCTCATATGGTTGGGATCTGCTAGTGAATCCAACCATAACCTGTTTGTCTGTTTTCATAGTAATAAAAGGGGAAAATACTTTACGTTCGTTTGAACGCAGTGAATTAGAACGTAAATGAATTTTCCGCTGGTATGAATATGATTAGCAGATTGATTGTGCTTAGCACAATACCTTGCAAGGCTTCAGTAATTTCATTGTCTTGTATCGTATAAATACGCCCTTCCGCCGCACTATTATCACTCTCACTCGCTGATCCTACAACTACACATTCCCTCCCACCCTCCCTTTCACAGTTTAAAATTTGTAACTGCAGAGCAATCTTCTTTTCGCAGGCAGTAGAAGCACTAATGAAGACTACGGCAGATGTTTCAAATGCAACAATAGCGGCCACTGGGCAAGGCAGTGTAAATTACCGTGGAATAACAGACCATTCCAATACGGAGGCCAAAGTGGATATACTTACGGTAAATCAGGACCCAATTTCAAGCCGCGATGAATTGTTACAGGTACCTGAATTATCCTCTAAAAATTTTGAGTTTGAAATAGGCTATACTCAAAACGTCAAAGGAAATCTCAAAAGAAATGTATCGTTTTGGAGAACAATTGGTACATCAAGATTTATCCTTGACGTTATAGAGCATGGCTACAAATTGCCTTTCGAAAAATTACCGGAACCAGTGCATTTGAAGAACAATAAATCAGCTGAAAAGCATGTGGTTTTCGTCAACGAAGCTATTTTAGAGCTTGTTAACTCTGGCAGGGTTATCCAGATTCATACTGCTCCTCAAGTTGTTAATCCTTTATCAGTCGCTGTCCAAGCGAGCGGTAAAAAGAGATTAATCCTAGACCTAAGGCACGTGAATAAGTGTTTGTTGAAAATGAAAGTCAAATACGAAGATTGGAAAATAGCCTTGGCGTATTACCAGCAGAATGCATACATGTTTAGCTTTGATTTGAAAAGCGGATATCATCATATAGACATATACAACGAGCATCAAACGTATTTAGGTTTTTCTTGGCGTTCTCCTAATGCACAAAGCGATTCCTTTTACGTTTTTACTGTCCTTCCATTTGGTCTATCGACAGCTCCACATATTTTCACCAAAGTGGTGAAACCTTTAGAAAAGCACTGGCGATATATCGGTATAATCATTGCTATATTTTTGGATGACGGTTGGTCTTTAGACAAAAGTATGCAAACTTGCAGTTCTAATGCCAAAACGGTGAGAAATGATCTCATACGCGCAGGTTTTATCCCAAACGATGAAAAATCAATTTGGGAACCTACACAATCGTTAGATTGGTTGGGGCTGACGTGGAACTCTCAAAAAGGTACTTTGAGTATTGTGCCAAGACGAATTCAAAAAATTTTCGACACAATAGAGCAAATAATTGCATTTGCATTTAAAATTTCGGCAAGGCAATTGGCAGCTCTTGTCGGACAGATTATTTCCACTGGGGCAGTTATTGGTACCATAGCGAGGATAATGACCAGGCATTGTAGCATGTCCATAGCTACTGCCTCTACATGGGACACAGAATTCCGATGAGATGATTACTGTAGACGCGAGATTTATTTTTGGAGAGACAATATAAGAGTCTTCAACGAAAGGAACTGTTTTTTGTATAAAACGCCAAGTTGCTTTGCGTACTCAGATGCCAGCGATACCGGTTGCGGATCGCTGATAACAATGAATGAGGCTACTGTATGTCACAAAATGTGGTTACCTCATGAGAGGGCTAAAAGTTCCACATGGAGAGAATTGGCTGCCATCGAATTTGCTATTCTATCGTTTAAAGATATTATAAAAGGTTCCCACGTTAAATGGTTTACTGACAATCAGGCAGCAGCAAAAATAGTTGAGGTCGGAAGTATGCGTTTAGAGCGGCACGATATTGCTCTTCGTATCTTCAGCGTTTGTCTTCAAGACGCTATTAACTTGGATATTCAGTGGATCCCGAGAGATTTGAACACTAGAGCTGACTATCTAAGCCGTCTTATCGATATCGACGATTGGGAAATCACGAATGCGTTTTGCTTATTTGAATAATCTATGGGGACCGTATACGGTTGATTGTTTTGCGAATTACTACAATTGTAAGTTACAACGATTTTTCTCAAGATTTTGGAATCCCAATACAAGCGGAGTCGATTTTTTCATCCAAAACTTAGCCAATGAGATTTGTTGGGCTGTCCCGCCAGTTCCCATTATTTCCAGAGTTCTGCATTACATGTGGCATCAGCAAGCAACAACGACCATAGTAGTACCCTTTTGGCCATCGGCTAATTTTTGGCCTGTTATCATGTCGAAGTTTCGAGCGTTTGTCATAGATCGTAAAGTTTTTGAGGGTCAAGATATTTTAAAGCAAGGTCGCAATGTTAATTCACTATTCGGATCTGACAGATTCTGGGGACAAATGATAGCTTTTCGCATGGACTTCCAGAGATAATTAAATTGTGTTCTACTTTCTGTTCGTATGTTTTATACAGTCTGGCAGCATATTTCATTTGAAATCGCCTTTAATAGTAAGAAATGGTTTTGGGTTATCATGAAACGAACTAACAAGTGGCACTGGCCACAATCTGTTAGTGTCAGATATTTTAAGAGAGGATTTAATGTGGCACTGGCCTATATTATATGTGCAGAAGCGGCGCTGGCTGCTCCAACGTTTTGAGAGATTATGAAATATTGTTTTGTGCACGGCTTACAGAGTACAGACTTTAAATTATTGCAATTCTCTTTGAGCGTGAATAGAAGCATTGTTGCACACACTAACGTTTCCCCTCTTTCAGGTTGTATGCTCAAGCAAATCTTGGGAAAATGCGCCTAAAGTTGTCATTCAACGTTTGGAAAGTCTTGTTGACGTCGTGTTAAAATCTCGTAGCGACTCGACGACAAAAGCATACGAACGAGTTATTAGTAAGTTCTTTCAGTGGTGCAAGGAAAAGGAAATTCCGCTAACATTGCCCTTTCCCGTTTCAGTTATCGCGTTGTTTCTATTTTCGAAAGCCAAAGACTCGAAGTCCGTAAGTTCAGTTCAGCTAGCCAGCGCCGCTTTAAAGTGGTTGCATTCTTTTACACCTGATAATAATCCTAATCCACTGGACAGTCCTTTTTGTAAGAGCATATTAGAATCTGCGCAGAAAACCTATAGCAAACCCATCCGAAAGAAGAAACCCGTGTCTACAGGCCTTATCAAAAAGTTAATAGACAAATTTGGCAGAAGTTACAATAATCTAAAAGATTTAAGAATTGCAGCTATGTGTTCAATAGGTTTTGCAGGATTTTTTAGGTTTAAGGAATTGAGCAATATTCAAGTAGATCACATTGATTGGCACGACGACCATCTTAGAATACTTGTTCCACAAAGCAAAACGGATATTTATCGTGAAGGGCAATTTGTTTACATTCAAAAAATCGGCGGCGAATACTGTCCCGTAAGCGTGTTATCGAAGTACATGGGCCTTGCCAGCATCGAGTTCGACAGCTCGGCCTTTCTGTTCCGTCCATTTGTGTTCCACAAGCGCGGATCTTTCTATTCGTTGGGAAAAGGTGCACTTTCGTATTCACGAAGCCGAGAGATATTTAAGGAAGCGTTAACGACTCTCGGTTATGACGCCACGAAGTATGGTCTACACAGTTTAAGGTCAGGTGGTATAACATCAGTGGTACAAAACAGTAACAACTCCATTCCTGAAAGACTTCTCAAATTACACGGAAGATGGAAAACGGACACTGCTAAGGATATGTACGTTCAGGAAAGTTTGCACAGCAGATTAGAAGTTTCCAGTTATCTGGGGCTATAATTGTAAAATTATTATTTGTACTTTCTTGAGACAATTTGCAACGTAATAACATTGTGTGATGATTTAGCGAACGTCGTATTTCGCGATTATTAAAATAGTTGGGATCTGCTAGTGAATCCAACCATAACCTGTTTGTCTGTTTTCATAGTAATAAAAGGGGAAAATACTTTACGTTCGTTTGAACGCAGTGAATTAGAACGTAACTATCCCGGCATGCGTTGTGGTCTCATTTATAATTTGTGTTGGGGTCTGGGCACTGGTCTAAAGGCTTTGCGCAAGATGGCGGTAAACTTTTTTGACGATTCTTGGAAAGGTGATGTTGAACTGCAAGAAAAACTGAAACAGTACGTGAAAGAAGCCTTAAAGCGTGAAGAAATCCTAAGCTTTTTGAGAAGAGATTTTTCGCAGTACCAGTGGAGTATCCGCACTTTGGATAGAAGGCTAAGGTACTTCGACATATATTACAGTGACAAAAACGTAACAGTGCATGAGGTGAGAGAAGCTGTTGCTCAGGAACTTGATCGACCCGGAAAACTTCTAGGTTCCCGGGCCATGCAGAAGAAAATTCGTGTGGAACATAATTTGAATGTGCCACGGGACGTGGTTTACGCAGCTATGTACGACCTAGATCCCGAAGGCTTAGAACGTCGATCACTTGCTGCCAAGGCTAAGAAACCTAAAGGCTCCTTCACAACAAGAGGAGCTAACTGGGTACATTCACTCGACGGTCATGACAAGCTGATGGGGTTTCAAAACAATACCTTCCCTATTGCCATTTATGGATGTCTTGATACAGCTAGTCGAAAGCTTCTCTGGCTTAAAGTGTGGGTAAGCAACAGCAAACCTGAACTGATAGGGCGATGGTACTTGGAGTGCCTTTACAAGAGTAGGGTAATTGCATCTTATCTCAGATTGGATAAAGGTACTGAAACCGGTATCATGGCCACGATCCATGCTTTCTTAAGGAAAAACCATGGGGATACCGAGCCATGTGATACTATTTTGTATGGGCCATCAACCTCGAACAAGGTACAGTATTCCAATAATAATTAATAATTGAGTACATGTACGTTATTACAATAATTACATGTACATTAAATTTTAATTTATACTTTTTATTATTTTTATTATATTTAGTGTTGGGTCATTCCCGAAAACATCCACACCTCCCCCACGGAGGAAATGCGAAGTTGACCCCCTCCCCTGTTCGATGTCCTAGTACATTTTACTATTATTAGAAGTAGATTTACCCCCCTCCCCTCCCCTCCCCAGATGGCACAAATTTCCTCTGTGGGGGAGGTATGGATCTTTTCTGGAATGACCCATTTCTAAATTTTTTTTCTATATTCACCGAATGTAAATTATTAATATTGTTGTGAACTATACATATTTCTGTAGATAGAAAGATGGTGGAAGGAAATACACGAGAGACTGGAGAAATACTTCAAGAGTCATTTAAATTGGCTGAAGGACCAATGTCACTATGATCCTCACAATGAAAGAGACAGGTAATTTTAAAATCTGGAATAAGGTATTTTAATTCCCTTTAACTACTAATTTAACGGTATCTGGTCGTTTCGTCCCCTAAACCGTTTCGTCCCCAGCCGTTTCGTCCCAACCTTTTTGTCCCCAACCTCTTCCGATCCACAAGCCCAGCCCATTTGTCGCATATAGCGAGCATGTTTCTTGGTGTGTTTAGCCCTTACTTGTCGAATTCTTGTAAGAAAAACACGTATCTCGCCATTCTGAGTTGGTTGTCCGCGGTGGTTGGTTTTTCACAATAACCGATGAGTCATGGACACAATATGAAGGTAATTTAATTTCAACAGAGTCAACTGAAAGCACGAAAACCGCGTATCTCACCATTCCGAGTCGAAATTCGACTTAAATGAGGATTTTGAGATCTGCGAAAGCAAAAAAACAACAAAAAAATACCGAGGGGAGTGGGGACGAAATGGTCGGGGACGAAACGGCGAGGGGACGAAACGACTATAAACAATTTAACTACTAAAGTCTATTTTGATCTCTTAGAATGTTGTTGGCATATGTGATGATTCCATTAATTCAAAGGGAGTTAGATACATTCATAAATAGCATATGGAACACACACAGGATTCGCAAACAAAGGAATACAGCATTGCCAGATGGAGTGCCTAATCATATCTACTAGACGACCGGCCAATTTCCGAAAATGTTATCGTTGATGGCATTTTTTGTTACAAGCTGCCAACAATGCTAAATAGCCTCCAATAGTGTTTACCTTGAATGTGAGGGTTGTTGGCACCTGTGATTCTGAGTTTTAATGCTCATATTTTTGAGTTTTCTACAGCCACTTTGCGCACATCGACTCCATTGCAAAATCGACATCGGCTCCTCCTTCGCTGTTGCCATGCAGCAGTTGCTAAATGCTGATTGGCTAACTTGAGAGTGCTAACCAATCAAGACGCGTAAAATGCTGTAACCTTGACTGCCCTTTGACAGTCTTAGCAACGGCAAAAGAACACAGAAATGAACATGGCGCTGAGTCACGAAGAGATATAGTAGCTTTTTGTCGCAGTAATACACAATGGAAAACACTAAAATAAGGTAAGTTAAGAAGATACATAACGTAAGAAGGACGCGATTAATGTTGTTTATTGTTTTTTGACAACACGACTGAATATTGAGTGCAATTATTATAACTTCGATAATGTTCGATTGTTTACGAGTCACGAGTAGAGGATTTGAAGCTTGACATGGCTTTTATAAGTCGCTAGACTTTCTTCCCGTAGCCTAGGTACTTTATCAAAGCCTGGCTGTTGATCATGTGTAGTCGGTTCAAACTATATTGTTTAGAAAACAACAATAATTCGCAACGAAGTCGCCACAGCCTGTCATGTTGAACAGTCTCACGCTTTTATACACCTGAAAGGTTATTTATGATGGAATGCTCGCTCTAATACTATCATACAAAGGTAAATTAGTAGAGCAGATATAAAGTTATTTATGTTGAAAATGCTGTA
>CAXIUP010000231.1:7500-15000 GCA_964035015.1 Corallium rubrum | reverse complement strand
AAACACAAAACCCACAAAAACAAAAAAACCCCACAAAAAACAAAAAAACCCCACAAAAAACAAAAAAAACCCCACAAAAAACCACAAAAACCACAAAAACCACAAAAACCACAAAAACCACAAAAACCACAAAAACCACAAAAACCACAAAAAACCACAAAAAACACAAAAAACACAAAAAACACAAAAAACAGAAAAAACACAAAAAAACACAAAAACCCAAAAACCCAAAAAAACCAAAAAACCGAAAAAAACCCAAAAAACCCGAAAAAGCCAAAAAAGCCAAAAAAACCAAAAAAACCCAAAAAACCCACAAAAACCAAAAAACCCCACAAAAAACAAAAAAAACCCCACAAAAAACAAAAAAAAACAAAAAAAAACAAAAAAAACAAAAATAACAAAAAAACAAAAAAAAAACAAAAAAACAACAAAAAAACCCCAAAAAAACCCACAAAAAAACACAAAAACCCTCAAAAACCACAAAAACCACAAAAACCACAAAAACCACAAAAACCACGAAAAACCACAAAAAACACAAAAACACAAATAAACACACAAAAAAACAAAAAAAAACCCACAAAAAAAAACAAAAAACAAAAAAACCAACAAAAAACCCAAAAAACCCAAAAAAAACCAAAAAACACAAAACCCACAAAAACAAAAAAACCCCACAAAAAACAAAAAAAAACCCACAAAAAACAAAAAAAACAAAAACAAAAACAAAAAAACAAAAAAAAAACCCCCTAAAAAACCCCCAAAAAAAACCAAAAAAAGAAAAAAAAACAAAAAACAAAAAAAACAAAAAAAACAAAAAAAACAAAAAAAACACAAAAAACACAAAAAACACAAAAAAACACAAAAACCCAAAAACCCAAAAAACCAAAAAACCGAAAAAAACCCAAAAAAACCGAAAAAGCCAAAAAAGCCAAAAAAACCAAAAAAAAAACAAAAAAACCAAAAAAAACCAAAAAATACCCAAAAAACCCAAAAAAAAACACAAAACCCACAAAAACAAAAAAAACCCACAAAAAACAAAAAAAACCCCACAAAAAACAAAAAAAACAAAAACAAAAACAAAAAAACAAAAAAAAGAAACCCTAAAAAAAACCCAAAAAAACCCAAAAAAAGAAAAAAAAACAAAAAAACAAAAAAAAAACAAAAAAAACAAAAAAAACAAAAAAAACAAAAAAAACACAAAAAAAACACAAAAAAACACAAAAACCCAAAAAACCAAAAAACCGAGAAAAAAAACAAAAAACCCGAAAAAGCCAAAAAAGCCAAAAAAAACAAAAAAAACAAAAAAACCCACAAAAGCCAAAAAACCCCACAAAAAACAAAAAAAACCCCACAAAAAACAAAAAAAACAAAAAAAAACAAAAAAAAACAAAAAAAAACCAAAAAACCCAAAAAAACCCAAAAAACCCCCAAAAAAACCAAAAAAACACAAAACCCACAAAAACAAAAAAATACGGTGGCCTATATGTGCAAAACACAAACAAATATCTAAAACACAAACAAATACGCGAAACACCCCCAAAAGGATGCTAAAACACTACCAAATCTTCAAAACACTAATAAATTAACAAAACACTACCAAATTATCTCCGCAAAACACTACCAAATGCACGAAACACTATCAAGTACGAAAAACGAAACCAAATTCTTAAAACACAACCAAATTCTCAAAACACAACCAAATCCTCAAAACACAACCAAATCCTCAAAACACAACCAAATCCTCAAAACACAACCAAATCCTCAAAACACAACCAAATCCTCAAAACACAAACAAATTCACAAAACACCAGCAAACACTCAAAACATTAACAAATCACAAAAACACTTGCAACGTTTCGAAACACTTACAAAGTCTCAAAACACTACCAAATTGTCAAAACACTACCAAATACGCAAAACACAAACAAAATGGAACTCAAAACACAAGAGGAGTTTGGAAACTGGGCCGAAAGTACATTTGATTCTTCTCTCACCACGTACTTGCCAATTCGATAGGCCTTGGGCGACACGAAGGTGTTCAGTTTTCACCATTCATTGATGTTTTGTTTAATTTGTGGTCGTGAATTGGAGCATACATTTAATTTTTGTCCATACTGCGGACAGAATATCCATCCAAGAGCTGGGTTGGCACCTCAAATTCCCCGGGATTTTACTGAAGAGCAAGCGATAAGATACTATTTTCAGCGCGGATTCCAGTACAACGACATTTTATGGTTTTTGTCTAAGTTTCACGAAGTGAATATTTCTCATCGCACTCTTCTAAATCGGCTCCACGACTATGGTTTAAAGCGAAGGCTTCGCGACGTTAATGAAGAAGAAGTAAGACGTTGTATTCAAGCAGAGTTAGATGGATCTGGTTCTTCGCTAGGCTATCGGGCAATGTGGAGAACGGTTGTTAGCAAATATGGTATACACACACCCAGGTCAATAGTAGAACGACTACTTCGTGAAGTGGATGTTGCTGGTACTGAACAGAGAAGGTCACATCGTTTACGAAGGCGGGAATATCGTAATCCTGGGGCCAATTATTGTTGGCATGCTGACGGATACGATAAGCTAAAACCCTATGGATTCCCTATACACGGTTGGCATAGATGGATATAGTCGACGCGTGCTATGGTTATCAGTCAGCAGAACCAACAACAACCCTGCTGTAATAGCCGGATATTTTCTTCAGACTGCTGAAGTAAACAATGGATGCCCAGTTCTTTTACGAACAGATAGGGGAACTGAAAACATTGTAATGGCAGCCATTCAGTGCTACTTTAGAAGAAATGGAAATGACGAGTTAGCTAGTGGTAGAGCTCACCGGTATGGGGCATCCACATCAAACCAGAGAATTGAAAGTTGGTGGGCCCAGTTACGGAAGTCATGGTCAAACTGGTGGATGGATTTTTTTAAAAGAATGATTTTTGATGGAGAATTAGATGTCAGTAATGAACTAGAAAAAGAATGCCTTTGGTTTTGCTTCAACAAGTTGCTTCAAGAGGAACTGGACCAAGTGAGAGAAAGATGGAACACCCACTACATAAGACACTCCCGTCACAACACGCAAGCTGGGATACCAGAGCAGATGTACTTTATACCTGAATCTTATGGAGCTGAAGATTTTAAAGTTGCCATTAGTCATGATGATATTATTGAAATGCAAAACAATGTTACTGTCACAGTTGCTAATGAATATGAAGAGTATTTTACTGAAGTTATGGATGATATGAACCTGCACCAGCCTGAGAATTGGAGAGAAGGTGCAGAACTGTATCATAGACTAATTGCTATAAATGAATAAGTGTTGTTTAATATGTCCAATCAGACATGTAAATATCAGTGAGAACAGTTTAAACAGTCCAGTGTTATATTTACTGTATATAATTATAATATACATGTTATAATGTGTATATATATATATATATATATATATATATATATATATATATATATATATATATATATTGAGTAATATTGTAGTGAAGCATTCTTAGATGACTTGCTTTTTGGATATTTGTCATGCTCAATTTAAGTTTGAACTTTTGCTCACATTTTCAGTGCCAGGATATTACAGACAGAAAACATAACAAAGAATTTTTCTCCTGAGCCCATAATTTCTAGTCTTATTCTAGCTAATGCCAACGATTTTATTCAGGAGAATGAAACAACTCAGGTGGTTCAGGGTGCTTAAAAAAATGAGTTAAAATTATTTGTGATTGTTTGTAGGAATATTACTGCATTTTTGGCATCATTTTCAACATTGCTATATATAGTAGTGTCATCAATGTTTCTTTGTATGATGTACTTTTACCCATTTATGTACACAAAGTAGTCATAATCATTGGTCATAGACCTTATTAACTCACTGACATCTGGATGGTCTCCATTTGATGAGTAAAATTGTCTGACATTGGTTCAGCTGTCTGTGGGTTCAAATTGCAACTGATCTATACTCTTTAGGTTCATGTTACAATCAGTTTACAGCTCCTGTATGAGGAACATTGCAAAGTTTACATGGATATTGGAAAATGTAAATTGTAAGAAAATTCAATAATTTAATAGCTGGCATTTACAATTTGCAACTGAGTGGTTAATCATGTGCAGTGTACCATGAAATTAAAGCTTAATTTAACTGAATGCTAAGTCTGACAGTAACTAGTTCAAAATTACATGATTTGTATATCAGTGCAATAATTATACTGTATAAGTACATCATGGATTTTTTGTTTTTGAATTTCCTTTTCTATTTTCCAGTATTCACTTAATGTCACTTTGCAAATTCCACAGATAGGAAGCAGTGAAGCAACTTATTATCCCTTATCCTTGTTATCATGCAAAAAATTGAAATGTTTATCCCCTCTAGAACAAGGTGGGGTGATCCAGTTTAGATACACTTCAAAGCCATACATATAAATAACCAACAATTTTTAAATAAGGTGTGTGGCTTATTTTAGTACATCCATTTGTGAAATACATTTCTTGTTAATAATGTATATTATTTTTATCCCATGTAAATAACCTTATGCCTATTTACACAATATGAATGTATACTTCATGGTCACTGTTCTGTAACCTAGAGCAAGTAACATGGTTTCTTAAAACCTCAATGCAGGCAAATATCCTGTCTAAAATGGTAGTATTTTTGAACTTCAATTTTTGAAAAACTCTGCAAAAATATAAACTTTTAACAGTTAACAGTTAACACAAATTTAAAATAACATTAACTTTCTTGTACAATTATATCAATTCTATACTGATGACACATTTATCATACATTTCCAAATCCAGGAGAATTTAACATACAGAATATGAATTCTGACTTAAAGTTTGTGTAATTTGTCATTTTCTCAGAAACTGGGAGTTTCAACACATTACCACAAGTGTTGGCTGACAGCTTTCGGCTAGCTCCAAAACCATGCTGAAATTCGATGGTAGGCTGTGGACTGAATCCAATAGCAGGTATGCTTTCAGCACCTGTAACAAACATCAAGATATCTTGCAATTTAATTATTACTTCCTGGCCATCCACTTCTTCTTTAACATGGCCCTTTTCAGTATCTTCTAATAGCTGACCAAAGTTGAATACCAGTGCCTCTTCCTGTACTCGTTTGTTACTTCCCATGGGGCTCAGTTGAGGAAGAAACATTTCATCAAGGACTTCAGCAGTGAGAGTGTCTGAAATCTGGAACACTGGTTTGAAGGCAGCTGGATGCTTGCGGATTAATGTGAGCAAATCACATGTCTTTAGACCATCAATGTACTGTTCAAGTTCCTTCAGAGAGGCAAGTATGGTGTAGTGAAGGGATGTGCACTTGAAGAATAACTCTTTGTCTTCCAGGTTGATAATTGGTTTTGAGTATCCACAATCAAACCTAAAGTCACATTCAAATGATGCAATGCGCCGGAATTCATCCTTGTCTTCTGTTGCTTTTAACCGCTGCATTTTCTCTTTAACCTTATCCACTGGTATCTCTTCAATGCTTGGTGATAGTGAATCAGTGTTACCGTAAATAATGAAATCAGCTACACTTTGTGTGAAACACCTTGGTCCACTTGAGCCTTGTAAAAGCCCTAGGGCTGTAAGTTGACCAAATTTGAAGAACTCTTTATCATTAAGGGCGAGGACATTATGACGAAATATTCCACTACATCCTGAAAGAAGATGCGTAGTTGCTTCTCGGTTTATTAATGTAAAAAACTCACGTTTTGGGCCTCCCTGATCAACCGCAGGCTCACCAACAAACTGTACTTTTAGCTGCTTGGTGAGATCTTCTTCTGTACATGCATCAAGCTTCAAACATGTATCACTCCAAATTTTATTTCGCCTAACCTTCATTCGCAAGTATTTGTCACTTTGAAGCTTTTCTCCAGCCCACTGACTCAAAATATTCTGCAAATTAGGGTCACTAGCAAACACATCATTTGATACCATGGTTATTTCAGTTTCAGCCAGGTCATCTTCACCAATCACAATAATGTCATCATCCTCATCACTGCCAGAGTCAATGTCACAAATACTTGTGTATGAATCATAAACTGGAGTATTGCTGTGCATAATCAACAACTGGACAGCTTCTTCTAAATTTTCAGTGCAAAAAATTGCATGTTGCAGTACAGTTGGACTTGTTCCAGGAAAGATATCCTTTAATGTACTCAGTCTGTCCCCTTCAAAATTGGAGGTACATGTAGTTGTACCTGGTTGATTTGTTGTGGTAGCAGAATTGCAGACAATTGGTTGACTGGTGGTGGTGGTGGCAGAATGGCTGATATTTGGTTGATTGATTTCGGTGGCAGAATGGCTGATATTTGGTTGACTGGTGGTGACAGAATGGCTGATATTTGGTCGATTGATTTCGGTGGCAGAATGGCTTATATTTGGTCGGTTGATTTCGATGGCAGAATGGCTAGAAGTCACAATATTCGTTGTGGACAAGTTGGCTGATAAGTTGTTGATTGGGCGATTTGTTGTGGCATCAGATGTTCTTTCTTGTGCTGCAATTAATTCATCAATGGTTGGAGTACCTTTCCTTTTCCTTTTCATAAACATTTCCTCTGCCAGCAAAAGGTCTCCCTTCTTGGCAAGATACAGTGTAATTCTATTATAGGATTTCCCAACTTCCTCTTTGTAACGAGAAAGAACGAAGCTCTCATTTGGATTACCTAAATAGATAGAAAGAAAGATACAGGTACTAGATAGATACATGTCTTAAACTTAAGTTCAAAATTACAATTGTTTCACGAGCTTCACAACTTCTTTATGTGAAAGCTGAACATAAGTAGAAGTAAACTGGCTACTTTAATAATGTTTAAAAATACAATGAATATAATAAAAACATTATTTAGTTAAAGTACTTATTAAAATTATTAAAAATTATACTATTGATCATGGGAGTTTGGACAGATACAGATACTACAAATACAGTAGATAGACTGGCAGGCATGTACTAGCTAGCCTAGGCAGGCATCAACTAACCAAGTACTACTAGGTCCATACAGTACTTGGGAAATTCAGTCAAATCCGTACATTTGACACTTAATACATATTTTTTATTGCCATATAATATCACTGACAGTATATATTTTTGGCATTGACATTTTCCTGTAATATTATACAACAATTAGATTATTCACTCTCAACTTCCATGAGATGAGAGCTGACTGGGGAGGGATGAATAAATAGTGAGTAGCAATGCATAGTCAATCAAGTTGCAGCATTTTCAATAGTCTACTCTGAGTAAGTTTCTACTAACTGAGAGTATTTGTCTACATCTATTTGTCAATGTTGGCCAGTGATCAAGTGGAAACACTCAAACCTTCATCTATTACTGCACACATCTATTACTGCACAGGGGTGGGGAATATTCATTTATTTTATTTTTGATGTCAGGAATGGCGATGGGAAGGGACATCATAGCAGCAAGAAATAAACCAAATGAATGCTTCTCAACCTTTCCCCCCCCCCCATATTTCCCACCCAGGCAAGTATTCCTTTGC
>CAXIUP010000231.1:0-2500 GCA_964035015.1 Corallium rubrum | reverse complement strand
TGCATATCAATTCCTTAATGACTTGTATGTATCATTGTATTTTGTGTTATTATATTTCAAACGCAAAGCATATGACATATGATATGTATTATATTTCAGTGTAAATTAAAATATTTATCTAATTGCCTAAGAAAGCATGGCAATTTTGAAGGGGGAGGGAGGTCATAATTTTCAACAATACGTTTTAGTTGGGAGTCTTTTGAAAATCACCCAAACAATAAAACAGAGTGCTAGAGGGGAGGGGGTGGGGGGGTGGGGGTGTCGTAATAGTAATTTATATTTTTCCTTTAAATTTACTTAATAAAAATGAAGCAGCCAATGCAATCATTCAAATGATACTGAAAAATGCTGAAAGATTATGTTCTAGATGATACTACATGGCAAGTTATAATGCAGTGGTTTCATGATAAGGATTAACAAAAATCAAAAAAGAACTACTATCATCAAGCTACATGTAAAAACATTGTTGTAGCTGGCCAATAACATGAACAGACTTCAATGAAAAAGTGTTCAATGTTCCTCGGAACCTGATTTTCCTTTTTCAAGTGTTCCTTAAATTTGGTTCAAAGGTGCGCAGCAACAGTGACAAAGTTGACCGTGCAACTCAATTATGTTGGTTGGAAAATTGCTGAGGAACCAAAACAATCTTCAAATTATACATGCCCAGAAATTTCGGACATAATTAGCATTCTACTTCCTTACTAATTTTCATATCACGTTAAAATATGGCTTCGGGTGTTGATAGTAAATTGTGTTACGCGATGTAGTAAATCGCAATATGTGAGAATAAGGTAAGTCGTTTGCAAATTTTCTGGTTTGCTGGTAGCAAAACAAAGTCTATCAAAGTATTTTATGTAATATTCGCCTGGTTTAGGTTACTATCCTTCCTGCTTTTTAGTTTAATCCTAGTGCGGTATTTCTATATGGCGTTATATAGACAAATAGTATATCCTAGGCTCTGTACAAATATAGAAAAAGCAGGATGGATAGTAACCTAAACCAGGCGAATATTACATGAAATACTTCGACAGACTTCGTTTTGCTACCAGCGAACTAGACAATTTGCAAACGACCTACCTTATTCTCACATTTTGCGATTGACCACATCGTGTAATACAATTTACTATCAACACTCGAAGCCATATTTTGATGTTACTGTATATGCAAATTAGTAAGGAAGTAGAATGTTAATTATGTCCAAAATTTCTGGCCATGATTAACAGGATATGAAGAACACTTTGTAATCTCAACTGGCAGATAACTAAATATGATTCCTTAAAATTCTCCTTAAAAATGTTCCTCGGGCCTCAATCTTGTTGCTATAAGGCAATTGTTCCTCAGGATCCCGAGATCCCACTTTTTTCCAAGTCTGACCATGAATTTTTGACCCGTTATTAAGAATAGTCATATACTTCACTTCACTATATATGATGCAATGTATAGTTATCTCAAAATCTTCACCACCGTCAAGAGGTTGAAACTGAAGGTGGATCTGAAAAACCCATTAAATAGAGCAGGGGGGGACTCACAAAAATTTACCTTGCATCAAATGGTATCACATTAAGGATGGGGGAACAATAAAATCCCTGGGAGTATTAGGGGAAGCAGAGGTGGAAAAAGTATCGGAACCTGGGAACCTAGTTCCCAGAAGTCTTTTGGAACTTTTACTTCAGCAGAAATTTTACAGAAATTACTAACTGCTACGGTATTTTTCAAATTTACAGAAAAGTTTAAACCATAACTCAGGTTCCCAGAAAGAGAAAAACATTTTCACCCCTAAGGGGAAGGTTGCCCAAACAATTAAATTCACCATAGCCCCCCCCCCCTCCCCTGTAAGGGAGTGTTCATTGTTTATGGTTACAGGCGAAAGAGTTTGGGGTCAGTTTTTAGGGGGGTCACCAGGATATTTGTGGATTATACAGGATTATATAGTGAAGATATCTATTAGGGGGCACAGCAGTTGTTTCTTTTCACTCATATGTAATGACAGCTGTTACCTTTTTTGCCTCTCAAGCACTGAAGCCGTGCCGGTGTTTTGCCCTTTTTGATCTTGAGCACTGAGATAGACATAAGACATGAAGGTTTCATTACTTAAATAGTTCCATGCTGCCGCGATTTCGCGGAATCGTCCAAAAATCGCGGAATCTAGCGGAATTTAGTTAAGATTGCGGAATTTCAACTTTAGCAAGTTGTTTTTAATTTTTTCCCTGAATTCACAAAATTCGTGCAAGACAATTTACTTGAAAAAAAATTCGAGCACGTAGAAAACTAAGAAAAATTGCACGGATAGCATAGAATTACAGAAAGAATTAATGAAAGGAAAGAGGTAGAGAAGACTCTGAAATGGCCGTTTCCGACGTTCTGGAGACTCTAAATTTTCAACATTTTCTGGACAACAACACGTGATTAATGGAGGTGGGGCACATCGCTGATTCAAGTATCATGGACAAGTTTTTTATAGAAGTTAAAAAGATGTATTTAAGAAAATCGTAGAAAACCA
>CAXIUP010000230.1:112500-125463 GCA_964035015.1 Corallium rubrum | reverse complement strand
CACGTGACACGTGACACGTGACACGTGACGTGACACGTGACGTGACACGTGACACGTGACACGCGACACGTGACACGCGACACGCGACACGCGACACGCGACACGCGACACGCGACACGCGACACGCGACACGCGACACGCGACACGCGACACGCGACACGCGACACGCGACACGCGACACGCGACACGCGACACGCGACACGCGACACGCGACACGCGACACGCAGACACGCGACACGCGACACGCGACACGCGACACGCGACACGCGACACGCGACACGCGACACGCGACGACACGCGACACGCGACACGCGACACGCGACACGCGACACGCGACACGCGACACGCGACACGCGACACGACACGCGACACGCGACACGCGACACGACACGCGACACGACACGCGACACGACACGCGACACGACACGCGACACGACACGCGACACGACACGCGACACGACACGCGACACGACACAGCGACGACGACACGCGACACGACACGCGACACGACACGCGACACGACACGCGACACGACACGCGACACGACACGCGACACGACACGCGACACGACACGACACGCGACACGACACGCGACACGACACGCGACACGACACGCGACACGACACGCGACACGACACGCGACACGACACGCGACACGACACGCGACACGACACGGCTCGCGACACGATACGAATACGACTGCGACACGACACGCGTACGGCCACTGACGACACGCGACACGACACCCGCGACTAGCGACGACACGCGACACGACACGCGACACGACACGCGACACGACACGCGACACGACACGCGACACGACACGCGACACGACACGCGACACGACACACGACGCTGACACACTGACGACACGCGACGACCGCGACCGACCTGTGACGACGCGATACAGCGACCGCGCGCCCAGCGACCGCAGCGGCTGCTGACGCAGCGGCAGCAGCGACCCAGCGGCCAACGATTACGACCACGACCAGGCCGACCACGACCGCGACCACGACCGCGACCACGACCACGACCACGACCACGACCGCGACCGCGACCACGACCGCGACCACGACCGCGACCACGACCGACGACCACGACCACGACCGCGACCGCGACCACGACCACGACCACGACCACGACCGCGACCGCGACCGCGACCACGACCTGCGACCACGACCGCGACCACGACCGCGACCACGACCGCGACCGCACGACCACGACCACGACCGCGACCACGACCACGACCACGACCACGACCACGACCACGACCACGACCACGACCACGACACGACCGACCGACCGACCACGACCACGACCGCGACCGCGACCACGACCACGACCGCGACCACGACCACGACCACGACACGACACGCGGCCGACGCGACCGCGACCGCGACCACGACGCGACCGCGACACGACCGCGACCGCGACACGACCACGACCACGACCGCGACCGCGACCACGACCGCGACCCGACACGACCGACGACGATACGACACGACCGCGACCGACACGACACGACACGACACGACCGCGACCACGACCGCGACCACGACCACGAACACGACTACGACCACGACACGACACGACACGACACGACACGACACGACACGACACGACACGACACGACACGACACGACACGACACGACACGACACGACACGACACGACACGACACGACACGACACGACACGACACGACACGACACGACACGAAACGACACGACACGACACGACACGACACGACACGACAGACACGACACGACACGACACGACACGACACGACACGACACGACACGACACGACACGACAGACACGACACGACCGACACGACACGACACGACACGACACGACACGACACGACACGACACGACACGACACGACACGACACGACACGACACGACACGACACGACACGACACGACACGACACGACACGACACGACACGACACGACACGACACGACACGACACGACACGACACGACACGACACGACACGACACGACACGACACGACACGACACGACACGACACGACACGACACGACACGACACGACACGACACGACACGACACGACACGACCGACACGACCGACACGACACGACAGACACGACACGACAAGACACGACACGACAGACACGACACGACAGACACGACACGACAGACACGACACGACAGACACGACACGACACGACACGACACGACACGACACGACACGACACGACACGACACGACACGACACGACACGACACGACACGACACGACACGACACGACACGACACGACACGACACGACACGACACGACACGACACGACACGACACGACACGACACGACACGACACGACACGACACGACACGACACGACACGACACGACACGACACGACACGACACGACACGACACGACACGACACGACACGACACGACATTATAAGACTGGTTAAACATTAGCCTGCGTTGCAAGCGTTTCTTATTAGTAGCCTGGGTGAAGAAACGCTTGCAGACACCCCGAGATTTTAGAAACCGCCCACGTTTACATAAACAAAAGCGAATATTACTTTAGCCTGCAGTATCATCTTCCGGAAACGAGTAGAGTCTGCACGCAGGCTAATATTACTTCCGTTGAACAAAGTAAAGTTGGTCTACAATTTATCGATAAAACTAAAATAAATTAGATAATATAGATTTCAAACGAAGAAACAAAATAAACACGCTTTCTAGAGTTGCCAAATGGGAACAAATGGTATACAAGAGTAACTAGAAATATGAAAACCTTACTATGCCAGCTATAATTGATGAGATGTTTGATTCAGTCGAGATATGAAAGGGCAACAGATGATCCAGGTGGGAATCGTAGACGAATGGTAAAAATTAAAGCCCAGCATAAAACACGAATGTAAGACATTGTAAAAGTATAATAAAATGTATTAAGGTTCTAACATTTCATTGCTGCACGCAACATCATCAGAGAATGAATGATGTAGGTGTCAATAATTACGGTATTTGTATGTACACTGAAAACTTGCATGGCTGATGACAGGCTTTAGGTGTTTTTAGGTCTGTAACATCTTGTAACACCTGTAAATCCCAAACAATGAACCAGTATGACTTACCTTAATCCTACATGGAAACTAATTGGCATCCAAGAAGGCTTCATCAAACTGAATGGGAAAATGTGTGGGGACCATGGTCTAAAAAACCCCTAAAAAAACCTTTTATATTATGCGCTAGTGTTTTATTATTCCCGAATTAAGATAAAGCAATTGTACATGATAATATATGATCAAATTGTATGATCTTAAATACACAAATCATTCTCACCTCGAGTTGTCGACGACGGCACTTCGCACCTTTAATACCAGTTTTCTTTTCAAGTTTCGAAAAAGTTAGCTGCTAAAATTTCTACAGGACCAAGGTGACTTCACTCTTTTACGAACCAAGCAAAAAATGAAGCGTTTGTATATTTTTAACCACCAAACATTTCAACTCAAACGTTATAATTTTCCTATTACAAAATCGATTTTGTCTTGTTGTCATCTCTGTCCCCGTGCGGTTTGCCACCCAAAAATGGCAGATAAGGCGTGGTTGCATAGCGTGAGAAAGGCTAATTTTGGGCAATTTGACATTGTTGAGGAAAGATGAACAAGTGGAAATCAGTAAATCACGATGGTGCACATATATTTTATGTTATTAAAGTAACATGGTGGTTATGTTGACATATAGCATTGATATACTTTATATATCTTAGTGTGTTAATATCAAAGAAAACACGAGTGTCCCTGTTGGAGTGACTGAAATGGAGCTGAAGAAAAGAATACTGGCAGTACCTGGCCCTTTCTGTTCAAGGAAACGCCTCTACAACTCAATCTCTTCTACAGACCGACCAAGTCCTGAAAAAGTCGAATCAGCCATGGAAAGTCTGAAAGAAGAATCAATTGGTGTGATTGTGAAGGTTAGAAGAGGTGTGTTTTTTTATAAAGCCTTCCCACATGTGATAGACATTGCTTTGTTGGCCAAGTATGGAATTTCAGAGGATGAGTATAAAAACATCTACTTTTCTGAAGACCCCTTAATAACTGAAGATCAGAAATTGTATATGGAGCACCACCATCCAGAAAGAGATGCCTATGAAATGCTTGACAGAACTGCATCATAACTTTTCAAATTTTATTATTTACTATTTACAACCTCCCATTTCAGACACTGTTGTCAGATAGAAAATGTCACTGCAATATTTTTAGAAATTCATGTACATACTGTATGGTTAATGTGAGTGATCTTGAGGGCAATCAGACAAATGTTTGGTTAAAGATTACCACCGAGAACCCTGGAATTTCACCAGATACAGGAGGTGGTGGCATTTCACCATCTGGCAATGCTCAGTGATATAGCTTAGCTACAATTTATTACATTGACATATGGTATATAATTGCTTTGTGTAGCCAGAGGTTTCATTAATAGGCGGTTACCGGTGGTTTACTGCTGCCTGTTTTTCCACTTACAACCGGCTATTTTTTTGCATACTGTTCTGGCGACACACACACACACACACACACACACACACACACACACACACACACAAAACACATGTAGTGTCATGTGATGCAAAACGTAAATGAAGTAAAAGTCACGAAAATGCGGACATTCAGCGCGGTGCGTCAATATGGTGGCCACCAAGAGATGCGCTTGGGGAACTTGTAAAAACGATTCTCGATACCCCCATTTCATGGTCAAATATAAGAATGGCAATCCTGTACACTTCGTTCGATTCCCTGCTTCGAAAAGATTCGTGTATAAGCGACTGCGATGAATTGCGGCTTGTTGTCGAGGCGATTCGTTTGTCTGCTCAAAAGACAGCTATATCTGTTCTGAACCAAAACCCTGATTCCGTTTAGGTGATAGCTAGGAAAGAAGAGGTAAGTTGTCTTTTTCTTCAGTATATATACTTGTATTTTTTTCTTTGGTTCCTAAGGCTCTCGACCATTGTTTTGTATAGGCAAGGCGACTTGACGCACCGCGCTCAGCACCGAATGTCCGCATTTTTCGACTTTGTTTACGTTTTGCATCATGTGACACTACAGGTGTTTTTGGCGTTGAAGTGGTGAATTGCACAATTGGCACACCATGTTGCACATTCTTTTGCACCTATTTAGACTTTTATCATGCATCCTTAGTCTAGAATTACTCTAGAATTTCCAAAACATTGGTTATTTTCTTTGTTGTTAAACGTGCATTTAAACATTTGCTGTAATTAAATTGGACAACACTACTTAACTGGGTTTTTTTTATGCTGTGTAAACTGTGAAAATCACATGCTTGAAGTATTAGTGCAGTTTATTTGCTAGTAGCACATATAGTAGCACATTCTTTGAGGTTTGCTGAGGTGTTTTGAGGATTATGAATTCTTCATTTTCAATGGTTACAGTACCTCCCCAAAAGTAAATGTTTAGTCAGCAACAGGCAATCTTCAGGCAGTCCGAAGCAAACCATTTAATTTCCTTACAACAGCAACAACAATGATAAATTGTTAACAGAATGTTCTGCACTGATTGTCAACAGATTTCATTGAGATGAATGTCTTTAGACTGCATACTGTGTTGCCTGTATGTATGTACACTTGCTTGTGGGTGGTACTGTATATGCTATGTATATTTCATAAATGAGTGGGAGTGTTTTACCAGAGGTTACAAACACGAGAGGACAACCGAGTAATTTTCATTGTTCTCGAGTGTTTGTAAAACTTGAGAGAATAATGAAAATCACGAGGCTGCAAGCCAAGTGATTTTTATTATTTTCAAATGTTTTACAACCACATTGAAGAGAACAATGAAAATTACGAGGTATAGGCGGAGTGATTTTTGTTGGTCTCAAGTGTTTGTAACCCCTGGTAAAAGACGATACACGAGTTTATGAAATAGCTTCTCAATTGACAGTCTATTATAGTAGAATTTGCGAGAGGACTTGGTGATATTTTTGGTTCCAATGCTCTCATGTTGAATTTATAATTAAGAAATGTGGTAATAAACTGTCTTTTGTTTGTGCCATTTATTATCTGATTTCTTAATTATGAATTCAGTTAGCGCAACCTTTACCCGGGTTTCAAAACTCATACACATGACCAAATATTTTTCTTTGATTGGCTAATTAGCGCATGAATTATTGATGATTTGAGAAAGTAATTTCAAAAACTTAGGCTGTTTCCTTTATTGTTAGTTTGTTTTAAACACATTTAATCTATTTAAAATCATTTACTGTAAATTGGTTAACAATGTTCAACTGGGTTTTTTTTGGTGTTATGTGAAATGTACATGCACACTGTAATTGATAAAATATTTACAATTACTGTATTAAAATTTAATAACTATACTCAGAGTTTAAATGATAGGTATTACCACAACATAACTTGTTCCTTTGGCAAAAACGTAGCCTGGAGAGCTGGTGAAAAAATCAGTGATAGAAATATTGTGAATAATTGTGTAATGTGTAACTTTACTGTATGTAGGAGAATATATTATTTACAACCAATTACAGGAAAGTTCTTGCTTTAGAACAGTCCTGAACACTATGCGGTCTCTTAAGAATAAGTCTACTTTTGTTTTAATAGTAGCTAATGTAGGAGGTATTAAAGTGATGTAACTGTTGGTGTTTGCAACAACCTTCAGAAACAAGCTGTGTACTCTAGCATAGTCAGGATCAGAATCATCATCAACAGTGATATCAACAATTTGTTGCAGAATAAAATGTTCGTAGTCAGTCCATTTTTCTGGTGCAGGAGGTTCACTTTTTTTGCAAGAACTCAGATGAGGAACTTGGGGTGTTGTGGTGTCTTTTTCTTTTTCTTTCAGCTTTAATTTTTAGCTCAACATTTCTTTTACCATAAGGGTTTCCACAATTAGAACAACGGCAACCACTATGGCAGCTTTGCAAACTCTGATAACATTTGCATCTTGATCCATAATAGTTACAGAATCCTTTGTTGGTTTTGTCACCGGCAGCACCACGCCCACAGCTACATTTTAATTGGAATGATTTTTCAGGCATATCGTCCACTACTGGGTGATCTTCATCTTCAGCCACTACTGCATCATAATGGCCTTTTCCAGTGTTGTTGTAAGCAACATATAGAGGTATTGCAGATAAAGGTGCACTTCTGGGAACAAGAGGTACGATAGGATAATTATCAATTGATGCAAATGCAACAATTGTGCAATGTAATATATTAGCCAGTGCTAGCAACACTCCATTTCCCAGTTCACAATCAAAGAAACCAAGCTGTTGGAAGCTTTGAGCCATTTCTTCATAAGACTCTTTGGATGAACTAACTAAAAACATTGCGTAGTCATTGCTGTGTTCACCTAGAAATTCTTGAACAACCAGTGATCGAAGATGAATAACTCTATCGATAATATTTTGCCCAATGAAAAATCCTAAGGAATTTAGATGGGCACAAACTGTTGTCTGAGTAGCATCTACAAGGAAGCTTTCAATTCCATGAGACACAGCCAAAAAGGAGCAATCACCATTCCCCGGAACTGATTTTCTTTAAGGCCATAGTTTCCAAGTATCCCATCCAGACGTTGCTCTGTTACAGTTTTCTCTTCTTGGCCATCAAAAATTGGATTAGAAAACATAAGTAAAACTGATGGTGAATGAATCCAAAAATTCTTGTTCGCAGTTATAGGTGCTTTGGTCTTCGTGTAGGTTTCGGTAGCTATATTAGCCATCACTTTTGCTTTAGTGATAATGCTTTGAATATCGCTGTTGTTAATCTCTGCCTCATCATTATCAGAGCCTGAAGAATCTAAATTGTCATCAGCACTGTCCACAAAAGAAATAGTTTCCAAATTTGGTAATGTTTCGTATGCACTCTGTTGGATATCACTTGATGCAGCATTAATGTTTACACCTATACCGAATTTCTCTTCAGATTCTTTACCACCCCCTGCCAAAAACTGCTTATACCATTGGGTTATTGGAGTGACCTTTTTTGCATTCCTTCCTTTTTCTTTTGCATGACAGTAGTTTTTGTCCATGTGAAGATAAAATATTGTTGCTAAAAGAGCAACAGCAAGGCATATTCCAACACGACTCTTATTCAACCATTTTCTGATTTTCCGGTGTAATCGCTCATTTCGATTTGTTCCAATACAAGGGGGGATGTTTGATAAACAGCCTGATTTAATGTGAAGTAATACATTGTCTACAGCATCAACTGCAGCTTGTGGCAAAACTTTAACACTGTCAACTTCCTCGACTTTCCACTTGTTCACAAATTTCAGTACATTACTTTCCATTACCTGTTTTTCTGGTGTATCTTCTTTTCTTGTTTCTCCAGTATCGCTAGCACTTCGAAAGCAAAGTCTAAAATCTTGAATCAGTTTCTTTCTTAATTGCCTGATCAAAGCATTGTTCTTTCTCTTCGGGATATTTTTAACAACTCTTTGAATTGCATGAAAAATATCTAATTTTACTGAAATATTTGAACCAAAAATTCTATTTATAGTATTTCTTAGCAAACAACAATTGTCAACAACAATACCTTGAAGTTGATCAAATTCCCCACAATTACCATACCTCTTCTTTACACCTTCTAATAGCTTCTCAACTTTTGACATTGCTGTTCCCTTTGTTAACTGCCACCCAAGAATGTCACTATATTCATTCATTATGATGAAGAGGCTGTCATACATTTTCACCCACAAACCATTCTTCCAATAACCAATATTCCCTGCAACCTTGAACGTATGGTCAAATGAAATCCATTTCCCTTTCTTCTGACTCATATGACTGGTATACATATGCTCTGACTCAATAAAAGCTCTTATGAAAATGTTTGATATTAGTTTTCTCCCAATGAAGTCTTTGTCAACTTCAAATAAAGGAATATCAAAACCAAGATTATTTCTATTTTCATTGTTGCAGGAAGATTGTCTAAGATATAAGTCGCATACTTTTTGGGAGTTTTGTGACTGGTGAAGATTGATGAGCATACTTTCTATATCTTGAATAGATATCCCGCTGTTAACGCTAATGGAGATGTAATCATACAACTCCCTTGTAACACCAGCTTTGTGAAATAAAACAAAAGGTATTCTAAACAACATTCGTCTAATGGCTTCTAGTAATGAAGGATGGTGAGATATAATTTGATGATGATTATCGCAGAGATAAACTGATGAAACAAGTAAAACCTGTTCTTGTATACAATAAAGTTTCCTTGGCATGTCTCTTTCAGTTTTACCGTCTTTCCATTTCCAAAACCTCAATACCGACTTGCACGAAGGGCATTCCAAATGATTGCCAGCACTCTTAAACACTGGTATAATAATAGGATTCCATATAATAACAGAAGGTATCTGAATACTTGATGTTAATACAGGTACAGCTTCATGGTCAGATAGTTCTAGCGAAGAATGAAAACTGTCAGCGTTAAATCTGCTTACCATTTGGTTTGGACACTTTTCGAATGTATCAATACATATCCTGACAAAGGCCAGCCAATCCTCAGGATATTTAATACAATTAGAAGAAGGGGAAAACGCTAAGAGAGTGATCACAAACACATGTAAAAGCAAACCGGACGCCATGTTTGGTATTGGGGTATGCGCAAATTTCGGGCTGCAAGCAGGCTATGCGCGATGTTACTTACCGTGGGACTGGGTACGAACTCGATCTAAACGATCTAAACGATCTAAACGATCCAAACGATCTAAATGATCCAAACGATCTAAATGATCCAAACGATCTAAATGATCCAAACGATCTAAATGATCCAAACGATCTAAATGATCCAAACGATCTAAACGATCTAAATGATCCAAACGATCTAAATGATCCAAACGATCTAAATGATCTAAATGATCCAAACGATCTAAATGATCCAAACAAACGATCTAAATGATCTAAACGATGCCATTTAGTTATAACTATTACAATAATAATAACTATTATTACTATATTAGCGAACGATGCCGTTTTAATAGTTTTAATACTATTATTATGATCACTATTATGATTAATATTAGTAGTGGTAGTATTGTGACGTCAACCGTGTAGTATTGTGACGTCACCCGTGACTTGGTATATGGCGCATCAACCCCAATGTGACACCCCCTTGCCTATTCCACCCAAGATTGCCCACTCCACCTGAGTTTGCCCACTCCACCCAAGTTTTTCTGACCTCTTCCCCATAAGAGCCCACAGAGTTGCCTGTGAAGGATGCTGAAAAGTCCCAAAATTTAATATTAATTACAATAGACAGAGTATTTACACATTTCTTCTATATTTTTTAATTATAAAATTGAAAACCACAAGTTAAACTTATCGCTTGTCATAATATGGCAAGGGTTTTGACAGGATATACACACAATAATATACAAATATTAAATAATCGTGCCTCTTGCTCTAATGCTGTGGCAAAACTGTCAATGCAATTCCAAGTGCTTAATTTATGTTTTGACAAATCTAGAGCTTTAATAAAATTATACAGTACAGCAAATGTACCATTAAGCCCAGAATTTGTCAACATACACACACGCAGTCAGAATGTTGATCAGCACAAACACAATGAACCCACACCAATATACACCTAAAAATAGAAGAAAACAACCGTGAAATTTCCTATCAAGGAACACAGTTGTCAGTTGTAGAAAGTCATATCTTACCTCGACAAGATATTGTCCTCACTGAAATTGTAAGGCCAACACAACTTAGTGTGTCGTGGCATTTGCCAATTTAGAAAATCCATCGCCGTCGTGGTGTTGACAACTTCTGATCGACATGTCTCAATAGACGAGTTCTTTGACTTGTCTTCTAACCAACGGCAACAAACAACAGTTGGTATTAATAAAGTTGTTCAGCGACATCTCTCACGAGGAATGAGATCATGGTTGTCGAGTTCCACTCGATAGTTTGTGCTGTTAACAGCGCTGATAAACTCATGAAAGAGCACGGCTTTCCTCGAGACTGGCCACTGAAACCTTCATGACCTTGATGAATACTTCCACGAGAAAGTAAAGACATGATGTATTTGTTCTTATCGCGAATTTTCTGTCGAGGAAGAAGCTGAACCGGTAGCGGAACATGCGCACTGAGTCACATCAGCTCGTATATGGATGACGTAATGCCGACAAACAAACAAACAAACAAACGCAAAATTTAACAAATCGAGATCTTGGTCGGCTATACATAGCTCGGAAAAAGGACTGGGCATGAGGCAACTTCAAGAATAGTGTGCTGCCTCGCTGACGCTCGGCAGCAATAATTTGTTTGTGACGTCATCCAAATTAATACAATGTCTTCTATATCTTTTGAGAATTACAGAAATGTATATCTTTTAGATGGAGGTTTGTTGTTCATGCAGGAATTGATGGGTACTCAAGGATGCTTGGCGTTTAGTAAAACACGGAACAGCGGAACACCGGAACAGCGGAACAGCAAAAAATGGAACAAATAATAATAATAATAATAATAATAATAATGATGATGATGATGATGATGACGATAATAATAATAATAATAATAATAATAATAATTTACTGTTAGCCTGCGTTGCAGACGACTAACAGTTGACGCCATGCTGACACAAAGACTTTACAGAAGTGTCGACATACGTGTAACGTTACAAACATCTTGGCATCTTGTTGTTGGCAAACATAGCAATAAGACTGGTTTAAGACGGGGTTTAGTCGTCTACGGCGCAGGCTAGTTTACTATCCGTACAAGTATTTGTCCACCAAACGGAAAGCGTACTAGTTAAATACTATGCCAGACAAAAATTGTTTATGTAGTACCACTTAGCCAGAACTAGGGGGGGGGGGGGGGGGGGGTCTCGTCACCCCTTGACTTTGTATTTATTACGCATACTGGAACAAGACACGTGAAGATATGTAAACGGAAGGCTAAGTAAACAGGCGAATTTTTAGGAGGTAAAGCTGTTAAACCCAGTGTTATTATTATAAACGCAAGCACTCTTACAATCTTTTTATCCGGACGAAAATTTATTCGAACTCGTGTAAACGGAGCTAAAGCTAAACATGTTGTATTCTCAATCTGGTGTTTGTAATATGTTCATGATTAATAAGAAATCGGTTACAGTACAGTCGTTGGTTTTAAATATCATTGTTTTCTTACTTCGACTTGGAAAAATAATCAAACCTGAAACCCCCTTCCTCTAACCCGTTCTCGGTGGCCTAAAATAATGCAAATATGTAATTGCGTAACTATCGAAAATTTTTAGTCGTTTCTATAAATAATCAATAACAAACAAGTGTTCATGCCAAGTCCTAATTTTGTCCAATGTCAAATACTTTTCTAAATGAAGAGCCCGAATCTTCTTTGGAAAGCCAGTTCAGATTATTATTATTATTATTTTTGATATTTTTGATATTATTATTATTATTATTATTATTATTATTATTATTATTATTATTATTGATATTATTATTATTATTATTATTATTATTATTATTATTATTATTATTATTATTATTGTTATTATTATTATTATTGTTATTATTATTATTATTATTTGTTCCATTTTTTGCTGTTCCGCTGTTCCGCTGTTCCGGTGTTCCGGTGTTCCGCTGTTCCGGTGTTCCGCTGTTCCGTGTTTTACTAAACGCCAGGATGCTTGTATTTATCCAGTGCAGCACCAACAACAGAGCTGAGACAGTTTTTTCCACTTTCTATAATGGTGTTTGTTCCTATGGGTTGCCATCAAGGGTAAGAACAGATAAAGGAGGAGAGAATGTTGTTATTGCCCAATATATGTTGAATCATCCTTTACGAGGTCCTGGACGGGCTAGCCATATTACCGGAAGAAGTGTACACAATCAAAGAATTGAAAGGTGATCCACATTACTTTTTCGTTATACCATGATTACTGTACCTCCAATTCTATTGTTTTCTTGAGATTTTTTCTCTAAATTCTCCTCAGAGGGAAAATTTCTAATTTTTCCCCTACTAA
>CAXIUP010000230.1:27500-107500 GCA_964035015.1 Corallium rubrum | reverse complement strand
TGAAAGAACTTTTGAAGTTATAAAGATTGACGTTTGCAGCTCTTCCATATCTCACTTCTTTTTAGATATTGAGATTTGCGTGATATGCAAATAACATCACTTAAATGTCACACTGTATAATGACTTGTTGGAAAATCATGTCTATTTTTGCAATAATTCTAGTAAATCACTGGAAACTTCTCATGTATAGTGTCCTGCGATACAAAGAAGCATATGCACAGTTGAAAGTGATTTCATTAAATAATCTCAAATTGATATTCAAGATTTTCCAAGAAGTCATTATGCAGTGTGACGCCTAAGTGATGTTACTTACATATAAAACAAATCTCCAGAAGGAAGTGAGATATGGAAGAGCTGCAAACATCCATCTTTATAACTTCAAAAGTTCTTTTAAATAAGAAAGTCTCTCTCGAACTTATTTTTAGCTGCATAGGCCCTTTAAAACCATACTGCTAGATTAAGGAATGTGTTATCCACAGTCCACTCCTTGTAACGCGACAACTCTGATCTAATATGCTGCGAGCATAACATTCAGCTGGTAATAATTAAAGAAATTAAATTAATTAAAGTTTTACTTGGTTTGCAATTTAAGATTTATATAATACAGTTATTTACAGTTTAGTTGTCACTTCTGTATCTACCAGTGGTATCTACTGAGTCTACTTCTAAAGGCAATCTTGTTGAGCCCCCCCCCCCCCCCCAATAAAATGTTTTGTGGGGGCCCATCTTCCCTGCCTGAGTGCCAGAAATCCAGCCCTGTTATGCACACCATGAAGAAATTTAACTGTACCTCAGTCAATGCATTCCTTAGATCAATATCGGGAATATCAGCAACTTCCACATTTGGAATACCACAATGATCCTTTGCTGCCAAATACTCGATGACTGCTTTGGATAAACCAAACACAGGTGGTCCACCATGCAAAAAAGAATGTGCAATCATTCTGCCTATTGCTTTATAAAAACCAGTACTCCTCATCAAGGAGTTGGCTACTGGAGTCTTATGATCAACTTCTCCTTCAAATACAAGTGTGAGGGGCTTTGCTTCTCCATCAACTGGAAAGCCATTCATGATCATTGACATTAAAAGGCTGAAAAACTCACGAACAGGTCCTACACCAACTGAGGTCTCATTTTCAAACTTGACACAGAAAGGATAACACAGTTTCTTATTTGGTGTTTTGTAAATGGCCAATACATCATTGGCAAAGTCACTTGTCATCCTGTTAACATATACTCGGTAGGAAGGCCCTTCTGTTATCATTTGTGCTTGATATTGCTTAATGATATCCTGCTTTTCATCTAGAGATGCATTACAAGATAGAAAGAAAAATATTATGATAGCCATGCTATCATACAGAATATATCAATTACACAGAGTGTTTTCATAAATTTACAGGGCTAATTCTTTCAAACCAGCTTATGCTGAACTGTGAACAGGACATCACCTGTATAATACATGTAAATAAATTAATTGATTAAACCAACCTTGAGGAACTACTATTCTTCTGGACAATGGGCTGTCCCACCAGTCACTATCTGAGTCAGAACTTTCCACATATGCTGGTGAGTTGCAGTGGGGAGAATCTGTGACTACATAAAATTAAAGAGAAAGAGTAAGTTTTTAGAGTACAAGTACCATAACCAGCAAAAAATCATATTAATGAATTTGGTTGACTTGCATTGTAACAAGGATGATGCAGCTGCATCGAGATTTCCAGAGCAATCCTGAACGGCTCTTTCAATTTCCTTGGAAGGTATTGTTGGAAACATTTGGGACAAACTGTTACATGAAGTTTGCTGTTCTGAAGGCCTAGACTAAAAACAATATATTACAAATGATACTCATTAGTCTACAGTGTACATGAGTGTTGGTACTGGATATCAGAGCTAAAATGACAATAATGTACCATAAAGTTCCCAAAACACTACACCCCACCCCCATCCGAAAGTAACAAACTCCCACAAGTACTGTAACTGCCTTTTTTTAACTGCAAAATAAACCCAAAGTCAAGGGTCTAAACCTGTGAAGCCTTAAAAAAATGCAAATCCATATACTGTACTTATATATATATATATATATATACAGTATATAGTTTTCAATTTATATTTACAAATATTTTATAAATACATATACATAATTTTTATTTGATCTTATTACTGTAAATTGAAAGTGCAGCTGCTAAATTCGCTCTACTTGGCAACCCCACATCAGATAATAATATATGTACAGTACAGTACACTTGTACACTGTAATATTATACATTTTTTATATACTTTTACAGTTTACAACTTTACAGTTTAGAGGTCAGTCACAAGTCAACTAATAAGTATGTATAAAAATAAAATGTAAAAATAAAATTGTTTTTTGGTGTTTATGCAATTGGCCACACCATTTGCAGGGTTTCTTTTAGGGGGGTGAAGGGGGGCTTTTGCCCCCCCCCCCAAAAAAAAATAAATTTGCCCCCTCTTGTAAATTTGAAACCCTGATTTTAAAAACAGTAAGAATCAAGAGACCTGCCCCTGCATATAGTATGTATTGCCTGTTTTGCCCCCCCCCCCCCCTTGTTAAATATTCTGAAAGAAACCCTGCCATATTTGGTATAAATTTACTTAGTGTCGTTACCTGTTCTGAAGATGTTTGTCCCATACATTCATTTTTGTGCATTTTTATGGAATTCATTGGTATCTCTTTATTACAACTGATACAGCTTACTGTCGGTGCAGTACTTCCTCTGGGATCTTCCTATCAAAAAATAGAATCAAGGAATACAAAATCGCATTGGCAGATTGCACTTAATATCCACACAGGGGAGTGAGGACCCTGGGAAATCCAGGGGAGGGTAAATTAAAAAAAGGGTGTGGGAATCCATGGCGAGGATCAGTAAAAAAGGAATTTCCAGCCTGGAGAGTGAGATTTTATAACATTTTTTTTTAATTTTATTTAAAACCTTGACTGAATAAATACAGTACAAGAATAGGAAAACCACAACAGCTGAGGCCAATTACTGCAATTACACATATTCCATGGGTTCTGGTAATATAAATGCTTGGAAATTCCAGGGGACTACAGTACTAAGCCAAATTCCAAGGGTAATAACACCTAATCAGTTGGGGTCGATGTCCTCAACCCCCTGTGTGAATATTAAATGCAACCTGCCATTATCACTTAATATCAGTGGTGTGGTGGCAAGTTTCAGTCTAGGGTATCCAGATTGGCTTTGACACCCCCCCCCACCAAAAAAAAAAACCCCAACAAACCCCATAAAAAACCCCAACAACCCATTACTGTATTTGATAAATGATCACAATTTTTGTTTTAATTAAAATAACTCAAGAAGCAATATATAATATGCCAACAATGCCAATGCAAGCACCAAAGTACAGTAGCACCAAACCTCTAGGGGGGGGGGGAGGTCTTGGGCTGGAAAATTTTGAAATCTATAGTCTCTGATATGCCATTTCCTGCATTTTTTTGGAGTGAGATTTTACAGAATTCTGAAAATTATAAAACATCATAGAAAACACAAAAGATTACATATTTTATGTCTTTATATCCCCCCAACTTTTCTGTAATTTGGACGAATTGGAAAATCGATCTTGGGGAGAACTGGGGGGGGGGGATGTGTCCACGCCCGCCACTGCTTAATATTTAATAGAGGGGGGGAAATTCGGTACTGAAACTTGCAATAAAATGACAGTTTTCTTTATACCTCGATTGTTTGGTCTCCGTGACAAATTTCTTCTGGCAGCAATGCCGTTGTGCTTAAATCTCGCTGAAGAGGTCTAACATATGCAATTGCTTGGCCCAACCCAGAGATATCACGCAAAAATGGAACAGAATATCCACTTTTTGGAGGCTCAACGACTTCCAAATCGCGGGGTGTCACACTGCTTCTCAACAATTCAAATCCCCCTCCTGTGGCAAGTTTTGGATAAGCCTCTTCGAGCTTAATTTTAACTTGTGAAGAGTCGTCCTTTCTTTGAAACACAATTCGCTTGCGTCCGAGACCAGCTTTCTGCAGATTCATCTTTTGAGCTCTGGTTGGGGTACATTTCTGCAAACGGCTAGCCAAACAGAAGAATTCGTGCGTCCAAGAATCATGCGGTTTATAACGTGTTGGCCCCCAACAATTTGCTCGACCACGCTTTGCTGGAGGTTGCCGTACAAGGTTGCTGTTATTAGCACTGTTATACGGGGCAAAGAGGCGCCGAAACTCTTCATTAGCTGGAAGACAGTTGGCTGGTGATAAGGCCACTGAAGGTGTGAATGTAGAAAGTACTACAGGGCTGCTCGTGTTATTGCTTCTTGCTGTCGTGGTCGTGGTTGAAATGGAAGGTTCATGACTTTGTCGTGCGTTACGAGCCACGTTGCTTGTGGACGTTGTGGTCACTGAAACAGTCGAATGCGATTCTTCTGTTAGAATACTGGCTGCTCGTCGTAACAACGCTGCTGCTTCGTGTGATTTTGATCGGTTTTCCGCCATGATCGAATTCGAAGCAGAGCTCGAAGCCGAAGAACCAAATAATTACAATTTTTTGCGGGAAATAAATTATCATTAATTTCACGTTTGGAATTCGTGTTCTGAGTGCCAGGCATCATGTGACGTCATCACAATGGAATGTTTAAGAATAGAATGCAAAGCGTGAATATCATAATTCGACTCTTGAATGTCATAATACATTACTAGAATAACTAAACGTAAAAACTAGAACACGAAATGTAAATATTAAATAACTAAATGTGAAACTGGAACACAAAATGTAAATATTAAATAACTAAATGTGAAACTGGAACACAAAATGTAAATATTAATATTGGCGGGCATCACCCTCCATACCTAACTGGCAAAGCGTTCGTTGTGTTTGAACGTTTACCGGCTGCCAAGAAAGAAGACTTCAAGGTTCTTGTTAAAACCTTGAACGATTCGTTCGGGGGAAGCGATACAGGAAGATATGTGGCGATGACAGAATTCCGCAGTCGCAAAAGAAAGCCAGCCGAAGACTTGGATGTTTACGCGTTTGCCTTAGAAAGCGCGTTGCGTCGCGCAATGCCCGATGTAGGAGAGGGAGACCGCAATGCTCTGTTGCGCCAACAGTTCATCGAAGGAGTACAGGAAAATCTGCGGATCCAACTTTTACAAAGGCCGGCGGCGTCTTATGAAGAAACCATAACCGTGGCGAAGCAACTTGATATGGCTTCTTCGTTGTGTCAGTCATCGACTTCGACCCATGCTGGCATCAACGCGGCGATTAACGAGTCAAGCAACAACAGACAAGAAACACTGATTTCTACACTGGTGGAGAAAATCGAGAGCCTTACTGCGAGAGTCGATGAACTCTCAACACAAAAGAGACTTTAAGATACCCCGGTTCCGGTTTACGGGTACGGGGTAATGTAGACGTACCGTACCCGTAAATACGGGTACGACTTGTAACTTAAGCTTCCCGAAGATTCCGGCGTAAAAAAACGCGCAGAGAATGGTAACAAAACAAACAAAAATGGCGGCTGCACAAGCCAGGTTAGTAGCTATGTGTTCTCGTTTTCTTCGTCGTTCTTTGAACCTTTAGGTGACGCTAAACAACGTCGACCCTTTTATGATTCAAGGCCTCGTTTCTGCTTTCTGTAGGAGAAATGTCGATGATTTATTACTTTGCCTCCTTGCTGAAAATTCAGATGATGAAGATGATGAAGATGATGAAGACGATGAAGACACAGAAATTTTACTTGTGGATGCCTTGAGCAAGGAGCCTTTTCGATTCAGCAAAGGGTTTAAAATAGACTTGAACAAAATTGATGAGCAAAGGAGCATTGATTTATTTAGGTATAACGTTTGAGTGCTCAGCAAACTTGAAACTTGTCTCCTTGTGAAACTTGAAAAAACTGAAAAGTTCATTAAATAAAATTGTTTCGTTGATAGGTTTAACAAGGGGGATATTCGTCTTTTGTTTGATCTGCTGTCTATACCTGCGTCATACAGATGCCCAAATGGAACCGTGGCAGGCGGTATGGAGGCGTTCCTCTTGCTGCTAAAAAGACTGACTTATCCAAACCGGTGACAGAAATATAGTTTTTGATATTTCTTTAATTCGCTCAAATAGAATTATTCATATTATTTACATAATTGTGTTTTATATTACTGTTGGACTAGGGGTCTATTAGAAACCTATACAGGTTTTTTAATTAAGACCAAGACCCATAGTTTTAATTTAATTAATAATCTATTTACATATAAATACAACCAGTTAGATTTTTTCAATTTGAAGAAATAAAATGAAAGAAAATTCTGAAAGTATCTTTGTTGTTATTAATGTAGTGTGCTGCAAAGGCAGAGTGTTTGAAATCCAGTATAGTAGAGTTAGTGTATTGCTTAAATACAGAAAATTTTGATCTAATGTTTCAAGCAATTTGTTATTAGGTTGTCAGATCTTTGTCCACTGTTTGGGAGACCAGAGCCTGAACTGAGCATGATTGTTCACGAGGTGAGTCAATGCATTTTACCAAACCACCAGTTTTTAAAGAATCTTTGTGTGGCTGGGTAGAGGTATATTATTATAAAAGGTTTGTTACTTCCAACGTTAATAAGGATAGAAATGACACTGAGCTTTCAGATTACACGTAACTGTCCACAATAATGGCCAGTTAGACCAAAAGCTCGAGGTAATTTCTAACAAGTAACACCAGGTTTCTATTTGTATTGATGTAAGTTTTTCTGTAGGTACTCAATGATATATACAATCGCTTCCACCACCTACTTGAAGATCTTGACCAAAACTGGATTGATGCAAAGTTATTTGCTGATGCTGTTCATGCTGCTGGGGCTCCACTACAGACTTGCTGGGGGTTCATTGATGGAACCCTGCGACCATGCTGCAGACCAATTCGCAATCAGAGAATTTTATTATCTGGTCACAAACGCGTACATGGATTAAAATTTCAGGTGTGTTATTATCACTATTATCAGAAATAAAAGTTTTTTCTTAAATGATAATTTTTATGTTGTTTTTCCATTAGAGTGTTGTATGTCCCAATGGACTCATTGCAAACCTGTATGGTCCAATTGCAGGAAGAAGACATGATGCTTTCATGCTTTATGAAAGTAATTTGTTACTTAGGCTACAAGCAAAGTTTAGAACACCCCAGATATTTGCCCTTTATGGAGATCCAGCTTATCCCCTACGACAACATATACTTGCACCATACAGAGGTGCAGTAATTACACCAGACCAGGAATTGTTCAACCGGGAAATGAGTAAAGTGCGAGTATCTGTAGAATGGGCATTTGGAAAAGTGGTCCAGTACTTTGCATTCCTCGACTTTAAGAAGAATCTGAAAGTGCTTCTACAGCCTGTTGGGAAGTATTACGTGGTAGGCGTTATCCTAGCCAACTGCCATACCTGCCTTTATGGCAGCACAACATCAAGTTTCTTTAACCTCCCTCCACCTGATCTTCAGACATATCTTAGTAACTAGAGCTCATTAAACTGTGATTGAATATTTGTTTCACTGTACAACTAGCAATGCATTGAAATATATTTTTATTTATTTTGTTTTATTAAAGCTAGGAACAACTTACAAAATGATTCAAGCGTTTTAAGTTACATAAATGATTTAAAATTTTCAAATATGTATTATTAATTTTCCTTTGGGTAACCAATTATGAACGATTTGAGCAATTTCCAAATATACATGTATTTTTAATTATTTTGTTTTGAGGAACCACTTATAAACGATTTAAGCATTTCAAATTGCATGTTAATCTGCTTTTCTTGGAGCTCCAACTTCTTTTGCTCTAAGGCAAGTGCATCTTGCTTTAACTTTGTTTCAACTTCCAGGGCCTTGTTTTTATACTCCAGGTCCCTCTGCCGGAACACAATATTTGATTCATTTTTTTCTGTGAGATACATCATCACATCAGGCCTCTTGGCACGCTTCTTTCTTTTAGCTGCTGTTAAGATTGCAAAACATAATATACATTTACTTTACCCCAGGGAAAATGTGCAAAATTGAACTATGTACAGCAATCACACATCAACAAGCGTAAAATACAGTAGATGACTTGCCTTTCTTACTTGGACCAGCAGAGTCAGAAGTAGAGGTTTCTTCTAATTCATCTGAGTCACTGGCTGTTGCACTGTTTGAACTGGCTGTTGCACTGCTTGAACTGGCTGTTGCACTGCTTGAACTTCCTGCATAAGAAAAACTAGTTTTAACACTAAGCATGTAAATCTCTTGATTTGTATTAATGTCATTAGCACACAATTAATCAACCAGACTTTTCTTTTTCCTTTTCTTTCCTTTTCTTTTCTTTCCTTTCCTTTCCTTTCCTTTCCTTTTCTTTCCTTCCCTTTATTTTCTTTTCCTTTCCCTTCCTTTCCCTTCCCTTCTTTTCCCTTCCTTTCCTTTCCTTTCCCTCCCTCCCTCCTCCCTCCCTCCCTCCCTCCCTCCCTCCCTTCCTTCCTTCCTTCCTTCCTTCCTTCCTTCCTTCCTTCCTTCCTTCCTTCCTTCCTTCCTTCCTTCCTTCCTTCCTTCCTTCCTTCCTTCCTTCCTTCCTTCCTTCCTTCCTTCCCAAGGTGTAAAAACTCTACATATACTGAGGTGTGGAGATTTAACTAACATTAAAAAATAGTTTGTCATGGAATTTGTACCATTTATTTTACAACATAAATATTTTTTGCTACCCAAATTGAAAAATTTGGGCTTGAAGGTGATTGAGAGGACATATAATTCCTATGCTCAGAGGGGAGGGTGGATGGCAGGGGAGAGCAAAGAGTGATAGTGGTGGTGGGTGGCCCAGGAGGAATACGGTCTGGGTCAGGGTTAGTTCCATTTTTATCCATGTTTATTTTTACGTGGTTTTACATACCTAGTCATGGTCCCCTCAATGCCTCATTAATTGGAAAAAGTGCATTTGACACAAAAATTTTCACTATGGCTAACACCTTGCAGACTTAAATATGAAAATCATAATTGTAGTTATCTTACTTTCTCTCATGGAAGCCATTGCTGCATCTCTAAATAGCTCAGCTTTTTTTTTGTCAAGTTCTTCTTTTAATTGCTTTTTACAGCTGATTCGTTGTTGCTTCATGTCTGTTATAAATGCCAACACGTCATCTAGGAGTTGGTGTATCTCACCATACTGTTCCTCAGTACCTGACCTATGATATAGTCAAAGTAATTGTTATAGTGAGCAAAAATCATAGATGATCCAGGGGAATGGGGGAGATGCAGACTAAATGCATCTGACCAATGACAACAATAAGGAGGAAAGGAAGAAGAAAAAGAACAACAAAAATTACAATAATTATAAAAATAATTATATGAATAATAGTTATACCAATAATAATTATCCCAATAACAATATAAAAATTATAACAATAAAAAGCTTACTTCTTTAATGCAGATGCATTACCAGCTTTATGGTGAGCCAGTAGAACTTCGAAATGCTCCTTGCAGGAACGTCCCTTGATAGGACTTGTAAGTACATCGCCCCAAGCATGCTGTAGATTTGCTGCTACCAAGTTCCACTCATTTGGAGATTTAGGACGAGCTGCAACGACTTCTCTTAGCAGATCAATGTCATGGCAAACATGCCATCTGAACATTGGCTACAAAACGTGAATCAAAACGTGTTTTCTGAAAGATTCTTTTGTCATAAAACAAATGAATACAAAATAACGTTTTTTCCTCATTAAAAATTGTCTTCAATAGGGCAGCAAATTGAATTTACTGCTCTGTTAAAGGCAGTTTTTCAATGAGGAAAAGCTTACATTCATTTGTTTTTAATCATGACGACAAAAAGAGCAGAAGTACTCTGAATTTCAGAGTACTTCTTAGCACTGAATTTAAATTATACTGAATTAAAACGATTCCAGACCTCATAAAAATCTTACGTTATTAAAAACTACAGTTTTCTAGGCCTGTTCAAAGAAAAAAGTAAGTAAAGCAACGACTTCAAACTGTCTCAGAAAATGAACCAAGGACTTGGACAATATTTTGCCATTTTAGAGCTAAAGAAGAATTCTACATGTCGTCAAAACATAATTCAGTAGTTTCAGAATAAGTTAGCCTGCGAAGCAGACTGCCCCTTTATACATAAAATACGTTTTAAAAGTGGTAAAAACACTTACACGTTTCTCCATTTCTTCTTGACTCCTGAATAATACCCGTTTGTCTTCTTACGGGTAGACCATGAGTTAGCGCGGGAAAACGGGTAGAAATTACGAGTAAACCTGCTGACATCAGCAAAAATTAGCAAACAAAATGGCGGTACTCGTACCCGTAAACCGGAACCGGGGTATCTTAAGGTCCCTAAAGCTTTGCAGTCCACGCGATAAACTCGCGCCAATCGTCGCGTCGACCCCGGGGAGCATGCTTTTCTTGTGGTCAGTTTAATCATCGGGCAGCAGAATGTCCGACGCGGCAAACGCAAGATGCGTGCTACGTGTGTGGCCGACGTGGTCACTTCGCCAGAGATTGCTACGACCGATTCCAAAACCAAAGCAAGTCAGGGGGAAACGGACGAGGGCTGACCCGCTGAATGGCCAAGGGTCAGCCCATCCTAGCGAGGCCGTCGATATCAACAGTGTGTCACCGACGGGGGTGTTCGTCAATGCTGATGTGGGGGGGCATGTGATTAAGTGTTTGGTCGATACGGGGGCGACGGTTAGTTTAATAAGTAGTGAGAAAGTGAAACCGGCTGTGGTTAGGAAATGTGGTTTGGAAGCTCGGGGGATTAGTGGTGAAAAACTGAGGGTTAATGGACTGGTTGATTTATGGTTTAAGATTGGAGATAAGATTGGGCTGCATTCATTTATAGTGGTAGAGATGAAGGATAAGTGCATCATAGGGGCTGATCTTTTACGGAAAACGGGTATGGTGGTTGACGTAGCGAGAGGAAAGTTGTGGTGGGAAACGGGAGAGGCAGATTTGGTCGTGCAGGAGAACGCACCTGTAGTAAACAAGGTGACCACGTTGGTGAATCAGTACAGAGACTTGTTTGTCGACGGGCCAAACGACGAGTTGGGAAGAACTAGCGTGACCGAACACTCGATCAGAACTGGAGATAATCGCCCAATTAAACAGCGACCGTACCGAACACCTGTGCATCTACAAGGGGAGGTGAACAAGCAAGTGAATGACATGCTAACACGTGGTCTCATTAGACCCAGCGATAGCCCATAGTCCTCACCAATCGTCCTAGCGCCAAAGAAGGATGGAACCTACCGTTTCTGTGTGGACTTTCATCGAGTAAACGCAGTGACACGAACAGACGCACACCCGATGCCCAGAGTGGATGACATTTTGGACCAGTTGGGAGGAGCCAAGTATTTCACCACCCTATATCTGGCTTCAGGCTATTGGCAAGTAGCACTACGCGAGGAAGACAAGGCTAAAACTGCATTTTCAGTCGGACTTGCCCATTATGAGTTCAACGTCATGCCCTTTGGCCTGACGAATGCTCCAGCAACATTCCAGCGGATGATGTGTCGTATACTCCAAGGTTGCGAGGGTTGTTTCGTGTTCATTGATGATATCATTGTGTTCGGAAGAACATTCGAGGAACATTTGCAGCGCCTAGAAGCAGTGTTCGCTAGAATCCGAGAGGCCGGACTGAAGATTCGAAGAGACAAGTGTCATTTTGCTAGCCCATCGGTCAAGTTTTTATCCCACATTGTCTCCAGTGAAGGAATTCGGCCCGACCCTGAGAAAGTCCGAGCCATCAAAGATTATCCAACCCCCTCATCAGTGACGGAGGTCCGAGCTTTTGTGGGAATGGCGTCATACTATCGACGATACATCCAGGGTTTTGCCGACGTGGCTGCTCCGTTGCATGAAGTAACCAAAAGAGGGACTGGTCGCTTTACGTGGACGGTAGAGGCAGAACATGCATTCCAAACCTTGAAACGCTTACTGTGCACGTCACCAATTCTGGCCATGCCGGATTTTACTCGCCCGTTCATCCTCTATACTGACGCTAGCGATAAGGGACTTGGTGGAGTTTTAGCCCAAGACGTCAATGGTCAGGAAGTGGTGGTGGCATATGCAAGTCGGTCGCTTACATCCGCCGAGAAGAATTACTCCACTACCGAGAAAGAATGCCTTGCAATCGTATGGGCAGTGGCATTATGGCGCCCGTATCTATTAGGAAAGACATTCCTCGTCGTCACGGACCATCAATGCCTCACCTGGCTGCAAACCATGAAGGAACCTAAGGGACGTTTAGCTCGATGGATCTTAGCATTGCAAGAGTATGCGTTTGAGATCCGACATCGACCGGGAAAGCAAAACACCAACGCTGATGCTCTCTCGTGCAGTCCTACCCTCTCTGAATCCCCGGCGATTCAAGAAGTACCAGATGACGAGATCACCATTGGAGTAGGAGCCACGAGAATCGACCGATGATGGCAACCTTCTGAGCTACGAACCATGCAGCAGCGCGACAGTGACATCAGTCAAGTGGTGGACCAACTGAAGCAGAGCAATATTCTGCCTGAGTTGTCGGGTAAGTGGAGTGAAAATGGCATTCTTCGTCGATATAGACAGCTCTGGACGCAGTTAGAAATGGTAGACGGGATACTCCACCGAAATCTTGAAGGTGCACGCCTGCTTGTGGCACCGACAGATATCAGAAACGAAATCTTACACCTGGCCCATGACGATCCGAGTGCTGGACATCTTGGATTCATCTCGTCATCAGCTACGTCACTACGGAGTAACATGAGAAGCATGCGCAATGCTTGTCAACCAGTGCATGGTTTGCTTTGTCGACCTGTGAACACGTTCTTTCGAGCTCCTGGGAAAATACGAAATTTACGGTAAGAAACCAAGGGGACGAACCGCCAGAAGACTGTAAGTCTTGATTTGTTTTATTTTTTTCAGGGCTTAATTTTTGAGCCCATCGTTTTGTAGCAATATTTGCTAGTTTTTCTCCAATCGCCGGTCCGAGTTGTTCGTCGTCGTTGAACTGAAGTTCCAGTTCGTGAAGTAAATCGTTGTCCGTAGTGTCGGAACCTGTGACCTGATCACTTTTGTCCTGTTGCTGGCGGTCATCACTAGTATTACTACGAAGCAAATCTGCCAAATCTTCATCGCTAGCTGCCACGCTGATACTGTCGTCATTTTCAAAGGTTGTGCGACGTTTTTTGGCTCTGCGTTCGTCTGACTCTGACTCAGATGAGTTCTGTTCATCTTGTTGTCTCTTTCGTGTCACTAGCGGTTTCCCGCCAGAATCGACACGCTGCCATACTTGGCCCAAAATTTCAGCCATGTTGCTCATATTATCGTTGAGCATTGACAAGGCATTAGCGATTTGGTTACTAGGAACCTCGCTGTTCGTGCTCTGTGAGCTTGTGGGTTGCCCTATTAGGGCTGGCTGTTTGTCCTGTGGACAATGGTCTACTTCATTAACATTGTCTTCGATGTTGTCCATTGTTGGATTTCGATTTGTGGATGTGATGTTTGAAATGAAACGTTTCTATAAATTGCTAGAGAAAAGAAAAGAGAAAATAACCATAGTCGTTCTACTTTCAATGAAAAATACAAACAACCGCAAAACTGCGAGGCTGTGAGAGTTAGCCGCATAAACCCAGAATTATGGTCCCAAATTAGCCAACATAAAAAGAAAACTGACCTTAGATTGTCAAAGGTTCAACAAAATGTCCAAAAAGCTGTTTTTGCTGCACTACAAACAGCCGACATTTTAAGCGCCAAAAAGCAACAATCAGACGACATAGTCAAAGAACGAGAGGCGATGCTTCGCACCTCAGTTGATCTGATTGCAATGCTGGGGCATGTCAATACTGATTTAATGTCGATGAGACAGGAATCAATAAAACCAGCTTTAAAACCACAATTTCAAAAAATTTGCCATGCAGCTATTTTACCCACCTCGCAATTCTTGTTTGGAGACGACCTAGCGAAAACGGTCCGTGATTCAAAAGAAACAAGCAACATTGCAAACGCCTTGACACTAACCAAGGGCAAGGCACCTCGCCAGGGCGCGCCGAACAAAGGCAACAAACGCAATTATAACAATTACAACCGCGATGACAATGCATACGCTGGCGAAAATCGTGAAAGGAACACGAATTCGAAGCCTTTTTTATGGAAAGGCCAAAACCAAGTTCGCAAACGACCCAATCCCAATGGGGTGCAGAACAACCAAAAACAAAGGAAATAAACATAGCAGAGAAAATACATGAACTTAAAGTTAAAGTAAGTAGTGATGACTCCCAATTTTCTTTATTAACAGAATACCTTGAGATTAAATGTGTTGAGTTTAAAGCAGGCAGTACCTCTCAACGGTTTGCCGCTTGGAAACAGATAACCTTTGACAAAACAATACTTGATGCAGTCAGAGGCATTACAATACCTCTTAATGAGCTACCAGCTGAACAAATAAGAGCTGTTAGGCCTAACCCAAAATTTAATCAGATAGAGGAAGTAGCTATAAATACTGAGATGGAGCGATTACTTGATAAAGAAGTAATTGAATTAACATCACATGAAACTGGAGAGATAATATCCCCAATTTTTGTTAGACCAAAAAAGGATGGGCGCTATAGACTTATTCTGAACCTGAAAGAGTTCAACAAATTAGTAGCCTACCAACATTTTAAAATGGATACTCTACAGACAATTACTAACCTCATGACAAGAAATTGTTTCATGGCTTCAGTAGATCTAAAGGATGCATATTATTCAATCCCAGTGCATAAAACCCAGAGGAAGTACTTAAAGTTTATGTGGAATGGCAAGCTTTACCAATTCACTTGCATGCCAAATGGTCTCTCCTGTTGCCCGCGGTTGTTTACAAAAATCTTGAAACCACCCCTTTCAGCCCTTCACAAACAAGGGCATATTTCATGCAATTATATAGATGACCTTTAACTCCAAGGTCAAACATTTGATAAATGCAAAAACAATGTGCTTGATACTGTGAAACAATTTGACTTGTTAGGTTTTACCAGTCACCCTAGCAAGTCAGCACTAAAACCAAACCAACAACTAGTCATTTTGGCTTTCCTAATTGACTCAGTCAAGATGACCATTGCATTGACTGAAGATAAAGCCACTGCACTGGCACAACATTGCAAAAACCTAATTGATTTGCCTCAAATCAAAATACGTGAAGTGGCTCGCATATTGGGAAAAATTATCTCCAGTCTGCCAGGGACCATGTTTGGGGCCCTATACCATAGAAGCATTGAAAAAGACAAAACTCAGGCATTAAAGAAAAGTGCTGGCAATTTTGATGCATACTTGACACTGTCTGACGATGCTAAAACAGAATTAGACTGGTGGGTTAATAATGCACAAAGTAGCTATAACCTAATTTCGCATGGGCACCCTGACTGGGTTATAACTACAGATGCTTCCCTCACAGGTTGGGGTGCAGTATTCAAGAATGACTCTACTGGGGGTTTGTGGTCAACTGCTGAAAAGCATCACAACATTAATGCTTTAGAATTATTAGCAGTGTTTTTTTGACTTAAATCCTATGCCAGAAATGCCACTAATATACATATCCGCACTATGACAGACAACACTACTGCAGTGGCAACAATTAATCACATGGGTACATGTCACTCAGACACTTGCAACAATATTGGGAAGAACATTTGGGAATGGTGCATTGCTCGATCCATATGGATATCGGCAGCACATATACCCGGGAAAATGAATGTACTTGCAGACCTAGAATCTAGGCAAATCAATACAGGGGCTGAGTGGATGCTTAACCCTGCTGTTTTGCAACAATCGTTGAATAAGTTACAATTCACTCCAGTCATTGACCTTTTTGCATCAAGAATCAACAAGCAATTTTTGCGATATGCATCATTCAGACCAGACCCAGAGGCAGAGGTAATTGATGCCTTTACCATAGATTGGGGCTCACTAAAATTTTACATTTTTCCACCTTTCAGTGTCATTCCAGCAGTCTTACGGAAAATATTGGAAGACAAGGCCCTGGGTGTTTGTGTTCTTCCAGACTGGGCCACTCGTGCTTGGTATCCCAAGGCAATGCATATGTGCCAAGGGAAACCAGTATTGCTCAAACCACAAAAGGAACTACTAATACTGCCGAACTCTCCAGGAGAAGTTCATCCTCTGTACAAGAACCTCCGACTTCTAGTGTGTCTCTTATCAGGACACAACTAGACCTACACAATATCTCAACAACAGCAAAGACAGTCATAATGGCATCTTGGCGACAAGGGACCAAGAAACAATACCATACATACCTTAAAAAATGGGCACAGTTTTGCTTGGAAAGGAACATAAACTGTCTTGATGCAAAAATTGAACAAGGAATAGATTTCCTGGCATACCTTTTTGAACAAGGCTTAAGCTATAGTGCAATCAACACTGCACGCTCTGCATTATCAGTGGTAATTAAAAATCAAGGTAGTAACACATTTGGAGAAAACCCAGTAGTACGCAGATTTTTGAAAGGGGTATTCGAGATTAAACCTGCCCTGCCAAAATACAAACAAATATGGGATGTTGGGAAAGTATTGGCATACCTTAAAACACTGACCTTGAACTCCGAACTTTCCCTAAAACAGCTTACTCATAAGCTGGCGATGCTACTTGCTCTCTTAACTGGACAGCGATGTCAAACAATACACAAACTCAGCATACAATTTATGCAGAAACTACCAGGTAAATACATATTTACCATTAGGGAGAAACTGAAACACACAAGACCTGGGACCCATCAACAACCAATAGAACTACTGAGTTATACAGACAGGGATCTTTGTGTTGTACAACATCTACAGGAATATATTGAACGAACAACAACAATACGACAAGACCAAACACAACTGTTAGTCAGCTTCATCAAACCACATAATCCGGTATCAAAAGATACAGTAGCACGATGGATAAAAGAAGTACTCAAGGATGCTGGTATAGACATCAATATTTATTCCTCACATAGCAGTAGAGCAGCGGCAACATCCTATGGCTTCGCAACAGGAACTAAACTTACTGACATTCTCCAAGCAGCGGGATGGTCAAGTGCTCAGACTTTCGCATCATATTACAACAAGCCAATCATAGTAGACACTCTTGGAAATTGTATTATGCAGGCTTTTGCTGCAAGCACAGAACAAGATCCAGAACTTGAAACTAATAAGTAACAATTCAGCTAAATAGACAAATGTTACAGTTCGTTGTTCTGTTTTGTTTTTCGTTTCAATAAATACTGTCACTTATACTATATATATACGTACAATTAACTCATGATTACCGAACTTCAAAATCTCATGTTACTCCGTAGTGACGTAGCTGATGACGAGGTAGAATTTAAAAATTAAGCGAAACTTACCTGTAAGTTGAAGTTTGATTGTAATTCTACTCGTCATCAGCAGGAACGAAGGAGTAACATGCCCGCCCTTTATACACACCCGCCGCACTCCTTCGTTCCTTGTCTTCGGCAACATTCGTGTTAAAAACTGGTTGTCAAGCATTGCGCATGCTTCTCATGTTACTCCTTCGTTCCTGCTGATGACGAGTAGAATTACAATCAAACTTCAACTTACAGGTAAGTTTCGTTTAATTTTTAAATTTGCACGAACGTTTGACCATCTACAACAGCGGTTCTATTGGCCTGGCATGCGAGAAGACGTCCAACAGTGGCTTATACGGTGCGATAAATGTGCACAACGCAAGACACCTGCTCCTGTCGTTAGAGCGCCCATGCAGAGCATCAAGGTCAGCCAACCAATGGAACTGTGGGCAATGGACATTGTGGGACCATTACCTGTGACTGCTCAGGCTAACCAGTACATCCTGGTAATGTCGGACCACTACACCAAGTGGGTCGAGGCCACGCCTATACCTAATCAACGTGCAGAAACTGTGGCTCAAGAATTCGTGAAGGAAGTAATCTCGCGACATGGTGTTCCGGAGAAAATCCTTACCGACCAAGGTGGGAACTTTGAGTCAGAACTGATGAGGAAAGTATTTGAGGTTATGGGGATTGAGAAGCTAAGAACCAGTGCCTATCACCCACAAACGGATGGGCAGGTAGAACGGTTCAATCGGACACTCAAAGCATTATTGACATCATTTGTTAATGATCGTCACAACAATTGGGATCTCCACCTGCCCATGGCACTATTCGCCTATAGGGACAGCCGTCATACCTCCACGGGATTGTCTCCCTTTTTGGCAGTTCATGGGAGGGAAGCTCGAATGCCACTAGATTTCAGCCTTAGTGGTCAGGAATCCAGCACTCACGTCATACCGGTAGCAGACTACGTTGACCAGGTTCGGCAGGTGATCCACAGGACCCACCAGGAAGTCACTGCTAACATGGAGAAGGCTCAGCAACGTCAGCAGAAGTCCTACGACCAGCACTATCGAGCAGAATCCAGTATATCTCTATCCGTTGGGCAGAAAGTATGGCTCCATAATCCAGCAGTTCCTCGAGGATGTAGTCGCAAATTTCATCGTCCTTGGAGTGGCCCATATATTATCCTAGATCGGGTTGGTGAAGTCAACTATTACATTCAACCGGTGTCTGGGCACCAACGGTCATTGGTGGTGCACCGAAATCGGCTGAAGTTATGTCCAACTAATTTACCACCGTGTGATAGTGAACCAGAGATAATCTACACAGAAGCGGCTGAAGTGAATCCAACTGTGGAACTGGAACCACCAGCTCAAGCACAGCCCCCAGTTGTTTTACGGCGATCGACTCGACAAAGAAATCCCCCTGACCGATATCAAGATTATGTTTTGGAAGACGTACAGATCGAGGACGCTTTGTCTTAGAGGGGGGGGGGGACAGTGTAATGTTTAATAGAGTACTTGAACAGATTAAAGTATTAAAGTAGATTAATAGAAATTTGAGATAAGTGATTAATTAAGGACCGAACAAGAGAACAGGGAAATGATTGATATAGACGAGGTATAAGAGATTGCGGAAAACGTTGTGAGAGCGATAGGAATATAAATAAAGTTGTAAAGCGCAACATATTGTCGATTGTTACAACTGGATGCCGAGGGTCGTTCTTCTGGTTCAAAAGTGACACACGCCGAAAATGCCTCGTCCACAATACACCACTCCTTCATCCGTTGACGTTCGTATTTAGTTCCATGTTTTGGAATTATTTTATCCTTCAGGAACTTCTTGAGTGCGTCGACAGATGGCTTGACTCCGGCTTTCTTTAATTCGGGAAGGTACGGACCATCCACTTCTGGATTGAGAAGGCAATACATTACCAGCCCAAATGCCCAGATGTCGGCCTTCTTCAATTCGTCCAGGTTGGCTTCTTTTAGCTTTCCCGAATGGATTCCTGGCGCTTGGTAAACTGGCGTACCACGGTCGACTCGATTCGTTTGCGCTCGAACCAGGGTTTGCGTCTGAAGATACGCTGCCTTACTCTCGCCGAAATCGGCAAGTTTGGCTTGTACTGGAGACTCTCCAAACTTTCTCGTTCGTTCACTCTCTGTCATCGACACTTCCGTGTAGTATTGGTTTGTCACCAAGATGTTGGACAGTTTGAGATATCGATGAGCAACGCTGTTGTCGTGAAGATAAACCAAACCTTCGGCGATATCTCGGGCGATGCAAACTTGCACTTTTTCGAAAAATTGAAAAAACCCACCTTTTGAAGCTTCGTTAAATGTAAATAAAAAAATCAGGGGTCTTATTTATAAAGATATAAATACACAAATGCTCTATCTGTTGAACTCTCATTCTTTGACTCATAAACACGGGTGTTTTTATTAAGACGATTACATTTAGCGTTTTACACACGTAGGTACTATTGCGTCATGGATTGCATGCGCACAAATGCATCAAATAAATTGTTGATTGAGTTACTCAGTACGGACAGAGACAAATGATAGTTATATATTGGATTTTAACCAATACAGTTGCCTAAGTGAAGTAACGCACGAAGCTTCAACAGATATATCAATTAGATTATATTAAACATTCACGCATGTTTTTGACTATGCTATAACACACATCTTTGAAAATATTGTGCAATTTTTTAAAATATAAATCTTATATCCCTAACCCCCTAGCAAATAAAGGCATGTAAGAAAGACGGCCACACTACCCCTCAAGATTATATCTTCCTGGAGGAGTTTGGGTTTTGGTCGAGTGTCGAGGGTTGCAAGTCGAGGGTAGTTGGTCGAGGGACGTAAAGTACGCTAAAATTTACGCATATAATTTCCTTGTAATTTCCTTGTATATATAGACAGAACTCGCGATCAAGCTCTCGGCAACGGCCTCCGTGGCTCAGTGGTCAGAGCAATAACTGCATTGCACTAGAATCGCAAGGTCGTGGGTTCAATTCCTGCCGGAAGGCCTGTGTAGTTGCATTTTTCGCAACTGGTCCCGGTTTGGTCTCAAAATGTATATATTCCACACTCGAATTTTCCTTCACCAAATAATATTTAGGTGGACGATGTACATGTTTTGGACATTTCATGCGCGCAGGCGCAGCAAAGGTGTTTACTCGGCATTGATGACAGGAAATATTTAGTAAATTACAAAATTTTATTACAAAATTTATTTGTTGCATTTGTGCAATCATGACGCAATAGTGCCTTCTACGTGCGGAAAACGCTAAATGTAATCGTCTTAATAAAAACACACACCCGTGTTTATGATTCAAAGAATGAGTTCAACAGACAGAGCACGTGTATATTTATATCGTTATAAATGTAGACCCCTGGTTTTTTATTTACATCTATCTTTTTAGATTTAACCAAGCTTTTTTGACTGTTAATCAACCCACAGGTTGTGTCCGACTTAACACTTAGTAGGCCTTAGTAAGTTTGAAATCAGAGTATGAGACCGTATATTTGCGCAATCATAGCTATCAAAAATATAAAATCTCTTTCAACAATTACGTATATATGTACGTAATATGTCTAATCCAATAACCTTACTTGAAATATCGACGACAGATCAGTTTCAATCTCAGCTAATAAACGTAAACAAATGTATTTTATTAACCGTTTGTTAGTAAGCGATTAACCAAATTTCCGTTGATTCCGTCGATTCCGTTGATTCCGTTGATTCCGTTAAATAGAGATGCCGGCCGTGCCCTTTCAATTTCTCCGTTATGCGAGCCTCTTTCAAAAACACACGCCTGCTGTCTCGATCATCTTCCCGAAGCCTCTTGATCACCACTTTCCCTTCGCGATAATCTGCGCAATATACGTTGCCGAAAGCGCCTGAACCAATTTCTTCTTTATTGGTGACATCCTTCCACGAAAATGTCGGAATGTCTAACGATAATCTACTGTCTCGTTTAGATAGCGAAGGCAATTTGAACACTGCCATAACACTGCACACCTATTCCAGCGCCAGGATGCAGTGCAAGTGCGCAGACTTCTAGCGTAAGCGACACCGCGTGTAAGATGACCTCATAGTGTCAGGTGAGACTGAAGGTGCAACCGCATAAGGTGTCGAAGAAAAACCTAAACATCTGTGTCAAATCCGGACTCAAAAATCTGTAATATTCATACTAGTATAGTCTGCGCGGCAGAACTTCAGGACGTTATAAGGCGTTTTTTGAAAACGTCAAGATGATGGCACCGATAAATGTTGATTTACTCCGATTTATCATAACAGACACACATACACAGTATGAAAAGCAAGCCCAGAAGCCATGTAGATCAGAATTTAGAAGAACTTTTGTCGAAACATATGCAAGAGGTGTTATCTTCTCATATATTGGCCACAATTTACCTCGTCCCATAGGAAATACATATATGTCATACGTCATATGATATATTGAACGTTGAAAGGGTGCATATCAAATATTATGGGTGAAACTTTTCTCTAAGAAAACCACCACCAAGACGTCATTGACGCCCTAGGTGACAAATGTATTTTACACAATAATGTCGACGGTGTTCTACATATTGTCATCTGATTATTTTAGTCGGCTCATTTTTAAAAACAATAACTGAGTAGTTTCACTACGTTTGCGTGCGCCTTTGAATATATGCGTGCAAACAAATTTACCAAATTATGCATATAAAATATAGCATTAGCAAACTAGTCAAAGATCTAATGAAGAGTTCTAATAAAAAGTTCTTATATCAGGGCTGGAAATAGAAAAAAAAGAATGACCTGCCATTTTGTTGCCAGGTCAAATAAATTATGGCATGCCATTTATTATATTTGGCCTGCCAAAAAAGACATGCTCGCGCGTTTGTGGACACTTTTGTTTCAAAATTGAAAGTTAGCCTTTATAATCATGCCCTGATTTTGATGGAGAAACACAAACATTCCTGAGCGTCACAGACATCACAAATACAATCCTCAAGCTATGCCTTTCATAATGAATTATTTGCCACTGCCACTGCTCATAACACCATGTATGTTTAGGAGAAAAGCAGTATTAAAGATTAAGAAACGGTGGTAAACAAATGAAGTGAAACCGACTGATTGCACCCCCCCCCCCAACCATTTTATTTTTTGATATTATTATTTGAGTCCCGATCTCGCGCGTTTGGTCTTGGGACTAGTAGTGAATTATGTGGAATAAGCAATAAGTATTTGTAGTTATAACGACACGATTTTCATGTTGAGACTGCGATTTGTATTTCAACCGCTGTTAGTGTAAAGGCAAATCGGCAAGTTACCAGTTTTACGTACAGCTTTCAGCCGCTTTCTACAAAAGTGCTAAAAATTACTTCTACTTAACGTCACTTATCAACATATATTTTTTACATTTTATCCCCATTTCCGCGTTTTATCCCCATTTCCGCGTTTTATCCCATTTCCGCCGTTCCGCTTTCCGCCATTCCGCTTCCGCGTTTTATCCCAACCCCTTCAAAAACGAACCACTTGGTAAGTTGATTGGCGGAGTTAGTTTGAAAAATAACCTTGTCTAAGCCGAGAAAATCAAAGCTAAAGTTTATGTAAATCAGGAGAAATCTTTATCACATGTAAAGATACGATACGGTCATGATTTTCTTTTGTGTTTTCCTCATGAATTATTAATGAGTTTTTGAATATGAAATCATCACTTTAATAAACAGCAGTTTCTGATTTCAAATAATGAAATTTTTGGACAGATGGCGCACCAAATTGCATTATATCAAACCATGTGTAAATGTGCAAGTCATGGTTTGATATAATTTAAAGTGTCGTATTGCATTATATCAAACCAAGACTAAGTGAAAATTCATGGTTTGATATAACAAAATAGCGCATTGTCATGATTGTTTATATGAAATCATCACTTTAATACACCAGCGGTTCCTGATTTCAAATAATGAAATTGCCGTCTTTAAATCATGACTAAAACGGCAATTCATGGTTTGATATAATGACTAAAACGGCGATTCATGGTTTGATATAATGACTAAAACGGCAATTCATGGTTTGATATAATGACTAAAACGGTAATTCATGGTTTGATATAATGACTAAAACGGCAAATCATGGTTTGATATAATGTCAACTGTTCTTTGCATTTTATCAAACCATGACTAAAACGGCAACTCATGGTTTGATATAATGTTAACTGTTTATCTACATTATATCATATCATTACCAAAATAACAATTCATGGTATGATATAAAGTAAGTTTCCTTTCTTCATTATTTATAAATAATGACATTTTTAGTCATTATATCATATAATTTACGCTAAATAATTTTTGGACACATGGCGTTCCATATCGATCAACCGTTACAAGCTATATGGAACAAAATTGTCGAACACACGATGTAGAGAACTGCTCAAAGATCGCCTAAAAGATCTTGGATACGATCCTACACTATGGATTACACAGCTTACGATCCGCGGAGGTGTTACAGCTGCAGTTACTAACAACCCGAACATTTCTGAAAGGATGCTCAAGATACATGGTCGATGGAAATCTTCTACAGCAAAAGACATGTATGTCCAAGAAGATCTTACTAAACGGCTCACTATAACTAGTTACTTGGGACTTTAGTTAGATAATGAACTTACATAAAGTGTGTGAAGTGTGAATTGTGAAATAAAACTCATCGGTTGATATGCCTGAGCATACACCAACATACTTATTGTTTGTGGTTTAATTTACAGTGTTTAAGGGGTAAAATGATTTACGTTCGTTTAAGTGAAACGAATTAGAACGTAATTAGATATTCCAATCTATAAATCAGCTTCTGGTCAAGGAACATTTTTATATCGTGCAGTGGTTCTGCGGAATGAGCTTCCGGACAGCATTAAGAACAGTGAAAATCTTATTCATTTTAAATCAGAGTATAAACGTATTTTATTAAAAGATTTTTTAGATACCCCTAGTTAATGAAATTTTTATTGATAAGTTTTTATGACTGGATTGATTGTAATAATAATAGTATAATTTTGTATATTAGCTTAGTTTTTAACGTGTAATTAGATACTGAAAAGCCCTTTGGGGAGTATTTAATAAAGTATAAAAAATAAAATGGCTTCTTTATAGTTAGCTTATATAGAGATGTTTATATTAAACCACTTAATTTGTTGTACATGTATTTCACTTTCAAAGTTTTTTCTAATGTATCGTAATAACATGTTAAACAGAACCATAGATGTAGCAACCGAAAGGTCATGGGAGAGGGTGGCGGCCAATTCAAAAGCAGAAATTAGTGCACTTTTCAGTTCTGTGGGGATTTTAAGCAATTTTCAAATGTATCAATGTGAAAAGTTCAAGAAAATAAAAAGTTTATAAGTTGAACTATTACTTTAAATGCTGCTCCCAGCCCTCACAAACAAAACTGGGCTGTAGTGCATTGTTGATCAATAACTGAAGTGATAATTGCTTGGGTTACTGTGGGAAAGTGGATTACTTTTGAAAGTTTACACTATTCTTATTTATTCATATAGCCTTTGTTGTTTCACAGCATATATAACCATCATTTCGAAATTACAGTTTCTCTCTGGACAATCAGTGCCAATATGTTCGTAGTCCACTACTCTAACCTTACTATATTTAGATAGAAAAATCAATGTGCAGTTTTAACATATATTTTAAAATTTATATTGCCATTCTTATATACAATCAATCTCGTTACCAGAGCCCACGTTCCCCTTACCCAGTGGGCGGGAAATGAGAGGCTCTGGGATAATCTGTTCACGCCATCACAGGATTCTTGTTATCCGGAAGAAGAGTTATATAGAGTTCACTGTGTTCATCAGGCAATGAAATATCGATGTGAAACGTATTATCCCAGAGTCTCTCGTTTCCCGGGTGGGGAATGTTGACTCTGGGAACGAGATTGATATACAATTACAAAGGTGCAATCAAAGGCCCAATTGAACTGTGGCTTGCCCCAGATGCTTTGCATCTCCCTAGTAACATTAATTTTACACCACCGAGCTGGCATCATAAAGTGTTTACCCCACTGGAGTCCAGTGGTCTGTATTTTTTTAAAGATTGACTAGCTGGGATTGCAAGAGCACTGTGTATGGTGCTACCTTTAATAATATATCCAGCTTTTCCAGTTGGAGCCAATAATAATATTTTCACCTGATGAAATCTTCACCAGCATGTGTGTTATAGTATTTGAGTGCAGCTTGATAAACTGATTTTGTTATGTGAGACTTACAAGGCCTCCTCCTCCACTTAAAAAACAGTAAAATGGTTTATCAGATGTTTTAATAAGGTGTAACGCATGACAGAAAAACTCCTTTTGTTTTTTATTCAGTAGTTATACCATTGTTCTGTACTCATCATCTTGCATTTCATTTAACACAAGAGGTTCATTATTTAGTGATGTGGATGGGGTACTAATATTTAACAATTAGACAAGCCCGAGTTTTCTATGAGCTAATAAGCTAACCGTGATTATCGCTCATAGAAAACGAGGGCGAGTCGTCTAATTGTTTTAGTATAAATTTACCAACAAAAGTTAAGTAAATTCTCGACCATAACGTATTCTTTGAGGCTCGTTTAATACATTTTTAATTGCCAACAACAAACATTCAACAGTCATTTCGGACATCTCCTTGGTCCCGTACAGTAACTAATGGAAAAGTAAAGTTTTCTTGCATAAATTTAGCATGGGTTTTCATGTACAATATTGAAACAATATATATCCACTCATTTGATTCGTAAAAGTGACAAAAAGTTGAAAGAAACATTCAATTTAGCATATAGAGTACATCTCGAAATCTTGTCAACAGCAAGCGTAATTTTGAAATGTGTTTTGTTTGCAGTTATTTCGTTTTAAACGAACACAGATAAACAATTTAATGATCTTACCATTAACGATTTCCATTCTAACCATTCTGTAGCCGTCTTCTTTCGTTTGATCACTCTGTTATAATTTCGGCGCCATTGTTGATTAACAGAACAACCGCTGGCTCTAATGATCATTGCTCGTGCTATACTACGCATTTTTCATTGGTCAATTTCGTTAAAAGAAGGCTTTTCATTGGCTTGTCGCCAGAGATTTCTATCAGCGGATAGAAACTCCTGTGATAGCCAATGAAATTCAAGGACTTGTGATAGAAACTTGTAAATTTATACTACCATCTGAAAGATCATACCTTTCATTAAAATCATGAGGTAAATCAACATTGCCCTCATTCTCATCTGGTAGTTCGTCATGCTGTGTAATTGGTGCCATCGGTCCAAATTGAGCATCATCGTCATCATGCTGGTCTAAATGTTGTTGAATTTCATTCAAGTCATCTCCACAAACTGCATATTGACTGATCTGTTCAGCAATTTCATTACCTAAAGCTATACAATGTTCTTTATAAGAAGAATTTGATTAGAGCAGTTGCTTCATTTCTCCATGGAGTAAACAGCATGAGCTCACGATAATGCTTTTCTTTTAAACCAGACACTTCTAATGATTCTAGAATTTGATCGTTTTTTAGTTTTCTTACTTGTTAATTCAGTGTTATTTAGATCAGATATTTCATCATCATTATTTTCATCGTCAACTGTTGTTTCCATTGGAAGATTATCAATATCTAATTTTGCGGCATCTCTATTTAACGGAATCAACGGAATCAACGGAATCAACGGAATCAACGGAATCGACGGAATCAACGGAATCAACGGAATCTGCCGGAAATTTGGTTAATCGCTTACTAACAAACGGTTAATAAAATACATTTATTTAGATTTATTAGCTGAGACTGAAACTGATCTGTCATCGATACTTCAAACAAGGTTATTGGATTAGACATATTAAACAGTTTGTTTATCAGACAGTATTACCACTAAGAACAAGGTCAAACATTTTAATTTAATTTAGTCTTTTATTAGATGTTTACGAGTAATGGAGACAATCCGGTTTCTAATGTTCTTTGATCATTTATTTGAGTGAGATGAGAAATATGATGTTTTGGAAGCTTCTGAGTGAAACCAGAACCGCCAATATCTCATGCCTTAAGAGATAGTTTATAACTCATTCCTGTCCGGGGGCTTCCCCAGAGGTGAATAAAATCGTCTGGCGTTAGCCAGAATAAAATAAAATCGTCTGGCGTTAGCCAGAATAAAATACTAAAGACCAATTCGGACAAGAAAGAGTTAAAGGTGTAGAATTTTTGTTAAATTCTTAGTTTCTGCAGTGATTTATCCTTGTGCATGCCAATTTTCAGAGACAAAACTCAAGAATTGAGTGCGCGGTGAGTATTTTGGTGAAATATTAAGATTCTATCATATAAAGTAACCTTAAGTTAATACGCATGCACCGCCATTTATTGGTAAGGCTGGAGAAAAGTCCGTGGGTACGAATTCGTCTGGGCCGAAGTCAAGTTTTCGCACGGCACGTTAGAAGTATCGCAGTTTCAAATCAAACTTTATTTTCGAGCAGACCAACTTTAGTTGAGTTTGGGTTTGGTCGAGGGTCGAGTGTCGAGGGTTGCTAGTCCATGGTCGAGGGTAGTTGGTCGAGGGTCGTAAAATATGCTAAAAGTATTTTTGAAATATATAATATTATGAATTAACTTATTTTGTGTTTCAAGTAAAACAAAAGGTCCGCTATGCGTACATGTATCTGCGCAAACCCACCACTGTGAGAATCATGTCAAGATCTTGTGTGATCTTGGAAAATCTTGTAAGATCTTAAGAAAAATCTTAAGATTTTTACACGTAGATCTTATAAGATTTTAGCGAGATCTTATAAGATTTTAGCGAGATCTTATAAGATAATTAAAGAGAAAGTACACGTTCTCTGACCTTAATAATTTTTTATCATGACTCATCATGACTCACAAAAACTGTGGTAGATCACAAGTTTACTATAAGTCACGTTAAAAATACTTAACCAGTTTATCAGCAATATCCCCTGTCTCCGAAATGTTTTTGTGCAAAACTTTGTCGGAAATATAGAATTTAACGGCTAACCGGCCGGAAGATATATCCCAATGGCCAATAATACGCCTACCGCGGGTCTAAATGCCCCTGAATCGTCTGTAGGTTTGTGCCATGTGTGTAGGTACGGAGAAAAGGCTATTTGAACTGACATGAGCGCAAATATCAAATTGCATTATTACGCTATTTACTTGGCCTACGGTCAAACGCGGTCATATTTAAAGTAAATCAATCGTCTGCAGGTTTGTGCCATTTGGGAAACTTGCACGGTTAGATAGAGCGTTAAATTCTGTACAACATATGTGAATTAGAATAAATCGTATAGAATAGCAACGGAGAAAAATATATTTGAACTGAGATGAGCGCAAATATCAAATTGCATTATTATGCTATCACTTGGCGTACGGTCAAACGCAATCATTTTAAAGTATCCCTGAATCATACTACTCCAATCATACAGCATTGCAATTGACTTTCTTCGAAAATAATGTTGTTCTTCGTCTCGCTCCGTAGTTCATACAACATGGCGAGGAAATATAAACAGTCACACTACTGCACACATTACAGGTCAGCGGTTACACCAAAAAGTTAACCCACACACACACAAACACACAACACGATAGCAATATACCTGCGCGTTGCGCAGATACAAAAACTGTTGCCGCGGCATTTACGCAAAGTGGATGATGTTTCAATGTTTTGGAAGACTTGTGAAGACGGTCTGATTCAAGTTTTCCTGCATGACTTTCGAAGACGTCTTTTTCCGGACGAGTAAAGTTGTTTCATAAACCACGAATTTGTATGATTACGATTTACGACCTGTTTCCAAAATCTAATGTACATTTAATATAAGCCTCCTCCGCAGGCAACTCTCTGTTGATTTTATACAAAAATAGCGCGGAAGGTTTGCTTCTATTTGTCCCTTGAGTTGCTCATACCGCTTGCGAAATGGTAAAGGATCGGAATACATGAAGATAATACACGAATAAAAATGCGAAAACATGGCTAATAGGTTACCAGTTTTCTAGACAAATTTACCAAATATTCCTGTCGGTAAAACACCTTGCCGCGTGCGTATCGAATGTCCAAAAAATATATATCTTCCGCCGCAATTGTTTTTGTCTAGCCTATACGTCGATAGGTGCGGTGATAAGTGCGTAAATTTTAGCGTATTTTACGACCCTCGATCAACTACCCTCGACCCTCGACTTGCAACCCTCGACACTCGACCCTCGACCAAAATCCAAACTCACTTTAGTTAGTAAACGTTTGCAAAATTCCTACTGATAAATATTTCACAATATCACTTAAATCAGAGTGAGTTAAGGCTCAAGTGGATTAAAAAGTGACAAGTAAAATTCTTGATTTCTTTCACCATTGCTCCAGGAAGAGTTCGGGTTTAGGTCAAAGGTCGTGAATTACACTAAAATTATTTTTGAAATATAATAAATATGAATTAGTTATTTTTTGTTTCAAGTAAAAAACTCTTGTCGCGGCATTTACGAAAGTGCATGATGCTTCAATCAGTTCAATGTTCTGGAAAACTTCTCAAGAAGGTCCAATTCAACCTTTCCTGCATGTATGGCTTTCCAAGACGGCTCCCCTTGACGAGTAAAATCGTCTGACGTTAGAGTAAAAACGATTAAGTTGTTCCACAACAACAGTGCGCATGAAAGGGTTAAAACTAGCATATGGCTTCCCACGTCGAAATCTAATGTACATTACGTTTGGCCTAGTAAGAATGCGAAAAGTGTGGCTAATAGGTTACGAGTAAAAGTCTTGGGTGCAGGATTTTTGTAGACAAATTTACTAAATATTTCCTGTCATTAGTGCCGAGTAAACATCTTTTGCCGCGCGCATGAAATGTCCAAAACATATATATCTTCCGCCAAAATATTATTTATGCCGCTAGAAGGAAATGAATTTTAGCGTATTTTACGACCCCCAACTTGTTACCCTCGACAATCGACCAAAACCCAAACTCCTGCCGTCTTTCTTACATGCCTTTATTTTCTAGGGGATTAGGGTATAGGATTTATATTTTAAAAACTTGCACAATATTTTCAATGGGTTATGGGTTTTATAGCATAGTCAAAAACATGCGTGAATGTTTAATATGATCAAATTCGTATGTTGAAGCTTCGAGCTTTTGTTCACTTAGGCAATTGTATAGTTAAAATCCAATATAACTATCATTTGTCTGTGTCCGTACTATGGAAGACATATCCGTAGTAACTCAATCAACAATTTATTTGTTGCATTTGTGCAATCATGATGCTGCAATAGTACCTTCTACGTGCGCAAAACGCTAAATGTAATCGTCTTAATAAGAATACCCGTGAATGAGTTCAACAGACAGAGCACTTGTGCATTTATATCTTTATAAATGAAGACTTTTGTATTTACATCTGTCTTTTTAGATTTAACCAAGCTTCAAAAGGTGGTTTTGCTATGATCTAATGATCCTTAATTAAAAATCAAAAATCTTTTTCTGTTAATCAACCCGTTGTGTCCGACTTAACACTTAGTAAATTTGAAATGAGACACGCAATCATGGCAATCAAAAATATAAAATCTCTTTCAACAATTACGCGTATATATTATGTACGTAATATGTCTAATCCAATAACCTTATTTGAAGTATCGACGACAGATCAGTTTCAGTCTCGGCTAATAAACGTAAATGAATGTATTTTATTAACCGTTTGTTAGTAAGCGATTAACCAAATTTCCGGCAGATTCCGTTGATTCCGTCGATTCCGTTGATTCCGTTAAATAGAGATGCCGCTAATTTTGTAGTTTTTTTCTTGTAGGGTTCTCATAAAATTTCATAAACTTCATAAACTTTAATAAATATCACTCCCTAAAAAGGGTTTTTCAGTGATACAATTGGAATAAATAATATACAATACATGTATATATAATATATAATATATAATAAACTTGGCTATTAAATAATTCTATTACAATTTAAATAAATTAAAAAAAAAAAAAAAAGAAAAAAATTTAAAAAAATAAAAAATGATTAATAATTAGCACTAAAAAGGTGTTTATACAGTTTATGTTTAAAAGATTTAAGCGATTGCTCAGATTTAATCTCTGGCAATAGTTAATTCCACAATTTGGCGCCTCTAAAACTAAAAGTTCGCTGTCCTGTAACAAGGCGACAAAGTGGCACATGTAAATCGTTAATGTTTCTGGTAACTCTGGAATGCACCTCAGAATTATTTTTAAACTTTTCAGTTAGAGAAGGAGGTGTTAGGTGATGTAAGGATTTAAAAACTAGTACAGCATCTCTGAGGTACAATTGGTCTTCAACGTTCAACCATTTAAGTTCTTTCATTGCAGGAGAAACATGATCGTACTTTCGTAAACCAACTATTATACGAGCAGCAAAATTTTGGACAAGTTGCATCTTTTTTAAATTTTCTTTCGAAGTATTGCTCCATACAGAAGAGCAATAATATAATCTGCTAAATACAAGAGAGTGTATAACAAGTAAAAGAGTATTTCGATCCAAAAGGTGTTTAATACGATTAATCTGAAATAATGATTACATGCATGACGAGACAGATTTTGTAATATGGTCAGTATAAGAAAGACAGGAATCCAAATGAACACCAAGGTCTTTAGCAACGGGAACAGGCTTGATCTGTTTGGCAAGAAGTTTAATTGCGAAATCTGGTAGTTGTTGTAAACGCTGACGAGTACCCAAAACAAGGACTTTGGTTTTCTCAGGATTTACAAGAAGAGAATTGCCACAGCACCAACAGCATAACTGGTCAAGATCTTTGTTGATTTGTTCTATGGCTGAATCCAAATCGTTCACTAAGAAACTAATGTAAATCTTGCTGTCATCAACGTAACACTCCGGCTTACAGTTAACGACTATCAATGGCAGGTCGTTGACGTAAACAGTAAACATCAAAGGCCCCAAAATAGATCCTTGGGGGACCCCACAAGAAAGTGGAAGTCGTTGCGATAGAAACTCTCCCAAGCGTACTCTTTGAGATCTATTCGTCAAATAGCTGGAGAACCATTCCAAGGCATCAGGAGCCATTCCAATATTCCATAATTTATTTAGAAGGATATCATGGTTGATGCTATCGAAAGCCTTCGAAAAATCAATCAAAACCATAATGGTGACCAGTTTTTCGTCCATAGCTTTCAAAATATCATCCGTAACTTTTACCATGGCTGTCTCCGTGGAATGTAATTTCCTATTTCCGTTTTGATGCGCAGAGAGTTTTCCTTCAGAACACAAAAAGTCATTGTATTGACCATGAGCTAACCTTTCGCAAATTTGAGACATTGCTGGCAACAATGAAATTGGACGATTATTACATGCTATCTCCTTATTTCCCAACTTTGGGATAGGGATGACCTCTGCGATTTTCCAGTCGTCTGGAAAAGTATTGGTGGTAAAAGAACAGTTTATTAGACTGGTAATCGTAGACGAAATAACCGGTAGGCAATCTTTTATCACTCTGACTGGCAGTTTATCAGGTCCAGCAGCCTTATTGGTAGGTAACTCTTTAACAACTTTTACAACTTCTTGTTCAGAAACTTCATGAAAGGAAAACTTAATTTCGGGAGGGTTTTCAGTGCGTTGCTCGTAAATTGCCTCCAAGTTATGCTCCTTGGCAATCTCACAAACCATTGCAGCAGTAGAACGACCGAGGGAAGTAAAATATTCATTGAAATTATTCGCCAATTGATTAGAATTTGATCGCATAGTTTTTCCACATGAATCATACCATGCTGCCCAATCAGCTAACGTGACATTTTGTAAGCAAGTAGGACGATCAGCATGTCATTTTAAAAGCCCACCTGAACTAATTTCTCCAGATTCATCTTCCATTTATTCAATCTCACTCATTGGCTTTCGTCAGGAAGTGATGTGTTAATAAATACAACTTGACGTGATGATTTTCTCATTGGCAATTGAAGAACAATGTAAACTGCTTCTTGAGCACTGATTTCTACACTATTTAAGAATTTATTGCCAATGTCTCTTACTTGTTGTTTAATACTAGCATTACCTTCTTTTGCTTCAGCACAAGCTTTTCGCAATAATTCACTCATTCCTTTTTGTGCTTTCGAAATGTATGAAACAATGTACATTGCATAAGCATAAACATCAATAACATAGTGAATATCCATATTCACGCTTGGCAAAAATGATAGCGAAATCGCCAATATGCCAGTCATTGCGCTCAGCGGTATGCCCCAAAAAAATAAACAAAATGAATGCGACATTGCATTTTGTATTTCAAATTGTTTCGTTGTACAGTAACTGCGCGAAACAAGGATTTGGTCTGTTGTGCGATTGTGTATAAAATGATTTGGCAATACTTGGGTAGTTTTTGTACCATGTTTTATTTGATTAAAAGCGATATGTCGCTATAAATAGCAAGCTTTTTTCAAGCCGAAATAATCCACAACTAAAGACTTGTGCCAAGAGGGTAAATACTATGAGTTTCGGCATTGTGGCAATCTCTTTGTTTTCACAACATCGACAATGGGACACAAGGTGACTCGTATTTGACCAGTGAAGAAGTTGTATGGATATACGGTGTCAGGGTTCTCAAAAAATAGAAAATGAATGTTTTATACAGCATAACCTGAAAGCCCTGAGGCAACAACCTTAGCTTCACATAAACCAAATTCTCCCAATGAACTACATCTTTATGTTTGCTTTAGGCTGTGTAACTATGTGAACATGATCATCCATTTTCTATTTCTTATTAAATATTAAATATTAAATAAACAGCAACCTATTAATATAGTCATCCCTGTGGTGGAGTAAACAATTGAAATGATAATTGCCATGAAAATTGATGAAATTCATCTTTAAATTTGCTTTAATTTCAATGTGTAAACACAGGGAATAATTGAGTATTTACACATTCACTACACAAATTCAAACAAATGATACAAAAGAAAGATAATGAATTTATTATTGTCCAATTACTCTAAAATAACTGTAGTTACATACAGTATACAGTAAGTGATATGTAAATAAAACTGATTTAGTGTACTTAAATTCAAGATTAAGCTTTCATAACATTTATCTGATTCGACAGTTTTCAGAAAGCAATATCATTAATAATTGTAGACAGTGCTCTGATGTGGCTTTTAAAAGACCAGAATCCAGCTCTGCATCCTCTGCAAGAGAGAAAAGAGATGGGCTGTCATTCACCGCCGTTACTTAGTAACAGATATATTTCTCTGTAGCACTATAAACAAAGGTAAATTATGATAAAAAATAATCCCTGTACTGAGGTACATGTACATGAAACCAGCTGTGCATATTTTTAGGTAAACAAAAATAAATAGAGATACAGTACATGTGCTGTAAGTATATGGAGCTACAGGTCACATCTTCAGAAAGTAATACAGTGTGTCGGGAGAGTCATGTTTCAATAAGGGTGTCACAATAAAGCTATTAGCTGTTGTTTACACCATCGGTTAATAATAAAAGCAAACAGCTATGTTGTACACTGAATATAGGAAAATTGTCTAAGGCAATAATACAAGAGCTGTGCATCTTTGCAGGATAATATTAAAACACAGCTTTATGTACATCAGTATAAACTATAAAAAGAAGTACTGTATTGTTGGAGTTGATACTGCTTAATATATAGCGAATAGGTAAAGCAAGAGACAAGAAAAAGGATGGAAAGCGAATAGGTAAAGCAAGAGACAAGAAAAAGGATGGAAAACGTGTTCCGGATAACAATTTTATAATAGTGCAGCGCCTAAGTGCAGAAGTCTCTGGAAAGGCCCAAAAGTATGCTAGAGTTGGGGCAAGGGTATTTGTTCCATACGATTTCGAGGATTTCACAATCGAAAACGCAAAAACTGCATGCTTGAGACATTTTGCTGTAGATGAATCAATGACATGTGACGTTGTCGCTGGAGAACAAGGACCATCGTGCCGCTCATTCAAGCAAATTCCTGACGTAAAGGTCATTCATGTTCGTTTCATAGAACGTACAGGTACAGCTGATCGAGATGAAGGTTCTGACATAAAGTTGCCACGAGCTAAAAGAAGATGCGATGGCTTGGAAAGCGATAGATATAGATCAGAGCCTACACGCCTGGCATCAAGTCCAAGCAAATTCGTAGAAATGCTTAAACTTGGTAAAACAGTAGAAATGCTTAAACTTGGTAAAACAATCAACCAAACAACAACTATATTATAAGTGATATTGGGTGTAATGTAATCGAGTGAAATGCCCAATATCACTTATAATATACCTAATTCTCTCCTGGGATTACCACCTTATTATATATACAGAACTCGCGATCAAGCTCTCGGCAACGCCCTCCGTGGCTCAGTGGTCAGAGCATTGCACTAGAATCGCAAGGTCGTGGGTTCAATTCCTGCCGGAAGGCCTGTGTAGTTGCATTTTTCGCAACTGGTCCCAGTTTGGTCTTAAAATGTATATATTCTACACTCGAATTTTCCTTCACCCAAAAATCCTTAAAACAACAACTAAGATTGATATTTATTCCTTTGATCTGAATCTGATGACTTGGTCCAGTAATCCATCTGCTGTTGATTTAGTGATTGAAAAGGAACCCTTTGGTGTGGGAGGATTTCGCAAAGCATTCAGAGCAACATCTTCAACTAAAGAGTTTTGCAGAAGCAAATGGGTGGTAAAGAGATATTTGACCAAGCCAATTGAAGATATCAGTCTCACCAGTCAAACTGTGGAACAGCATACTAGAAAAGTAGTGCAAATGCACCACCTTGCTAGAAATTTTGCTGCTCGTTTACATCAAGAATTGCAGACAGGCTATTCGCTTTCTCGTTTTGGAGAAATTCTCAGATATAACAAGATCTTTTTGGGTAAGATTGGATCAGATGAGGTGGTTACAGTTGAAGAATTCATTGATGGGTCGTTTGATAAGTATATCAACAACACTGGGAATATCTGTGGAGATGCTGATAGTCCCATTTGCCATAAAGCTGAATGGCTAGCCCATTATTCATATGAAAGATCAAACAAAGAGGTGATGGTAGTTGATATTCAGGGTTGTAATAATATTCTTTTTGATCCAGAAATTGCATCAAAAGATCTTTTGTCAAATGAAGAGTTTCATTTTTGTGCTGGCAATTTGTCAAAAGATGCCATTAATAATTTTGTTAACATACACAAATGCAACTTCTATTGTGAACTACTTCATTTACCTACATTATCAGTGGGATAGACTGTACCCATCTATAAACCAAGGTCTATTTAACTATTTTAGTTATAATATTTGCCATGAACTGCATTAATTGTTGTTTTTTGAAAATTATATATTATATTTGTGTTTAATTAAAAATATTCATGAAAAATTAGGCAATTTTATGCTGACAAAGCTTACTCATGACATTGCAGCTAAGTTACTAGACAAATTAAAGGTTTGAAAGTGTTGTTAAGTTGTTCATAATATACACCTAAGATAATCACATGTAAGATTTAACATGATATTAAAGGATGTAGTCAATTATTTTTTGTTATCAGAGTAGATATAATTATTTGAATTATACTTCTTACTATAAAATACAATACATATCATTGTATATCCAGTGGCATACCCAGGATTCTGACCATGGGGACATGTGGGAGGGATTGATGTCAAAAAGGAGTGGATATAGTGGCAACACCAGCTTGACAAAGTGACGGGACAATGCGAACATGAAAGTATAGGGTGCTCCCCAGGAAATGTTGAAGTCTACAATCTGGTTGGAATTGAAAATCCATTTCCTGCATTTTACTGCAATATATGTAACTGGATGGTATAAAAATACCATACAGTAGAAACAAAAGAAATTCAATTCCTATGATAATAGAATATCATAGGAATGTCAGTTGAAGAATATATAGAGAATAATACATGGATGTGTGGAAATATGAAATTTATTTCGAGTGTTGACCAGGATATCTCACGAGTGAGCGAAGTGAATGAGTGAGATATCCTGTTCAACACTCGAAATAAATTTCATATTTCCAAGCATCCATGTATTGTATAAAAAAATTGTCCTACTGCCTTGCAAAAATTGCATTAAACTATAATGCTAATTCAGCGATAATTGTCACGTGCTATTATCAAAAATAATCGCACATGTGAGATTATCACTTTTATTAGTGGTGGAAAAATCAATAAAACACTCCATTTTATATAATAAATAGTAAAATTGAATTTCTTTTGGGGTTTTTCCATGTGGGGGTGACTGGGGAAGAGACCATCTATTTTTTTTGGTGGGGATGTGCACCCCCTACCACACCTTGCCTATCAGCTAGTCACTGTGCTGTCAGTCAGAAAGTGATGTGGTTTAATATAAAGCAATATTAAACCACTGAATCGCTTTCTGCTAAATTGAAGTTTTCCTTAAGGTACAGAAATGCAAGAGCACAGTCTTCCGGCTTTATCTCTTTGATGTTGGGCATCAACCGTTCACATTCTCTTCTAAATGGTGCATCCAAAAAATCATCACCAACTTCAAGTACACCAGAATGAGTTGCTACTTCTTGTAATTGCTCATCCGTTACTGGTAAACCTGAAAACATTACATATACTGAATGCTAATAACTTTATTTCATTACAAATTACATACATTGTAAATTCGATTGAGATAAAAATGGAGTGATTGTGATTCTACAAAAAAGCAAAATATTGCTTGTGTGGTAAAGTTGTGTGGTCTTAGATAAAATAATTCATTTCTCTGGTACATTAATTAATTAATTAATTAATTAATTAATTAATTAATTTATAATCAAAATAATTAACCAATCAATTGACTAATATTATATTACATACAGTATCTTGGGTTTTAATCATACTGAATATTAATTGATTAATTAAGTTGTGGTTTGATAATTTAAGCTTAAATGTTGCCTTTTCCCATGAGTCTTATGTATTTTCCCTTCTTGATAAAATCAACTATTAAACACATTATCTAAATAAAACCATGAAGTAATTCAGAAGTTACATTAAAGCCGGTTTTCCACTAGGTGATTTTTATCGCGCGAAGCGACTTTCTTTTGTGCAAATTCAATAGATTTATGATTAGTTCCGGCTCAGAGCTCATGAAACAAAAGAAAAAGTCGCTTCCGCGAAAAAAGTCGCCTAGTGGAAAACCGGCTTAACCTACCACACTCTTCCAGCTCATATTCCTCAGGGAAACAATAGATGTGTTCTGGGACACCATGCGGCAGTACTGTGTTTGTTTGTTGTCGAATCCTATGAGTATTCCATATTGTATCTTTGAATGTATCCAACTCTTTTTGCAACAAGGGAATCGTGAAAATGCTAAAAGCATCCTATGTAGATGAAACATGTTTTTAATTAAAACCTAAACTAAAGTGTTAAGTAACAGAAACGGGCACCAATAATTTTACGTACTGTGTAACATCAGTATTACACATTTACACCAAGACTCACCATTAGGGATTAAGTACTGTAGTACACAGTAAGATGACGTTTCTATTTACCTATGTATTTAATCATTTGGATTATAATGGTTCTCATCTTTCAGCCATCTAAGTTGGTCTTTGTAGTATTTCTCAAGTCGTTCGTGCAGCTAGCTCCTTCCACCATCTTTCAATCTAAACATTTATTCAACATCTTAAGTGCTGTTAAATCAGTTGCTCATAGTATTTTTCACATTTTAGATTTACAATCTGCAACGCCAAATAAAGGTGCATTGTCGAGAACAGTTTCAAATTGTATGACAATAGTGAACCCTTTATATATTTAATAATATACTCTTTAAATAATATACTCTTTAAAATCTTACTTGGTTAGCTGTGGATGGACCATAAATAACTGTTTCTGTTGCATCAATATCACCATGTTGTTGGCGAAGGAAGGCATGCATTGTCGCCATAACGCCTGTTTCTGTGCCTTTATCCATTCTCAAGTATGAGGGAAGAACTTTTCTTTCATACAGGTATTCTAGGTACCAACGACCAACTAACTTCGGTTCCCTGTTGCTAGTCCAGATGCGAAGCCAAAGCAAGTGGAAAAGCGTTGTTTTGAAAGCCCATGAGTTTGTTATGTCCATCTCACGAATGGACCCAGTTTGGCCCTCTGGTCGTGAAGCACTGTTTCTTCTTTTTGTTTTTGACACCAACTTTGCGACTTTCAAGTCCTTCCTTCAGGATCTAGTTCCTGCATTACCGCATACACCAAATCTCTAGGCACATTCAAATCATGTTCTTGTCTAATTTCGTTCTGCAATGCACGATATCCAAGAAGCTGTCCAGGACCATTCAGTTCCATTCCAACAGCATTCCGTGCAGCGTCAACCGTGACGTTTTTATCCACGTAGAAAATATCGAAGTGTCTAAGCCGTCTGTCAAGAGTGGGTATGTATACTCCAAGCATATAAAGTAAAGTCCCTTTTCAAGAAATCTAGCATTTCTTTTCTTTGAATGTGCTGTCTCACGTACTTTTCCATCTCTCCTTTCAACTCAAAATCTTCTCGCCAAGAGTCATTTCTCAAATATCCCACCATCTCGTTCTCAGCTGTTACCATAGCAACAGGACTTACACTTGCACGCAATGCATGATGGTATACTATGATAGCGATAGGCTCATGAGATTTTTAATTTACTTTTACTTTGATTTCAAAAATCATTTGCTTTTCATTTTATGTTTGTTTTTATTTTAAATTTGAATTAAAAGTGATTTTGTTTTGTTTTTATTCTAAAATTAAAATACTTTTTATTTGCATTTCATTTTTTTTTTTGAAAAATAAATTTAAAAAATGAATGATAGCGATAGGCCACCATATACATGCAAACCTTTCAACAGCAGTTCAAATGTTTCACTGCCTAATTAGTTAAATACTCAGAGTACTCTACAAATATATCACCATTCTTACCTTATTATTTCTCGTTTCAGTCACCAAAACACAAATTGGATTTCTGGATTTCTCCTGATCTTTTGAAATTTATTTTCAATATGCCATTCCAGGCGTTTTCCCGAATTCCCTTCATATATTGCACCAACAAGATAAAGTCCTTGAAAAGTAGCATTCTACAAATGGTTCGACATCTCAAACGCACGCATCACTCTGACGCTTCAAACAAATTTACAACAAACAAATTCGATAAACCAAAAAATACGATTCTAAGTTAACAATTTGGCTTTCCGATAGCCGAAAAATAAATATCCGATCTGTCACAAACAAAAATTCTATACCAGGGAAAAAGTGAACATTTTCTGGTGTTGGAGCCAAAACGCCATTTTGGTAAAAATGCTCACAAAGATCAAGTCACGATCGCGCGAGAACAGAGAGCACCATGGCAATCTTGGTATCATTGTGATCCTCTTGCCGTCCCCTACTAACCCCCAAAATATTGAATTAGACATAGGAACCCTGCCCATTAACGCACTTGAAAGACAGCGCATTTTCTCAAATTTAAATTCGTTACCAGGCTCCTCAAATACGCTGACGCCTGCGAAAAAAATGTGGACACATGTAACATGCAATTTCCCGCCAAGCGCGATTAGATTGCCATGCACTCAGACATGCAGGGTTATAATTATTGACTCTTGTTCATTTGGTGTTCTTTTTAAAAATATGGTAAGACAACTTAAGAGATGATCTAATTGCCAAAATATAGTTTTCCTCAATCGCAGTTAAATCACTCAGAAGCTGATCAAAACTTATATCTTCTCACTCTTTTAGATCATTTATTTTTTTGGTGATACCCCTCCAGGATTCTTTCAGGTTTTTAGTATCAGTTGGAGAAAAGCTGTTGTCTAAAGGATATAGTATTTTAGTTGTGCTCATTGGTGGTTGTGGATAATTAAACCTAAACACATTTTTTGACCTTTTACGGCAAGTGTGAGAATGTCTGTGAGTCTATTTACAAGATCAAGCAATGTGGAATTGTTCGGTTTTTGGAAAGTAATAATTTGATCAATAAATGATATATTACATCATCATCCTTGTCAACTCCAAATATAGGTGCACCTTCTAGTCAGATTAACATATGAATATGAGGTGAGCCTCTGTTGATATGCTACTCTGTAAAACCAATGTTGAATTTTTCCTACAGGTGCAATGTTGCTCATCAAAAATTGTTTTAAAAATGTATTGAATTGGTAATCAAAATGTCTAGCACAAGTTACTGGGTCACTTTGAATTAATCTACATTTTTCATCCCAGTTTAGGTTTTCTAGTTCATGATCACTGTAATCTCTACGGTCAACAGGTTTACCAAGTATTCTGAGCAAATGGATCCATTTTGTTTCAGCTGATGAAAAACTGCAGAACGATGTTGCTGGACCTAGTTGTTGCATCATGGCAAACAAATCCTTTTTTTCCTTTTGAAAGTATGGTGGAGAGCCTCTCAATTAATGCTCTTAAGAACTTGTAGGCCTATATCCTTCATCATGGTGAATAAGTCTTTCTAAACTTCCTTCTTGCTTTAACTGACCAGCTGTTAATTGTTCAGTTATTCCCTTGTTTATTACATTTTCTCAAAGCAATTTGGGATTTTCCCAACAAGATTTTCATTTGCAGCTTTTTAGTTTAAAAAAGATATTTTCAACACACATGGCTGCTCTTCGGTCAGACCTTCTCAATTCAGATTTACAAATATCACTATAGTAAACGCTAACTAATCGTTGTTTGTCTTCTGGTCTTTTTTGACCTAGGAAACTGCAGAGCGATGTTGCTGGACCTAGCTGTCGCATCATGGCAAACAAATCCTTTTTTGCCTTTTGAAAATATGGTGGAGAGCCTCTCAATGCTCTTAAGAACTTGTACCCTTCATCATGGTGAATAAGACTTTCTAAACCACCTTCTTGCTTTAACTGACCAGCTGTTATTGTTCAGTTATTCCCTTGTTTATTACATTTTCTCAAAGCAATTTGGGATTTTCCCAACAGGATTTTCATTTGTAGCTTTTTAGTTTAAAAAAAGATATTTTCAACACACATGGCTGCTCTTCGGTCACACCTTCTCAATTCAGATTTACAAATATCACTATAGTAAACACTAACTAATTGTTGTTTGTCTTCTAGTATTTTTTGACCTAAGAATATTCCAGAGTAAGCTAATTCTTCTGAATATTTTTCTCGAAATATACTAAATGGTCTATTTCCTTCTCCAGGTGCAACATTATGAATTTGTTCTCGTTCGCTGTCATTAAGAAAGTCAGTAGCTGTTAGCATACTATCAGTGACTCCTGCAGGTATTTCTGCTTCTTCACTAAAACCATCATTTAAATCAGCCATATTATTTTCTGAAGTACTTCTTGTATTAAAGTTCTCTTCAGGCTCATTTACTTGAAATTAACCTGCATCATATTATTACTGCCTTCATTAAAGTTTATTGCCCAGTTTTGGTCTAAGGTTATTACCTCTTCTTGATATACGGTACTAGTGTTTGCTAGCGTGGCTGTTGCTTGTAAAACCTTGTGTGGTCTCAAATCTAAAGAATGCTGAACTCTTATACTGTAACCGGCGTTTTAATTGAACTTTTATTGTACCAGTTTCCTGTGGCAGCCTTGGTAATATATTTACAGTACTAGTAACATCTGCTGGTACATTCACCACATTACCATTTATTTTCAATTGCCTTCTCCTAGGAGCTTGCATGATCTTTTGAAATGCTAATCTAGGTGCAATACCTGCAATACCTCTAATTCATTCAAATAAAACAAATTAGGTTTTTGTAGAAATTTCATACCATTTGCAATCGCATAAGGTGGAATTTTAGTTTTCTTTAAGTATTTGTCACAAGATTGGCAAAGCCACTCAAGATTGTTTACACTAATTATGTTGCTCAGATATTTGATTGAGTCAGGATTTGATAGCCGAAGTTTCTCTGCTAGACAAACACTGTTTGTACCATAATTGATCACAACATGTACAAATATAGAACGGCCCTTGTGATACAACATTGTGAAATTCACTAATTATGTCACTCACAGTTTTTTATTGCTCCAGGGTTTTCTTTTTCTTGTACTCATGCATTTGTGAAAGCCTTTTTTTCTTTGCTTCTCCTGACTCATTTCCCCTCATCTCTCTAAAGCGTTTACAAGTGTTTAATAACCTGTGTTCTCTATCTTTGGCACTCATTGGCAATTGTTTGTGCAGTGCATTCACGTTTTCTTAACAACCTTTTTTCTCTGGTTTTGTCAGATTCATTTTGTTTAGCTAGTTTAGCTCTTTCACGTTTTTCAGTTAATCTTTTCTTTCTGCTTTCAACAGATTAATTTTGTTTAGCTAGTTTAGCTCTTTCACGTTTTCGGTTAATCTTTTTTCTCTAATTTCAACAGATTCATTTTATTTAGCTACAGTCAGTGACAAAAGTGTTGGGACACTTCAACTTAAAAAGCATCATTCTCTGTTTTATATTCCCCCCAGCCCCCCTGTTCATGACTATTTAAGCGCTTATTTTCACGTTCACAGCGTCCCTTATTTCCTAATCAACATTGTAAAGGGAGGGGGAGGGAAGGATAAACTCTATCACGAGAAAAAATGCAAAATATATTAAGTTAACCTACAAACACGAAGTATCCCAACGTATTTTGTCACTGATTGTCTAAAAAGCTTTCTCTGTTATATTGGTCGAACAATGCTGTTACAACTAACTAAATACCGTATTATAAAGCAAAAAATAGAAAGCAATCTTACAGTAGGCGTACAGGGCTGCTTATGAGTCACATTGACATGAGATTTTAGAGTCAAAATGGCAACCTGCAGTGCAACTGATTTCCCAACGGTTCCCACTACGATTTCCACCAAAAAAACACGTTATAGAACGACGATTGTTGACTAAAACGACATTTTCTATACACCAGGTTTGTTGTATGATGGTTTTCAATATGGAAATGATGAATTTTGACAATTGACGCTTTTAAAATACGTTTTTCACAACGATTCCCGCTAAACATCTATAAATAACTAGATCATTATATCGGCTTTGGTAGTATAGGGTTTGGGGGTACGGGCGCTTTTTTCAAGGTCTTGGAAAGTCGCCGGCTACATCACTTTTTTCCATAGGCAATTAGGAGATTGTATCGTCTCTCCAGGCTAGTAATTCTCTCCCCTTTGGTCAAGCGCCTGGATAATTTACCGGGGGGCCCGAAGGCCGAAGGCCTGAGGGGTGGGCCTTTGGTCCAGAGGGCAGGCCAGGAGGGGTTAGTCACAGTGAGGGTTACAGCAAAGTCTGCTCCCTTGGTCAGGCACTTGGCGAAATCCATTAGTACAGGCGACTGGCTAGGTATTGGCACAATGTGAATCATAGCCCCATAGACCCTATAGGTTGAAGGTCTGACCGGTCATATGTTAGTCACAGTGAAGGTCACATCCCTTAGCCCCATCACCTGCCCATACCTCCGACCTGATCGCCATACCTTACGGTCCATCCGCAAAGCGCCCCCCGCCCGGCCTTTGGCCATACCTCTGGTTCCAGTTGTCGACCAAGTCATCAGGCCCACACCAAAATCCTCCCCTTAGTCAAGCACCTGGTGAACCCATGGCCCGAAGGCCGAAGGCCTGAGGGTGAGGGGAGATAGTTCAGGGGGCCATCCACAGGGGCCAGTCACAGTGAAGGTCACCCATCACCGTAACTCACCGTCTGGTCAAACCTCTGATACCAACCACCATACCTTACGGCCCATCCGCAAAGCGCCCCCCGCCCAGCCTTCGGCCGGCCACCCACCCCCTGGTCAGATCTCCGGATCCAATCACCGTCCCCCATCACCGGCAGCCGAACGGCACCGTCAGGCGTTGTGAGAAGGTCCCCCATCACCGGCCCCATCACCGGCAAAGACATCGGACCAAACATCCAGCCTACGGCCCTGACCCACACCTCCCCTCAGTCAGGCCATAAAACTTGATAAGTCTGTGTCCTAAAATGTATCCACTTCACTGAATCCCACACAAATGTGAAAAATTTTATGAAGTATAATTTCAACGGCCAACAATCCATTTTGGGACCTTACTCCTTACATCACTTTTTCTAGCCCCAACTGGCCCCATCTTCCGACCAGACCTCCATCAATCAATAAAGGCAAATCCGCTGTAAAACACCTGGCCATAGAACTTGATGAGTTTATGTCCATAAGCATAGCTACTCACCCCGTCATCAAGTATGTACCTCTTCTCATCAAAACAGCTCAGCGAGATTTAACCGTATGTAAATTAACTGTTTAACGTATGCATGCGGCAAGGGGGCGGCCAATCATCTTTCAACCCATAAATTAAAGTTTTGGTTTTGATTTTGGTTTTGGTTCTGGTTTTGGTTTTGGTTTCAGCTGCCGTCAGACTGAATTTGCATATCCTCTGCAGGTGGCAATTTCTGTTTACTTTTATGCTGATATGTGTCTACCGGTTATCATGACTCCGCCGGGCTAACTACTGAGATAGCATTTTCCACGTCTTTTCTCAGTATACTGTTACCTTTTAGTTCATCTGTCAACACCTTAGGGTCCTCAATTGCATCCAGCCCGCCGAGCATAGATGAGAACTGACTGATAAGTAAATCCGTGAGGAACTCGTCCGCATCCTTCTTCCTCTTCGCCTCATAGGCCTTGTAGACTTTCTCAAGTTACTTATTAGTACACTTTTTTATGTACTCAACTTTCTGTGTATATAACCTTCTTCAGACGCCTTCACTAGGTCCTCACGTCTGGTGTCCATCCTAGACTCCTCAGCATCGGTAATACCCTTTTCTGCAACCTGTAGCTCCTCTACCAGATTTTCAATAGCCTCATCTTCAACAACCATATTCGGCTCAGCCTTACTACGCCTACCCATACTATAGTACAGAATATGTGGGTGGACACACACTAAGTGTAATATCCAAGTACTTACCACTGGCAAGTCGTGTGATGATAGACTTTTCCATCTCATTGTCTGCCACATGTCCGAAGAACTCATCCCTCAACACCTTCATACTTCTGTTATGAGTACTGAAAAATATCAGTCAGGTGGTATTGTCCCTTATGCCGGTCACCACACTGTTCGTCTTCTGCGTTAGAATGAATAGTGTAATGTCATGATGCCTACCACTATATGATAAAAAAAGTCAGCATACTGTCGTTGAGATGCTGCTCGTTTGTGCTACTCATATCATCGACTATTATCGCAGTTTTAGACCCAGAATATATCTTAACAATAGTTCCAAGAACAGCGTCAAGTCTGTCTGGGCTTATATCGAGTCCGATAACATCGGCATCACTCTTCAAATATCCCCAGTCCAGGTATGTGGTGTTTATCCACAGCGTCGGAGAAAGTATTATGATGAAGTCGAAATACTTCCTATACTCCACAGCAAGGATTTCGTTGAGCAGTGTGTAAGTTTTCCCGCATCCAGATGGCCCAACTATCAGAATAGTCTCCGGCTTGTTCATATACACTAATACTGAATAGATTGCAGCTGTCCATTGGCTAAGTTGATGAGCCCGTCAGACAGCACGTACAGGTAGCAGATACAGGCAGTAGTACCAGCACTCTTCTCCACCTCAATGAGTATTCCATTCTGTGTGTCAGTCAGCTTTACACCCTGGCCCTGTACCCTCTTCAACGCTGTTGTTGAGAAGTCACAAACCAAGGCAAACTTGTCGTGGAAGAAATTCGCCTCACTAACATTCCTATCAAACCTGTCATCACATGGGAAGAACACCCGGCTGGCCTCATTGAAGAAATCATACTTCTTCATCGACTGTGTGTACAGGAAGTTTGGCTGGCCCTGGAAACTTATCTTAACACTTTCAACAGCTGGGTAGTAGAACGACTCACTTCCATCAGTGGTTCTTTTGAAGATTATTACAATGTTTCTCAGCGACTTTCTTGGTAAGTTCACATTCTCATGAATCTTTGTGCTATCACCAGCAACTGGAAAGGTTTTAACCATGGTGGCGTGACTGTAGTAGGAAGATTTCCCTCTGCTGTAGATCCCCTCAGTCTCACTCGCCATCACCTCACTCTCGACTGTCTCATACCTCAACTTCAGATTATCCAGCTTGAAACTACCTGGCACAGCCTTACCACTACCACCGGGGAGGAGTACGTTAGACGGGCTATTGAGCTTTAGTATAGTCTCATGTGTGTTCTGCAGTGCGTGAGGATAGACAGCCCCATTTTCACTCAGCCAGTGGTCATCAATAGGCACTGTGAACCTGTCACCATAGATATTATTCATGAGAGCATCACCGCCAACACTAGCGTTACCACTTGCGTCCTGACTCCTCAGCTTAGCAAGGTTGGCACTCCCGCCAAGACCCTGGTCAATTTTCCCAGCCCGCTTGGACTTAGACCATAGGTCTTCATAACATCTAAGCATATGGGCCTCATTCAAGTCTCTGTATGTTTCCCCGTTGAACTTGTGAGTGATTTGCTTAAACAGGGTGGACTTAAGGTTGTTCTGATGGTATGACTCCTTGTTACCATTCTTCAGGTTGAATGTAAGCATTCTACTGCCAGGAATTAGTACATGATTAACCGGCAGTGTTGACAACTTCACATACAGGTCCTGGCCAGAGGATATATGTGTTGGGTTGAATGTTACGTCGACGACCCTCCTAATGCCTTTCTTACCACTATCCGACTTCTTCAGTTTGTAGCTGGGGGTGATTCTGTCTTCCTGCGACATAGACTAGGTTATATCTTATTTCTTTCCATACCTATCATAGACCAGCCATACGAGCGCCACCACCAGCACCCACAGATTGCTAGCCAACCAGGCCAACCCCAAAGCACCATACTTCAGAAATGTGGCAATCAAACTACCGAGGACTGTTATGATGGGACCAAACACTGGACCAAGTCTCTTCGCCAACTTCCTGAAGGCATCATAGACTGACCGTCCAAATGATCCGGCAGCGTTGGCGCCTTTCTTAATAGCAGAACGCATTCCAATTATTACTGTGGTAATGAGTGAAGCCACAGTCACAGCAAGCGCTGTCGCACCAAGCCAGTTCTCCTTCATCCACTTGCTAAAGCGCTCTAACCTAGACAGATCTTCTATGCTCTCATTACCATCAACCTCTTCCTCAAACACTGCCCTAGCCTCACTATGTTCAGGGGCCTCACCTTTCTCAACAATACGTATCAGATCACTCTTCAGCTCAGCAGTCCCCTGGATATTCCTATACAGCTGTTCCTTCCGTGGGTCAGTTTCTCTCAAAGCCTTCAGTCTATATTCATCAGCCATCTGGTCGAGAGCTTCTATCTTAGTATCGGCGCCTCGCTTAGGATCCAGCATCCCTGTGAATTCACGGAGCTCCTGATCTGTCAGGTCCCCAACCCGTTCATGTAGCCTCTCACTAATTTCTGAAACAGAGGACTCAGCTATCTCCATGGCCACACTCTCAGGTATCTCTGGCAGACTAATTGGATCATTACCAGTTCCATCAAAAATGCTTTTGTCATTAATTATCTTCATAAGCATGTCTATCCTTTCCCCTGGTTTTGGTTTCTTATAGTGTTTACTCTTTTCCCTAACCATACTTTCGATCATCTCAGGTGTGTGTTCAGGGTATTCGTCAACCACATAAGTAACAACTTCCCCACTTATTCCCGTTTCATCTGCCACCGACTCCATCACATCACTTGTAGTCCTGAAGACACTAGTGACCAGTCCACTAAACTCCACCTCGGCTGGTGAACTCACATTCAGCTTACTAATGGTGAGTTTACTTGTGTTGATTTTTCTGACATCTACGCCATTATAACTAAGAGTAGTTGTCAGGCCCCCAAGTTTAACAGATCCTCCTCTCGAGAAAGTGCTACCATGGATTATCCTGAGACCGTCCTCATTATTTAGTCGAGGCCTTATGTTATCACCATCAGTTAAAGCTAGAAACGACCTAATAAATTTGACCGTACTCTTACGCTTCCACTCTGACATGCTTCTGCTGATGGTACCTTTTTTAGTTATCATTCTATTAATGAATCTCTGAATATTGTCCTTATTTTCCAACTTCCCTAACAACAGTAACGTCTCTAACATTGTAGTCTATATCATCATCAACCCATGCAGTCCCATCATAAGGACCTTCAGCCTGATCTAACAGGTTATCAGATTCTGGTTCCAACTCCTCACCATCCTCTTCACCATGTTCAGGAGTATTGTTTTCGAAGTTGTCAAATACATCATCAGCCATCTATACACTAACCAATATTCTGAATATCACTCTCAGGTACCCAGCTATTATGCTTGCTATCATACCCGAGCCACTTCACCAGGGCCATCTTCTTTTTCCTCTTCAGTATTTTTTCTACTTTATACACATGGTCCTTCTTAACAGCACTTAGCTCCTCTTCATAAAACTTCCCAATTATTGACTCACCCTCTAAGTCCGCTATTTCATAAACATTTGGGTCGCCTCGGATTACCTTCGTCACCTTGAATAGTTCCTCTGTGAAGTTAGCCTCATAGCCCTTAGTGAATGTGCCTTTGTACTTACTTATCCTGACAGTATCACCAAATTTAAATTTAGCCAGAGGGTATTCTCCAAAGGTGTGGCCAATTAGGTCAGCCTCATTATTTTTATTCAGATTAGCCGGTTTCATCAGTATAGTTCTATGCTTAGTGTTATTGTAATTGCTAACAAGCGAGTCTAGAACATCAGTCCACTTATATGTTCCCTTACTGTAGAAGTACTTCCACATAGACGTCTTGAGGGTTCTGTTGAACCGCTCCACAACAGCAGCCTTCTTGTCTGATAGGGTGCTAAAGTACTTAGCACCAGCTCCCTCCAGTAAGGACCTCACCCCGACGTTGTAAAATTCCTTACCATCGTCAAACTGCACCAGTTCCGGATCCACTCCAAAACGCTGCTTAAATTTCTTAAGGAACACTGTTACCGCCTTGGTCATACTTCCAGTGTCTTTCCTATACACAAGGATGGCAAAGGCATATCTGCTTAGAATTTCAACAGCTGTTAGTATCCAACGGTATCCCTCATTCCTATTCCCATAGTTACCCATATCAACAAGATCCATTTGCAGCTGCTCACCAAGGTAGTAAACCCTAGTCTGTCTGAACTTGTGCTTACTAACTATTTTCCTGTACCGTGTAAAAGTGTCCTGCGATTTCAGCCACTCAGCGACCTTACTCCTACTCACACCTGGGAGGCCATCAGCCAGTGTTTTTTGGTAAAGTCTCTCAGCTGACTGGTAACCAGTTGATGGGTTATAGTATATATCTCTCAGCCCCTGTTCCAATTCTATGTCGTTGTCCATATACTCTACGAAATGTACAGTCTAAAACCATGGTAAACCATGGTTTTGACTCTAGATCTCTACGTGATATACAGCTCCAACAGTATGCTCCCAAAACTATTAAGTGGTTTTCCATTCTGATCTGTCACGTGGAATTCCAACTCATTGCTAACACCTCTGCCAATTTCCAGCTCGGTCTCAATATCAACAAATGCCTGTGCCGAACTGAACAGCGACTGCTCACTAGTGACTGGAAGACTAACTAGGACGTTACTCTTCCTCCCACCATACAGGTTCAATGATGTAGATATTACATTACACATCACCACCAAGTACCTCAGCCCATTATTTACATTTATCAGCCCACTCTTTGTACTACTACCTGGTAAGAATGTGCGGGTGCTGAACCCTAGTAAAGTGGCTAAGTTGCTATGTAGTGCTAGCGTCGTGCTACTGTCAGTCACCATCGTACACTTAGCCTCAGGTCTACTAAGTGTTAATGTAACCCCGCTGTTCCCCTCAAGTATCTTTTTCAGATCTTGGAAGGTGTAATAACCATCCCCAAGGAATTTACTCACCCTTTTGTTGTGAACATAGTAATTACCCTTGCTGCTGGACACATTATAGTACTCCCACATTATGTAAGCCTTCTTCAGAAGAATATGAGGATTTTTCCCTGTTAGCATAGGCTCCTCCAGTCTAATCACCTTATATGATCCTTCTATCAACACAGTCAGTTTCCTCATAATATTGGTTATGTTATAGATGGAAGAAGCGCTTAGGAAGTACTATGGCAGCAACTACAGCAAGTACTTAAGAACCTCCAAAGAGTCAATCGCCAAAGCCAAGGAAAACCTACTTAAAGAATACCCGAAAGCCACTCTCAGCAAGTTTGAATTCATCCCAGAAATAGATAGGGAAGGCAACCTGACGAAGACTTCCATATGGTTTATAAACAGCGACATAGTGTCAACAGACATCACGAGCAGCACCTTCAAACATGATAAGTCCATGTGGAAGTACCTACACAACTTCACCGGAGTACGACCCCACAGCCTAGTCATGAAGAACGGCTTCCCAATCATATGGCTGGCCAATGCGTTGGACATAGCACCACTACCAAAGGGAAAGGCGCATAACACTATGAGTTCGGTAGCACTACCGTGGTCCATGATATATGGTATGATGGGTTCCCATCTGAGGATGTTCTCAACTATCACATAAACAACTTCAGGGTTTATGTGAACTCTAAGGACTACTTCATGTCCAAACTGCCGGAGCTGAAGATAAGCCACCCAGGTAAGCCATTCAACTGGGATGACACCAATTCCTACTTCATGACTATATTCGCCACCTACGCCGCCACCTACTGCTGTGAAATCAGCATGCAACATCTAACACCATCTGATGGGGTGTACCCTATGATAACATCCATAGCTAGGTACCACGTCTACTTCACAATAAGACGCCTTCTCAGAAGGATGGAGGGAAATGATAGCATGCATGCAATCTCAACAGAGTTCAAGGCCGGCAACCTCTACAGGGAGATAGAAAAGTTACCGTGGACATTCTCCTATGAATCACACTCTGGAGGGGTCAGCAACATAAGAGTAGTTAGGTCTGGGTATCAGAACCACTACAGACGCTATGTACCAAAGTCATCCAATGGTCTGACTAGGGTTGGGTTGAAACGTCTCAACCAGTCCATAGAGGCGTACATTTACAGCATATTAGGCGCTCAGACCAAGACTAGGGTGTCAATATTCAATCACGGTGGTGGGTCACTGGAAAGTCAGCAGGAGTTCAGAAAACTAACTGAAGACGCCATAACAAACTACAGTGTAAGCACTTAGATACTAAACATGAACAGGAGCATAGCTGACACGCACGTCACCCAAGATTTGGCGTTGTCACCTAAAAGTTGGCTAGTACCTAGCAAGATGATAATTCTGAAAAAGGTTATAGAGGGGTACAACAACCTTCTGAAGACAGCAACAGAGAGTATGAAATTCGGAGTTAATAATATTAACTATCGCAAGGTTACGCACATAACACCCAAGAAAGTTCACACAGGTGGGGCCCAGCATCTGGAATCACTGGATGGTCCGACACCTGCCGTCACCACTGCTAAGCATGATCTAGAGGAATTGACATCACCTGATGTACAACCTGCCGTCACCACTGCTAAGCATGATCCACCTGATGTACATACAGCCAAGCGTATGGTAGAGTCTGACAACCCATCAAACACAGGTATTGTGCTTGCTTTGGATACATGGCCAGCAAGTATATATACCCTATGCTATGAGTCTGAACCTAGGTTACAGTCCAACTACTGACAACGCCATAGGTGAAGTCACTGACGACATTGACATGAAAAATTTCAGGATAACCCAAAGCACACCGGCCACTGATGACAACTACTTGATAAATAAAAAGTATGCCATAGAAAAGTTCGCCAAGAAGGAGAATTACAGGCTTAACGCCACAATGGTCTGGCACTATCCAACAAATGGGGGAACGCCAGAAGCACTTAACAGTAATGCCTACCCCATGGTATCAGTCAGCAAAGACACGAAGATAAGAATACTATGCCACTCATCCGATAAAGATGGCGACGTGCCTGACAACACCGTCAAAGTTACATACAAGCTGTACTACAATACTGGGAAACTAGTACCAGGGGCTGAATTACTAGGCACATTAACTCTGAAGCATGTCAGAAAACATAACAATGGCTACTGGTCCGCCCCAGTGAATCATGACTTTTTCGTGAGTGATACTATCACAGTTGATCAGGCTGATAATGGGCCAAATGTTGGGTACATCCACCTGAATATAGCTGGGCTGACCAATGGTAATGAGAGCTGCATGACCGCATCCTTCTATGAGCCTGCTTAAATCACCACTAAGATATGCAGACAGAGCTCACCAGAGAAAAGAGCATAATAAGATTCAATCATATATCCAAGAAACTCAGTCCAGAAGAGGTTGACATGCTAAAGTCACTGTACGAGCATTACCACATGATGGCAACCTGCTACCAGTGGCAGTTCAAAAGACTTAGCAGGATTAACCTGGCCATGAACATGTCTGCCATCTTCCTCACTGTGGCTGGCGGGGCATTTGGCGCATTGGGTGGATTTGCTACCCTGTCAATAAGTGCCGTCGGTCTGCTGATGCATGGCTACATCAAGAACAAGAGGATCAGCGAGAAAGTCAGCCAGTGTGAGGTGGCATACAAGAGCTACACAAAATCCCTCAACACAATCAAGGGTTACCTGAGAGGCATCGAGTTTGAAAGATCCACAATGTTCAGCAACCTGACTATGGTAGACAACATAATAAATTACAGCACCATGCCGTTGGAGAAGAAAATAAAAGATAAGTACAGGAGGATTTACAGGTGCCACACGTACATGAAATCAGAGCAGTAGTATGGAGGACTGGAATAAGTTGGAGGACTTCGGCGATAAGGAAGTTCCAGAACATGATGATGACTACGAATAAATGTCAGCGAAGATAAGATGGAGCAAATCAGGAGAGGTCATGCGTACAGAGACACGGAGGATTTCTTCACTAACATTCTGGACCTTGAGCCTGGATGCAATGATCCCAGGTTCATCGACTACCTGTTGGACAATGATGTCTTCAAGATCACTCGGAAGCTGAGCAACACAGGTCTCATCAACGACTATGCTGTGAGGTACCTCGGAGGTGAGTTCCAGTCAATTGGCCGGGTTCTCACAGATGAGGATAGCAACCTTCTCAGGACCGGAATAAGGGAGTACTACGACGAGTGGCAGAGTAGGATGCTTAGAAGGACTGCTAAGAGGGCTGGTGTGATGGCCGGCATTGGCCTCGGCGTGATAGCACTGGTTACAGGCCTGTCGGTGGGGCTGACTCGAAGGGGTGCAGATGTGGTCCACCAAGCGAAGAAGAGGAGGAAGTGGGAGAAGCTGAAACCGGCTAAGGTCACCATACCGTGGTCAGACATTGAGGAGGCTGGTGGAGATGCCTTGATTTTTACTGGTAAGTATCTGACAGTTATCTTAGCGGTATCTGCAGTGTATCTGACAGTAAGACGGCGGTGACCTGTAAGTTAATCTCAGGTAATCTATAAGATGGATCAGGATCCGAAGATCACTACTGAAGTTAAGACTAAAGATCCGAAGCGTGTCGAGGCAGGTAAGAGGCTGGCAGCAATTTCCAAAGCAGCGAAAGAGAAGAAGATGAAGGAAAGGATAAAGATGGAGGAGCCAGGTGCATGGACAGTACCCAGAGGCTACACGCTACAATCTTGGACAAAAAGACTTGAGGAAAATTGAAAAATGTGAAAAATACTGCATATTTTAGGTTTATTTTGATTTTTTTGCCCCCCTCCCCCCTTATCAATGTTGAATATTTTGGTAAAGGAGTCACCCAACATTGATTTGGGGGAGGGGGTGGTGGGATACTTAAAGTTATTATCGTACTTTTATGTTTAAATATTAACACTAAGTGAAATTCCAAAATTTTCTCAACAATTTTGTCCAAGATTGTCTGTGAGTAAGTTTACATATTTACTCAGTGTTTTTGTATGTGTGTGCATGATTATGTGAGTTATTTGTGAAATAACACATCAGTAAAGCCAGCCTGTAATAGAATGATAAAATATTGCGGTATGTGGGGATGTAAAGGGTTGAATAGGGTTATTTATGTCCCTGGCTTGAATTTGATACTTTTGTTTACGTATCAATAACATTTCCAAGTGTGCAATACATGGAGTATTTACAGTATAACACGACAGATAATGAGTCATCTGCGAGTGAGGCCGAATCAAAGGCTGACTTATTGCCCAGCCAGTCAAGATGTGTATATTTAGTTACTTATAGCCAAGCTAGTAAGACAAAATTTCCAAGTCGACTTGAATTCGCCGAGGCATTAATAAAGTCTCTTGACCACACAAGTGCCAAAATCGTTCAATGGTGTTGCAGTGAGGAAAGCCATGAAGTAAAAGGCACACATTATCACGCTGCCGTAAAGCTTGATAAAGTTCAACGATGGTCTAGTTCAAAGAAATACTTAAAGGACAGATATGGAATCACAGTCAGCTATTCCGGTAGACATCACAATTATTACAGTGCGTGGCGCTATGTAACGAAGAGCGACGACAGCTACATACAAAGTGAAGGTCATCCAGACCTAGCAAATACTGGAGAGCCAAGAACAAACAAAGCCAGTGCTAAATTGAAGGAAGGGAGAAAGAAACGGGGGAAAAGTAAACAATCTGCCACGTCAAGAAGTACAAAAAAGAAAAGATTGACCGCCTGTCAAGTATCGGACTAGGTATTAAATAAGAACATAAGAACTTTAACTGAACTTCAAGCATTAGCGTACGAGCAGAAACTGGAAGGTAAAGACGATCTCGCAGAGTTTGTGATTGGTAGATCACAAAAAGTAGTTTGTGAGCTGATTGAAACATCATGGGATATGAAAGAAGCACGGGGGAAATTGAACGCGCCAGTAAATCTCGGGTTGATTTATTGCAAGAGGCCAATAGTAAAGAATGTGCACTTGGATGCAATGGCGAATGGCGAAGGTCCGCTGGGGAAATATTACAAAGCAATAACATTAGTGAACATGAGTTCGGTGAAGCACTGGAGAAGGGCCGTGGAAAATACAAAAACATAAGATTACAGGACCCGCCAATTGTGGCAAGACTTTTATTTTAAAACCACTCACGCTCCTTTTCGACACGTTCTGCAATCCTGCTTCTGGGAGCTTTGCCTGGGTTGGCGTGCAAGATAAAGAATGTATATTTCTTAATGATTTTCGCTGGTCTGCTTCACTTATACCATGGCACGACTTGCTGTTAATGCTTGAAGGCGAACCCGTTCATTTACCTGCCCCGAAGACCCACTTCTCGCACGATATACAGTTAGTAAAGGATACTCCGATTTTCTGTACAACCAAGCGTCGTTTGCTGTACATCAAGAATGGCATTGTAGACGAGCGTGAAACCGAGATGATGGCTGTCAGATGGAAAGTATTCGACTTCAAATTTCAAATTCCCGAGGCTAGACCTCGTCGTATCCAGCCGTGCTCTAAATGCTTCGCCGACCTTGTGTATTCGTGACATAGTAATAGCTTTATACAACGACAGTATAATAGCATGATGTACTGAGTTTTATGTCATTTTCTCATTTAGTACGTTGATAAAACATCGTAAACCCACGGTTAACAATGGTTAACACGTCAATTACTTTACATATACCACAATCCGGGAGGAAAAAGCTTAAAAAATTCACGGTTTACACCACTTCAACCATTCTACAAAAATGTATGATCATCAAAGGTTTTTTTAATAAAGCGTTGTAAACCGTGTTTTATTTACGCCAACATATAAATATTAAAATTATTTGTTAAGTATAATTGTTTGTGTACTGTGAAATAGGTTTTCTTTGCTATAAAACCATTTACTGGCTTGACAAGTTGTTTGAAACAGTAAAAATGTAAGACCTACGCGTGCACGCTTTACAAAGCGGAACTTGCCATGTTGCCTGTAAACCACCCTAGCCAACATGTACATAAATTTACATAATTTAAATTAATTCTGAATTCAAATTCTGTTAATGTACTAGTATACAGCATGAACAGCATAATTTATTAATACTTTATTCTATTTCCTTTACTACGTATTATTAAATCAATTCTCTTCTTCATTGAGTCGATAATGTTGTCAATTGTGTTGGAAGGAAAATTAAGAAATGTTGCAATGATGCGATTCTTGAATTCTTCGTAACTTTCTTGTGTAATATTTTGCTCTAAAGCTTGATTTGTTAGTTCTTTTCTTACTAAATGAAACAGATTTTCAATAGGATTGAGATCTGGACTTCGAGCGGGAATGGAAACCAATTCTGCTTTAATACTTTTAAGCACCTTCTTTACAGCTGCTGAGTTTTGGCTTGGATCCCCATCCTGAAGCCAAAGCATTGATCTTCCTTTTTCGGCTTTTTGGAAAAGACCTGGAAAAGTTCGCCGTACATATCCTTCAAAATATGGTCCATCAGGTTTTTCGTATGGGTCGCATGCAATGACTCCTTTGTTGTAGGAAATGCTTACAAATAGCTTAACCACTTTTCCACCGCTACCTTCCTTACTCCCTTTCGCTGTACATCCTTCCGCTAAATCTTCCGTTTCTGTTCTCCATATACGTCCTTGAGGTGCTCTAGCCTGACCTGCTGGATTCCGTTTATAATAAAAACTAACTCCATCTAAATAAAAGTTTATTTGCGAAGTCCAAAAATTGGTTGGTCTGGGTTTTTTTACTTCTTTTGCAAATTTATATCGCTTTATTAGGTCTTTACCAGTAAGAACTCCCTTTTTTCTCGTCTGCATATATCCGTAGCCATGTTCATTCAATCGCCTACGCACTGTTCGGTTGCTCACGTTCTTTATATGTATCCCACACGCCTCCAAAAGGCGGCCAGAACAAAAGTTTGGATTATCTTTACGCAAAACCTGCACTTGGCGAATGATCTGTCTCTCCATGCGCACGCTAATTTTTCGAGGTCGCCCAGGACCGCCTTTCTTTTTGACGGATTTCAATGAGGACAAACCACTTTTCTTAATTCGATATATTGTAGCAAGTGAAACACCAAGATCAGTGGATACTTTCGAGGGCTTTTCTTTTAGATCTTTCACACAAAATAAAATATACGCCTCTGTTTTCTCTGGAAGTAAGCCTTTGAAGACCATCTTCCCAGTAAATTTTGCTTACAAATGATCTACGTCATAGTGTTTAATTGGTTTAATTGGTTAATTGGCTGTCCAATTGCGTAATAAATGAAATGACAAGAAACCCTGGGCACTAGTCTTTACCCATACCATCATTTAACCCCGTATACATTAACAAATTTAATAATTTTATAAAAACCATTCTCAGACAATCTTGGACCAAAAAAATTGAAAAATGTGAAAAATACTGCATATTTTAGGTTTATTTTGATTTTTTTTGCCGCCCCCCCCTCCCCCCTTAACAATGTTGAATATTTTGGTAAAGGAGTCACCCAACATTGATTTGGGGGAGGGGGGGTGGGATACTTAAAGTTATTATCGTATTTTTATGTTTAAATATTAACACTAAGTGAAATTCCAAAATTTTCTCAACAATTTTGTCCAAGATTGTAGGCTTGGCAGGACTTCTGACAGCAGGCGTGTCACTGTACTTTGCGTGGAGGAGTGAGAGGAGGGAAGCAGCTGTTGTTGTCACCCCAGCTGAACTACCAGCTGAGAGCAGTAAACTGGAAACACTCTAATTAAATCTCACCAAGGTTATGTCGACCCAGAGGAAGGAACTTATGAACGAGGGCTTTGACGCTGTGCTTGTGACATTAGGAGTTGTGCTATTTAGTGTGGCTAGTAAGAAGCTGTTGAAGGAGCCGCTGACAGCTGAAAGTGTGAAGTCATATGTAAAGCTGGCGGTTGGTATTACAGCATCAACACTAACTGTCAAATATCTGCAGCAGAAGAAGTACATACCTGAGGACCCCTTTAAGAATTCCTAACAAGGAATTCTTAGGGGGAGGTCCACTTCAAGAATATATAATTAACACTATGGCGGGGGCAATAGCAGGTGGAGTTATTCAGACAACATTAGCCGCGATCAGTTTCGCTGGAGCCGGGTTCCTATTCAGTAAGCTCTGCCACACTGGATATGAGAAGGAACTGGAGAGGCACAACCACAGCCTGGAGAAGTTGGCAGCGGCCAAGGAAGCATTCTATGAGAATGAGATAAGACATACGGACAGGTTGGCTCAGCTGCGGGCGGAGTTGAGTGATGCCAACGCTGACATAAATGCTACTAATAAGGCCCTGGATAAGCTGAGAACATACACCTCAGATGGGATGACCTTTAGAGGTGAACCTCAACTAGGCGACTTCTACAAACCTTCTAAGGAGATGCAGAAGTATCAGGCAGCGTTCGTGGCTATAGCAGGAGTGGTCATAGGTTTCACAGCGCATAGGGGAGGATTTATTTAAAGTTATTTTATTATGTCATAGTATATGGGTAGAAGAGATGCTGCTATAAAGCGAAGATTTAGGAAAATTGATAAGATGCACACATGCGGCTGTGGTGGCTACCGTATCATACTGAGTGGGTATCCGACTTGTACATCATGTGGTTTACAGGGGCCATTCACAGTACCTGTGCCAGAGCTGGACCTGATGTCGTGGAGGAAGAAGAAGTCAGTGCATAAGAGAAGTAAGTGGTTCGCTAAGAGGATTGTGGGGGTTGTCAAGAGTTCTGACGAGAGAATGTTGACAGATGATTTCATGGAGGTTGTCTCAGTGCTGATGAGACAGAAGTTGATAAGGAAAAATGTCAGTAGGTATAACTACTACATAATAAGGCTGGCCAGTCGCAGGGGTCTAGAGCTGTTGACAAGCGTGAGGGACATGTGTGAGGGATACACTAAGGACATGTTCGATGACCGATTGTTTGGGTCTGTGTATAGAGAGTTGGGTTGGGACACTGACTGTAACTGTCCACTCTACCTAGAGTGGCTGATTGCGAAAGAGGCTTAAAGAAATAATATGATTTTGTGCTTATGACTAACATGTATGAGTTCGAGGGTAGACTCAGGGCGCAGAAGGATGGCAATGAGATATGGTTCCGGGGAAGGGATGTCGCCGAAGCACTTGGTTATAAGAGGCCGGGTAAGGCGATCCAGGATCATGTTGAGGAGGACGATAGAAAAAAAGTAATGCAGGAGATGAGGTCCCAAAACGGGACCTCATCAAAAAAGAACACCTACCTGGTGAATGAGCCTGGAGTATATAGTCTGGTGTTTTCATCTAAACTACCTTCAGCAAAGAGGTTCAAAAACTGGGTGTTGAAAGATGTCCTACCGTCCATAAGGAAAACTGGACAGTACACTTCACCTAGGCTTATTGGGAACCAGCTGTTACTGATGAGTGAGGCTGACCTACACCATCAGGTGATTAGCTATATAAGGAGGTACTACCCAGGTGCTATAATCATCCCAGGCTTAGGGGAGAATCAAGACACCTCGCCGAAGCGGATAGACAGCTGGAAGAAGGGATATAGAGGTGGGCAACCTGACATTATTATTGGCAACCTGCATAAGGACTATACTGGGTTGGCTATAGAGCTGAAGACCCCGAATGGTATGGGGACTCCCTCAGCCAGGCAGGTGTTCATCAACGATCGGACTGACAACGGCTATAAGGTTCTACTGTCATGTGACTATGATGATATATATAGATGCATTGATGGGTACATGGCAGGGGTGAGGATTAGGTGTAGACACTGTGGTAATAAGTTCCATAATAAGGGCACGCTTAAGAATCACTGTAAATATTTCCACAGGATTTCCTATACTTCATGAGGCTACTCATAAACCTGATGTATTCATCTGTTAGTTCCCACTCCCTCTCAATTAGGTGGAAAACTTCATCCACCAGTTTTTCTATCTGCTCACGGATCCTTAGGATTTCTTCAGATATTACATCTTCCATATAATTACTATAGAAGATATAATGCGTTTAAAATTATTTTTGAAAATATATAGATATAGTATGCCAAGGACGGTTGAGAATATAAACGCACTTAAAGAAACAGCAATAGGTGTGGGTAATATGGCCAGCAACACGCCAGTCAGTAGAGAGGAGCTGTATGGCGAGCTGGGAGTTGTGGAGGTGAGGAGGGCCCTTAAAGGTTATACTAGAGGTCTGGAAATTAGTATTCTGGACCGAGGTGATCCTGAATCTGAGATAGACCAGACAAGAAGCCTGATCTGTAGAATACTTGAAACTGAGATGGAAGATATGGGTGGTATAAAGTTTACGGAAATACTGAAGATCGAACTAAAGAAGAAAAAAGATAATGGCGTTTTCATTTTTAAGGATGTCTTCTTCAACAGTAAAGCTGCCGTCGCAATAGACAAAAGTCATCTGAAGGCTTTAACTACAGTGGGGGTAAACATATGCTGAACCTGTATGAGTTATGGACCTCTGAAGGTAGTGGTTGGGTTATAAGCGGAATCCTTAACCACTATCTTAATGTGGTAGCCTACAAACCATTACAGGGTAGTAGTTACGTAGAACTGCCTATGGAGTTGAGGAACTCTGCAAAGGGACTGATAAACATAAAGAACAGTGATATAATGAGTGTTTCAGATGGTGCCATATTAGATACCTAAATCCACAGAAAAAAGACCCTCAGAGAATCAAGAAAACTGATAAAGCCTTACTGCCAACCCTGGACTACACTGGTGTGAAATTCCCAGTCGCAAGTAGGCAGTACAGTAAGATAGAAGCGCAGAACAGCATATGCATAAATGTGTTCGGGTATGAGGGTAGACAGGCTTACCCAATCTATGTGTCCAAGGAGAACCATGAACGCTGCACGAACCTACTGCTGATTGATAGGCATTATGTGTTGATTAAGGACTTTAATAAGTTCATGTACTGTAAGACTAAACATAAGGAGATAAAGCATTTCTGCATGCATTGCCTACAATGCTTCAGCTCAGATGCTATACTGTCAGCCCATAGTGAGAACTGTATTGTGGTAAATGGTAAACAGGCTATAAAGATGCCTAAGGAGGGTGAGAACATACTCACGTTCATCAACCACCGTAAACAGCTTGAGGTACCCTTCGTGATATATGCTGACTTTGAAGCTGTGGTGGCACATAATAATACACCTAGACCTGATGACAGGTCATCGTACACACAAGAGTACCAGAAACATATAGACTGTGGGTTTGCGTACAAGGTGGTCTGTTGCGTTGATGCCAGCTTCAGTAGACCGGTGCAGGTGTATAGGGGTGAGAAGGCTGTCTACAAATTTATGGAAAAGATGTTGGAGGAAGTCACCTACTGCCAGAGTGTTAAGGAGAAGTTCTTCAACAGAGATATGATTATGACTAAAGCTGAGATGGATGACTATGAAAAATCCACAGAGTGCCACATATGTAATAGGAGTTATATGGCCTCAGATATAAGGGTCAGAGATCACTGTCACATCACTGGAAAATATAGAGGATCAGCTCACAGCAGGTGTAATATGATCTACAGAATGACTGATAAGATACCAGTGATCTTCCACAACTTAAGGGGTTATGACAGCCACTTCATAATGCAGGAGATAGGTAAATTTGGAATGGACATAAATGTGATACCTAACAACATGGAGAAGTACATGTCATTCATGCTGGGTCGACATCTGGTGTTCATAGATAGCTTCCAGTTCATGTCCAGTGCTCTGGGACGACTTGCTGACAACTTACCCAGGGACGCTTTCACGCTAACGTCTGAGGAGTTTGAGGGTGAGAAATTTGAACTGATGACTCATAAGGGGGTGTATCCATATGACTACATGAGTAACTTCGAAAAGTTTGAGGACACCTGCTTACCGACCAGGGATGGGTTCTATAGCATCCTGAATGACGAGCACATTTCTGACGATGACTATGCACATGCCCATAGGGTCTGGAGAACTTTCAGGCTGAGGAATATGGGAGAGTACCATGACCTATACATGAAGTCAGATGTGCTGTTGTTGGCTGATGTTTTCGAGAACTTTAGGAAGACCTGTCTGCAGTACTATAAGCTAGACCCATGTCACTACTTCTCCAGTCCCGGGTTGTCTTGGGATGCAATGCTAAAAATGACTGCCGTGAAAATTGAACTGATGACTGACATCAATATGTTCCAGTTTATTGAAAAGGGCTTGAGGGGTGGTACGTCATATATCGCGAATAGGTATGGGGCGGCTAATAACAAGTACATGAAAAATTATGATGAGAAGCTGCCTAGTAAGTATCTTATGTACCTGGACGCTAACAACCTCTATGGGTGGGCCATGAGTCAGTACCTACCGACTGGCGGGTTTAAGTGGCTTGATACTGACACGGTGGACTTGAGTCAGTACGGTGATGAGTCTGACTGGGGTCTGATACTTGAGGTTGATCTGGAGTACCCGGACGAATTGCATGAGAAACACAATGACTTTCCTCTGGCCCCAGAGAAGCTTAAAGTTGAATCGGATATGTTGTCAGACTACTGCCGCAACATAAAAGATAAGCACAACATCTCCATAGGCACAGTCCACAAACTGGTCCCCAACCTCATGGATAAGAGTAAGTATGTTCTACATTACAGGAACTTGCGGTTGTACCTGGAACTAGGGATGAAGCTGAAGAAAATCCATAGAGCATTGGAATTTGACCAGTCCCCATGGCTGAAGCAGTATATTGACTACAACACACAGAAGAGGACTCATGCAAGGAATGCGTTCGAGAAAGACTTCTTTAAACTTATGAACAATAGCGTCTTCGGTAAGACCATGGAGAACCTAAGGAAGAGGGTGGACGTTAGGCTTGTGACTGATCCAGGTAAACTACTGAAACTGGTGTCTAAGCCAACATTCGTTAGCAGTAAGATATTCAATGAGAACCTGGTTGCCGTGCATAAAATTAAAGAATGCCTGACACTGAACAGACCTGCCTTCGTCGGAATGTGTATACTGGACATATCTAAAACTTTGATGTACGACTTTCACTATAGGTATATAGGAAATCTGTATGGTCCGAAGGCTAAGCTGCTGTTCACCGACACTGACAGTCTACTCTACGAGATCTCCGCGGGGGATGTCTATAGGGACTTCCACTCTGATCGTGACAAGTTTGACAACAGTGACTACCCGGTGGACTCTGAATATTACTTTGGAGAAAATAAGAAAGTCATCGGCAAGATGAAGGATGAGACAGCTGGGACTCCTATCATAGAATTTGTTGGGCTGGAGTAAGATGTACTCTTACGTGAAAGATGATGATAGAGGGGATAAAAAGGCTAAGGGCATTAAGAAGGCTGTCATAAGGAAGGACATGAAACACCATGACTATAAGGATACACTACTGGGGCAGAAGCGGCTCGTGCATAAGATGAAAACTATAAGAAGTGTTAATCACCAGTTAGGCTCCTATGAAGTCAACAAAATCTCGCTGAGCTGTTTTGATGATAAGAGGTACATACTTGATGATGGGGTGAGTAGCTATGCTTATGGACATAAACTCATCAAGTTCTATGGCCAGGTGTTTTACAGCGGATTTGCCTTTATTGATTGATGGAGGTCTGGTCGGAAGATGGGGCCAGTTGGGGCTAGAAAAAGTGATGTAAGGAGTAAGGTCCCAAAATGGGATGTTGGCCGTTGAAATTATACTTCATAAAATTTTTCACATTTGTGTGGGATTCAGTGAAGTGGATACATTTTAGGACACAGACTTATCAAGTTTTATGGCCTGACTGAGGGGAGGTGTGGGTCAGGGCCGTAGGCTGGATGTTTGCTCCGATGTCTTTGCCGGTGATGGGGCCGGTGATGGGGGACCTTCTCACAACGCCTGGCGGCGCCGTTCGGCTGCCGGTGATGGGGCCGGTGATGGGGGACGGTGATTGGATCCGGAGATCTGACCAGGGGGTGGGTGCCCGGCCGAAGGCTGGGTGGGGGTGCTTTGCGGATGGGCCGTAAGGTATGGCGGTTGGTATCAGAGGTTTGACCAGATGGTGGGTGACGGTGATGGGTGACCTTCACTGTGACTGGCCCCTGTGGATGGCCCCTGTGGATGGCCCCCTGAACTATCTCCCCTCACCCTCAGGCCTTCGGCCTTCGGGCCATGGGTTCACCAGGTGCTTGACTAAGGGGAGGATTTTGGTGTGGGCCTGATGACTTGGTCGACAACTGGAACCAGAGGTATGGCCAAAGGCTGGGCGGGGGGCGCTTTGCGGATGGACCGTAAGCTATGGTGATCAGGTCGGAGGTATGGGCAGGTGATGGGGCTAAGGGATGTGACCTTCACTGTGACTAACATATGACCGGTCAGACCTTCAACCTTTAGGGGTCTATGGGGCTATGATTCACATTGTGCCAATACCTAGCCAGTCGCCTGTACTAATGGATTTCGCCAAGTGCCTGACCAAGGCAGCAGACTTTGCTGTAACCCTCACTGACTAACCCCTCCTGGCCTGCCCTCTGGACCAAAGGCCCACCCCTCAGGCCTTCGGCCTTCGGGCCCCCCGGTAAATTATCCAGGCGCTTGACCAAAGGGGAGGGAATTACTAGCCTGGAGAGACGATACAACCTCCTAATTGCCTATGGAAAAAAGTGATGTAGCCGGTGACTTTCCAAGACCTTGAAAAAAGCGCCCATACCCCCAAACCCTATACTACTGGCTTTTATACTGCGGAAGTGGGAACCGTGTCCGCTGTACCTGTAAATACCTTTATTTTTGTTAGTCTAATTCTAGTTATGAGATTCAATCGAAAAGTATACAATGGAAGTAGCACTTGCAATCAGCTGCACTGTCAATTTTTTGTAAAAGAAGCCTGAATTGACGAAATAACTTCAACATATTAAGTGAGAGCCGTAGTGGGAACCGTTTGCAACTGTTGTGAGCGCCGTGACATTTGTCATCACAACTGTTGTTTAAGGTTAAATTTCATGTAAGTTGCCGAAAATCTTTCGCGTTTTATCGCTGTGTATATTGGTAGTACCGTACTTATTACGATTGGTAATAATACCCGAAACAATTTTTAATAAGTTTTGTCAATTACTTGTCTTCAATGAACGTCTATAAACGTTTAGAATTTCCGACTTTTTAACCGAATATCATTTCTTCAATATTGGTTTCTTGTGATTAAATTAAGCATCACGGATATTATACAGTACTTGTTGGAAGAATAAAATACTTGCTACCTATAATAGCTTTATCGCTAACATGCGCAGAATGCCATGAAAGTGTTTGCATCTGACTACATAAACATGCTTAAATTCCTACTTGACGCGACACCGTTAGTTAAAGTAAATTATTCCACAAGTTTTACTCTACACATATTAAAAGAAACGCGCAATACTTTCGTTGTTAGTATATGTGAATTTTGTTTGGGATAAATGGAGCTTTTTCATTTGCATTGGTAATGGCGCACTTACGTAAATTAAAATATGTTTGCAAAAATGCAAGAAAAGATGATGCCTTGATGGATAAGTTGACTTTTAAAAGAACTAAAACCGATCATTTAATGGCTTGGAAGTTCTCTTAATAATTCTCTAAAGAATTATTTGTGAACATTTCCGTCTAATTTTACTATTTTTAAAATTAAAGTTTACTAGATAACCGCTTTTATTCTATGAACTAAAACGGCTTCCACAGACAATCAGTGACAAAAGTGTTGGAACACTTCAACTTAAAAAGCGTCATTTTCTGTTTTATATTCCCCCATCCCCCCTGTTCAATGTTGGTGACTATTTAAGCGCTCACGTTCACAGCGTCCCTTATTTCATAGTCAACATTGTAAAGGGAGGGAGGGGGAGGGCGAGATAAACTGTCACGAGAAAAAATGTAAATTGTCACGTATTTTGTCACTGATTGTAGTTTAGCTTTTTTACGTTTTTTGGTTAATCTTTTTTCTCTGATTCCAACAGATTCATTTTGTACGGCTGGTTAAACTCTTTCACGGTTTTTGGTTAATCTTTCTTCTCTACTTTTAACAGATTCAGTTTTTCGCCTGTCTCTAGCACACTCACATGCTTTTGATCTTTTTTCTTTATTTTCAGCAGATTCATTCTCTCATCTCTTTGTACTTTCGGTGACGTTCAGACAATCTTTTTGCCTACTTTCTGTATTTTCACTTAGTTTATAGGTTTTTTATTTTTCGCTATTTTGTGGAACAATTTTAGCAAGTTGATTCTGATTGGTAGATACACATGAATTCCCAAACATTACATTAGTAAGATTGTCATCTTTGGTGTCTAAATTTAATAATTTTACTCCCTTCATTTCAAAGGGTGTAACAATATTTTGAGGGTAGATATTTTGGAGATAAAGTATCAGATCATCTAAATGTTCAATTGTAATTAACACACATTGGCCAGATGAGTGGGCACCATATGAATCTCTTGCATGCGAGTCAAAAAATTTTAAATTTTCATCAGAAACTTTGAATATTGTCACCGTGTTACAGCCAATGGTCAACAAACAATGTTGATAGGTAAGTCGAGAGTCAAAGAACAATTTATTAAACACCCTTGTTAATGAACACGGTCGTATTTTAATTATACAAACTGAGACAGAGGCATTGATTGTAATGAAATGTGGCAAAAGGAGATAGCGAGGAAGTAACTGAACTGGGAGGAGAGTGTCCTGTCCGGCGGCCTAAAATGGGGATCGCCCATTTTAGAGTAGAGATATTGACGAAGTCTGAGGGGTGCTCAGCACTTGTAGGTCAGAAAATGCCTTACCGCATCCAAATCCTTCACGTGGATGAAGTGTGTGAGGCACAGCACTTCTGTGAAGTGATAAGGATGACAGCACTTCCTGCCACTCGTTTATTAGATAATTAAATTATTACATTTTTTTTACTATTATAATTTCTATAAGTATAGAGTAGATTATTTATATGTTGTTACAAAAGGGGTTGTGGTGGGTGGGATAAAAATCCCCGAAAAACTTAAACTGCTATTTTACAGAACGATTTGAGTGAGCTCTCTGACTGTGAGTCTGTGATAGAATGACCACCGTCACCCTTGCCGCATTCATTTATATCATTGCCTCAAGGAGGAATTTTGTTTTGATAAGGGGGAATCTTTAGATAAAAGTTTGGGTTCGGCTTTATCCATTTTGGCTCATGTTTGTATGCACTTTATTTATCTGGCTTTTACATCTGACCTTGTTCACCTGTCACAGGAACTACACTTAATGATCGCTTTGAGGCAGGAGATACATTATCTCTTACTCCCTCACATTAACCTAAATTTATTAATAAATTTCTAAATTAATGAACACGGTCGTATTTCAATTATACAAACTGAGACAGAGGCATTGATTGTAATGAATTGTGGCAAAAGGAGATAGCGAGGAAGTAACTGAACCGGGAGGAGGGTGTCCTGTCCAGCGGCCTAAAATGGGGATCGCCCATTTTAGAGTAGAGATATTGACGAAGTCTGAGGGGTGCTCACCACTTGTAAGTCAGAAAATGCCTTACCGCATCCAAATCTTTCACATGGGTGAAGTGTGTGAGGCACAGCACTTCTGTGAAGTGATAAGGATGACAGCACTTCCTGCCACAAATTCAACGCAGTGATAATTCCCCCACTGAAGGTTTTGGATTTGTATAGTAGTAAAAGTATATTATTTTAATGTAGTAATAATTAGAAAGTAGAAATATTTATGAATATTGGATTATAATGACCGCAGTTGACCCTATAGTTGTACTACTGATGTGTGAGACGAGGCTTTGGAAAACGGGTGCTGTTAGGCAAATACCGACTCTCAAAGCTTACATGCTGGAATGTCAGGGAGGCCAGAAAAACCTGACGCTGGTAAAAACCCTGTGGGAAAAGCCAATGACAGGAAAAAGTTGGGTGGAGCCAAGACGAAACCAGCAGCTTCTCCACAAAGCATTTTGTGCCGAGTGTCAATATCTTGCGAAACAACACCATGGCTATAGTTAGTATGCATCACGTAGGAAATTGGTTCTTCATTATTATTGGATTTGTAATTTTTACACATGGTTTGTTGAGTGCTGTCTAGGGGTGACGATCGATCAACGATGTTGGATAAAATAGAATAGGCTATTACAATTACGGAACTGAACAAAAATAACGCCGTGCGTTTTGCGTCAATTGTGGTTATGTTCTGAACTTGCGTGAGTGTCTCGGAGAGTCCTTTGCTTTAATCTCTGTGTATCGCCTGGCAACGGGCCTCCCGTCTTGGCTTTTAATATTAACTGTCATCTAATATTGGTATAAACAAGAAAAAGGGGACAAAGCAAAGCAGAGCGAAACACAGGAAAAACACGCAAAAACAAACAAACAAAGGGAAGGGTTAGAAATTAACGCGTTAGTTGAGAACTATTGAAGGATATCGAAGGTTTCGAACACTTGTGACATTGCCTCATTATTTAAATATATACTATTCTTTTCTTTCTTTTTGTATCCTTATATTTATCGTCGACTGACCGAGACTGGAGTGGCTGTCGACAAGTATTATTAAGCCGGCCGAGTCATTTGACCGCAATAAGTTATTCTCGAGGTCTAGTATTATAAAGGAAGAAATTTAAGGAAGAAATCCCAAACCTCACGCGATGTAAAGACACAAGTATATATATGCTAGGGACGGGAAAGCAAGGAACATATTCACAAATACTTTTCGCTGATGCGGGTCTTGTGGTTGCGTACCAGAGCCTTCAGGTGTAATGGTTTGCTTGAAAATGACAGGCGACTGGATTTCATTAAGCCTGGGACCATGCAAGTCAGATGATGAATTATAAAAATCCCCGAAAAACTTAAACCGCTATTTTACAGAACGATTTGAGTGAGCTCTCTGACTGTGAGTCTGTGATAGAATGACCACCGTCACCCTTGCCGTATTCATTTATATCATTGCCTCAAGGAGGAATTTTGTTTTGATAAGGGGGAATCTTAGATAAAGGTTTGGGTTCGGCTTTATCCATTTTGGCACATGTTTTTATGCACTTTATTTATCTGGCTTTTGCATCTGACCTTGTTCACCTGTCACAGGAACTACACTTAATGATCGCTTTGAGGCAAGGGATACATTATCTCTTACTCCCTCACATTAACCTAAATTTATTAATAATAAATTTCTAAATCAGTGAATAAAAAGGTTGATTGTCTGTAGTCATAAATATATCACCAGTAAAGGAGTCATATTGTAAATGATAGACTTTATCATGCACAGAAATCATTTCTGGAACATCGGTCAATAGTAAAAAAGTCTTTATTTATAAAATTAGTAATATAGCTATAAAGGTTATTTCCAGCACACAATATTGTATTCAAAAATGGTGTATCCCATATGGTAATATTTTCCCCGAGCTGGGTGGAGGGCCGAAGGCCTGGAGCCCAGTGTCACGGTCTCAGAATTCCCCCAGTCTGAGTTATCCCTTTTGATCCACTGCGCATGCGTGAAAACAGCGGACCGCTGAGCACGTAGTTAGCTGGCCTGAACGCTCCCCCAGTCTGAGTTATCCCCCGTGTAAATTTTTGCTTTTTGCTCGGCTTTTTATCATTGCTTATTTATAAAAAAAGGTTTTTAAAGTATTGTCATGAAGGACACATTATTAGACATGGTAAGGCAATTTGGTAAGGCGATTATCGTATTATTTCTTTATATAATATGGTCACTTTTGTATATTTTTATAAGAGACAACTCAGACTGGGGATTGCCGAGACTGGTCTGAATGCTCCCCAGTCTGGGGTATCCTCTATTTATTTTTTTGCTTTTTTATCATTTCTAAAGGTGAAATAATACGAGCCATAATTGTCCATAATTATGTTCATATGAACATGGCATTTTAAATGCCAGTTTTCCCATTTAATTAACATCCCCTTGGGGTGATGTTGCATGACAAGGTCTGAAGTAATACTTAACACTCTCATTGAAGACATATACACACTTTCGATAATTATGTCAAAAATACTTTTTTGGCCTGGAAGCCTCGCTCTCATTCATATAAAAGACTTAAGGCAATTGGTTCACAAGAGCAAGGCTTGCAGGCCAAAAAAATATTCATGACTGAATTTTGAAAAGGGTGTATTGTAAAGATCCAAAAGATGCCATTAAAATCATCTGGTGTTAGACAGAGTAAATACTAAAGTAGGGTGCAATGTGTGTTAAAGGGTTAACAGAACATATTGGCAGATAGTCTTGTTAACCCATATTAAGGGAAATATTAAAAGGATGGTCCATGTAAATTTAGACACGAGACTTGCTTTGATTGTATAAACCATTGTCTTGGACTCTTGGCACCAAGTTTACTGTAAACACTTCGGATATACAGTACACAAAATGTTCAGCTCTTGGCTCTGCACTTGGCGCCAAATAAAAACAAGTCTCACGTCTAAATTACATTGGACTGCCCCTTCAATCTCATTGGCCAAAACGTTTAAAACATTGAAAATAGCTCTTGATAACTTTTCAAATCACCTTCAAAACTATTGCATTTCAATGACAGTTATCAAACTTTTCAATCAAACTGTCTGTTTGATTCCAGGCTTAGCTGAAAATTGCAGTATATACCTATTATAACCTCTCTCCTTGTCAAGTGAAATAATTTAATGTTACATGAATTTACTTATATTTACAAATATATAGTATTTACAAAATTACATTTTACCAAACTATTTACAGTTCATGCAATGAAAAGAGGTATTTGCACGAACAGTTTTTGAAACATTGTCACAAGGTCAATTCATGAGCATTCGATCATGAATTGACCTTCTGCGTATGGCATCCTACAATGGCAGAATAGTTCTTCCGTCTCTTCCAATCTTTCATTAACCACACAATTGGACTGTGTTAATGGAAACACAGCCAATTCTTCACACATGAAGCACATGGCTAAGTGTTCTCTCATCACACTCTGATCATAGGCTTGCTCACTTGGATCATGTCCACTGCACAAACTAACTGCAACTGCAGTAGCAAAAAGACCACAATCTGATATACCTTCTTGTTTCTGCATTCTTGGCCATTCGATGACCATGTTCGGGAAGGTGGTGTTGAGCAAAGCCGCCAATCTCATTTTATCATTTGCTGACAGTTCCCGATAAAGTGAGTCATAAACTTTTATTTTGTTCTCTTCACATCGAATGTTGGTGACCGTCACCCAGTGGCTTCCCCATATTTATACCCTTCTGCAGTTGTTGGCAATGGTCCTTATAAAAAAAGATAAGTATTTTAGTACTGTGTAGTTTCATGTATATAAAAAAGGAACAGTTTAAGTTGCATGCAATTATTTAACCTCTGCCCAGGGGAAGGGGATGTTCAATGGAATGAAGGGGTGTGTTTGACCCCTCGAAATTTTACATACATTATGACAGTGTATGATTTTCATTTTACTGTATTTGTTCAGTCCTTATTACTGCTACTTACCAATCAAATCCATTCCAACCGACTCTAGCGCCTCGTTCACTTTGATAGGGATGAGTTCTGGTGCTTGAGTTTTAATTTTGCTGTATGTCTGGCATTGATGACATGACCTAATCTAAAAAATAAAAATATGCAAATGTTGGTTAACCTTTAACATGCAATGTACCCACATGCGCCCTACTTTAGTATTTTACTCTATGGCCATAGCCAGAGTATTTTACCCGTCAAGGAAAGAGTTTTGCATGTTAATGATTAACCCTTTAACACGCAATGCACCCCCATGCACCCTACTTTAGTATTTACTTTGTCTAACACCAGACAATTTTACTCGTCAAGGGAAGAGTCTTGGACGTTAATGGAATAATGGTTAACCAAACTATCTGTCAATGCATCCTGTTAATTAATGTGCAATGCGCCCCTGTGCACCTAGTTTAGCATTTTACTGTGTCTAACACCAGATGACCAGAATTTGCATTTCTCAACATTCCCATTATGTAAAGTTGCATTGGTGTTTGGTTTCTTGCAGTACTTATTTTGTGATGTACCCAACCTTCTTTCCATGCTTGCAAATGTCTGTTTATCCTTGGGAGAAATACAAAATGCAGGCAGTACAAGTGCATTTCATTTGCTGGTTGAAGCATCCCACAGTCCTCCAAGTGGTAAAATAGTTCATAGTAAGTGCTTGTCACTCCTTCATAGACATCTCGCCATAAGCGCTCTATTCGCTGATTGTGTACACTACGACCACAAATCATGCTTCCTCTCCCTGGACCACGTGAAGGATGCTGAAGCATGTACATGGAAACTCCCACATTTTCACCTCCTCGATCAGACCTCACTCGAGATGGAAGTCCGTATACTCTAACAGCAGTTTGAAATAAAGATAAAACAGTATCAGCACGATTATTATTTGCACAGTTGAGGAATACTGGTATTCTTGTGTGTCCATCACATCCACCATGTATCACAAATCTCCATCTACAATAGGTCAAACAAAAATAGTTCTCTGTTAAAATACATACACTACAGTAACTATAATATACACTTTTTGGTACATATACTGTACCAGTGTACCTTTCCTAAGCAACCATAACTGGTACATTCTGTTTATAAGTTGATGTTTGTAATCACAAAACAACTACACAAATGGTCCTTTCTCTTCAGAAGAAAGGGTAAATCTTAGAAGTTAGGTTTAATCTACCCACACAGTGCAGGAAATTAAAGCAATCTACTTTTCTTCAGTCACTCACTTTCTTTTGTCTTATGAACCCTCAGCTGAAATGGATGCAGCCAAGAGCTCGTAAGAGAATAGGAAGTAATCAATAGAAGTATATTGTGATATAAGATAGAGCTGCGCCCGATTAATCGATTATTTTTCCAGTTTTTTCGACAATCGATTATTTTTAACAATAATTGGATCATCGAAAACAACAGCACACAGGATGATACCGGAATGATTTTCTTTCCGGAATAAAAAAGTTGTGGAGCAATGGCTTTGTCGTTGTGGCATTCGCGACGTTAAAAAGTATTTAAAGCGTATCAAATGTCAAACGCGACTTGTTTTGATCCTTTGTCTCTAAGGAAGTTAAGACGGACCAATCAGGATGAATTATTACTTGCATAGCAATAGGCAATAGTGCGTCAAGTTCACGACGGAGAGAAGGTGGTGGATGGAAAACGAGAAACGTTACCCTCTGGTCCGAAACCTTGCCACCAGAGTATTGGGTGCTCCACCGACGTCTGTGCCAAGCGGAGCAGATTTTCAGTAAAGCCGGACTGGTCGTCTCCAAGAAGCGTGCCGCGCTTAAGCCAGCCGTTGTGGATGCACTTTTATTTTTAAATAAAAATAAAATGTAGATGGGACGGTCATATCATATTTCACCGTATTTATATATTATATGTCGCTTTCTTTAGACGTTTGGTTTCGTACTTTTTTATTGTGTAATTTTATTTCAAGGGGAAAATTTAATAAATTTTTTTAAAAAACATCCCTTTCCTGCGAAGGGACAACCCACTGTATACGTAGCACAAAAAGGCACATATTGTTGAATAAAATCATCTGGCAATGATTTATATCCAGAATATAGACACTTAGACTAACGAGTTTATATCAAGATTAATTGCAACTAGAGGGCAAAATGTGTTGATGACTGAGCAGTCAAAGGGGTTTAGGGAGCATTTTAAATTTATAATACTAGTGATTTATTATTAAAATACAATGCCATATAAATTCTGTTTTAGCAAACTTCAGACAGGATATACCATCCTGTGGAATACCTTATTGTGAAAAAGAATAACTGAAATTGTTATATAGCTAGAGTTTCACTGGATGCAACGATGACTGTCATTGGTTGGTTTGTGGTCACATGACCTTAGCTAAATTTCAATGTCTACCGAGCAGGCAATAATTGAGAACTTATTGCCTGCTCGGTCAACAAGTTTTCAATTGTTGCCCGCTAGAACTTTGAACTCTTCACGGCATCCTATAAACAAAAGCGTGTTTGGTACGAAAAAAAGAATATTTATAGGTCTTCAAAGCATGTGTGAAGATTAACTGGAGAATGTATTGCTGTTCTTTTGTTCTGAGACTTATATTTGTTTGGTTGAAGTGAAATTACAGAGCCAGGCGAAATGTTTTGGTAAGTCTTACTGTAGCATTTGTCTTTTCTGTACTTTCCCTTGATAAACGTCGAAATTATTCAGTGAAATTCAAGCTATATAACAAAACACTTAATGTCTGCTCCCTCGGGAAACAGTTAGTTTTGTTTTCCCTCGAGTCTCGATGTTTCCCTTGACTTTATCTCAGGAAATGTCAAGACTCTTGGGAAAACAAAACTGTTTCCCTCGGGAGCAGACATTAAGTGTATAATTATTATATTCCAGCTACAGTATTATAAAGTATAGCAGGCAATGTGAAAGTAAATATCCAATGAATGGGGCAGAAAATCACAGTATTTAACCCATTCCTGTATTGGCTGGTCTCTTCTCTGTGCTGAATTAAATTGTCTGGCTTTAGCCAAAATAAGAAAAAAGGCAGTCTCAGACAGGAATAGTTTAATAGCTGAATGAGCTGTATCAGAGTTGTCTTTGAGCAGATAGTCTAAAATGTGCATATGAGTTGATTATTGCTTTATCAAGAGTGGGTTATGTAATTGTTTTAGTAACAAAACAACTATTAGTTTATTCATGCATAAATTATCTTTGATGTGCCGCGGTTAATCCTTGCATATAAATGGCCTACTATATCACTTTAAAACTACATCTAGAATACTATTTTTTTGGTAAATAATAACTACTTATTGACCGAGCGTGAGGTCTGTACTAGTGAAATATCGGACCGATGTTTTTTTAGTACGGACCGAGACGAGCGCAGCGAGTTGAGGTCTTGCAAAAAACAGAGGTCCGATATTTCACTAGTACAGACCGAACAAGCGAGGTCAATAAGTAGTTTATTATATGGCCATAAATGTTGTGAACGTTCTGTGAAAACTCGATCTATCTTTCTTGCGAACTAAACGAAAATGACAGACATTTTCCCATTTTTAAAGTACTTTCTGTTGAGTTAGAATCCTGAACTTTCTACCTCAAATAAAATTTTTTAATTGCTTTTGTTTGACATATTGCTCAAGATCGTACGTTAAGTTGTTGAATAAAAAATCATCTGAAATTCTAATACTTGTGAGAAGTAAATGTTATATTATTACGAACAATGTTACGAACGTTTTGGACATTTTAAAAACTTTCACAAAACGTGGAAACTCGAACTATACATCAAATGAAAGCTTATAAAATTTCTAACAACATACCTGCACGATATATTTCAACAATGAGTAGTTCTGAAATTATAATCCATCTTGTTGCCGATATACTGACATGACTGCCATTTTGTTTATAAAATTAACTTACGGTCCCGAACGGCAGCTTCCGCTCTGAGCGGGCGGATACGGGAAATATCCGACCGCTTATGAACCAATCAAATTACAGGATTTCCGTATTCGGACCTCTCAGCGCTGCTGCCATCAACCACCACAACCACCACAACCACAACCACCACAACCACCACAACCACGACAACCACCACCACCACCACCACCACCACCACCACCACCACCACCACCACCACCACAACCACCACAACCACCACAACCACCACAACCACCACAACCACCACAACCACCACAACCACCACAACCACCACAACCACCACAACCACCACAACCACCACAACCACCACAACCACCACAACCACCACAACCACCACAACCACCACAACCACCACAACCACCACAACCACCACAACCACCACAACCACCACAACCACCACAACCACCACAACCACCACAACCACCACAACCACCACAACCACCACAACCACCACAACCACCACAACCACCACAACCACCACAACCACCACAACCACCACAACCACCACAACCACCACAACCACCACAACCACCACAACCACCACAACCACCACAACCACCACAACCACCACAACCACCACAACCACCACAACCACCACAACCACCACAACCACCACAACCACCACAACCACGACCACCACCACCACCACCACGACCACCACCACCACCACCACGACCACCACCACCACCACCACGACCACCACCACCACCACGACCACCACGACCACCACGACCACCACGACCACCACGACCACCACGACCACCACGACCACCACGACCACCACCACGACCACCACGACCACCACCACGACCACCACGACCACCACCACCACCACCACGACGACCACCACGACCACCACGACGACGACGACGACGACGACGACGACGACGACGACGACGACGACGACGACGACGACGACGACGACGACGACGACGACGACGACGACGACGACGACGACGACGACGACGACGACGACGACGACGACGACGACGACGACGACGACGACGACGACGACGACGACGACGACGACGACGACGACGACGACGACGACGACGACGACGACGACGACGACGACGACGACGACGACGACGACGACGACGACGACGACGACGACGACGACGACGACGACGACGACAGCAACGACGACGACGACGACGACGACGACGACAGCAAGTATCGAATACTAATGATGGTGATATTATGGATGATGATGGTTTTATCGGTGTCAAACGATCGCGTTTAAATACCAAACGTTTTTTTGTAAATGGTATTGCCGATGGTGTTGACAAGAATAAAATAATTCAGTATCTGGCCAATAAAGGAATAACACCTACATTAATAAATATTTTCCCAAGTAAATGGAAGGGGACGCAGTCGGCAAAAATTAATGTCCATGCGAAAGATAGCCAAAAATTAGTGGGTAACGATTTTTGGCCGTTATACGTGCGCTGTAGACCGTGGCTCTCGAAGAAACGCCTTGAAAAGGAAGCCAACCAAAGTAAAAAGTAGAACGAACATGACACAAAATTTGTTGGGAAATAAAATGTTAGAATCTTACTCTTTACATGTTGGAACAATCAATGTTGGTGGACTAATGAACAATGTCCTGTATACCGAACATATACTAGAAAAAGTTGACATTCTTGTTGTTCAAGAGCACTGGCTTTACCCAGAATCGTTGACGTTTTTAAATTCTATTCATCCAAATTATATAGGATGGGGAAGATTGTCTTCTGATTTAAATCTAAACTCTGTATGGAGGCGTGGTAAGGGTGGTGTTTGTTTTCTTTGGCGTCGTTGTTTCGATAAAGATATTGAACGTCTGGAAAATATTGGAAATGATCGTATAATAGCAATCAAAATAACGCTGACCGAGGGCTTGAACCTTTTTATTGTAGCAGTATATCTACCTTCTACTAACTCATCAATTGTTGAGTTTAGAAAACATATGGATGTTTTGGAGGATGTAATAAACCAAATGTATGATCATGGAATAGTCCTTTTATTGGGGATTTCAATTGCCATATTGGAAACAATGGTGGCCCGAGAAGCTTAGCTGATGATAACACAAGAGGACGTGATTTAATCCATCTTGTAGATCGACAAAGCTTAGTTTCGATAAATTCCCAAAATTTTTGCACTGGACCAGTGGGCACATATTTTGCGGAAGGCGAAACTATTCAATCAACTACTGATCACATTCTAATAAAGGCAGACTGCATGTATTTTGTTGAACAATGCCTTGTTTGCGATGATCACAGTAATAATTTGTCTTACCATTTACCAATTATTTGCCGTCTTAATATACCGATGGTTAATTTATTGAAACAATCAACGCATACCTCCCGAAAAGCTTTAGTAAATTGGAAATTTGCTAATAATACAGAATTGGTGCGACATTATCAAGAAAAGGTCAGCGATTCCTTGCCTCGTGTAAATATACATAGTATTAAAAGTGTAGAACAAATTGAAGTTATCATTGAACAGGTTTCTGAAAGCCTACTGTCTACTGCTGAATTTGTATTTCCTAAGAAAAGATCAAGACCGTATTTAAAGCCTTATTGGAAGAATGGTATGAAAGAACTACAAAAACGCTCAAGACTGCTGAGATATGACTGGGTAAAGCATGGGAGGCCCCGAAATAAAGAAAATGTTTATTTTTCTCGTTACAAGAATGCAAAGCGTGAATTCCGTAAAGCCTTACGTAGAAAAGCTTTTGAGTACGAAACTGCTCAAAATCAACGTCTTGAAGAAATGTTTGAAAAAGATCGTGCAGCATTTCAGAAAATTATATCTAAGAAAAGGAAACCTCGAAGTGAAGCTAGATCAAAGCTTAAAATTGATGGCAAATTAATTACTGAAGATCAGGAGCTGTTATCGGCTTGGAAAGAACATTATCAAGGTCTTTATACTCCAAGTGCCCTGAATATATTTGACGACACTTTCAAGAAATTTGTCGAGCGGCAGCTAGAGAACTATTCTAAAGAGAGCTTTCTCTTTGATGATGATGTCTTAGAAAAACCTTTCACAACTGATGAAGTGTCTCGGATATGTCTACACTTATCTAATGGAAAAGCAGGTGGTTTGGACGGTGTAATGTATGAACATTTAAAGTATGCTGGACATGATTTTATCAATACCTTTACTGAAATTTTGAATGTAATAAGATTAATTGAAGATGTTCCTAAGTCAATGATAATCGGACTAATTTCTTCACTTTATAAAGGCAAAAAGAAAAGCAGATTACTGAAAGAAAATTATCGTGGAATAACTTTACTGAACGTCTTTGGCAAGGTTTTGGAGCATGTAATATTGGAACGACTGATGCCAAAGTTTGTTGAATTGGGAATTCCTAATAACTTGCAATACGTGTATCAAAAGAACAAAAGTTGTTCTCACGCCAGTTTTGTTTTACAAGAAGCAATCTATGAGAGCGTAGAGGGTGGAAGTAAGGTATACTGCTGTTTTTTGGACAGCGAAAAGGCTTTTGATAACGTTTGGTTTGACGGACTTTTCTATAAGTTGTTCAACCTTGGTATTCGTGGAAAATCATGGAGATTACTACGAAAATGGTACAGCAAGCTTGTTTGTCGTGTCATGGTAAATGGTCTGATTTCAGATACTTTTCC